>JAHZTW010000004.1:72858039-72887311 GCA_020283515.1 Alliaria petiolata | reverse complement strand
CTTGTTAGGTTTAGGGTTTTTCAAAGGTGATTAATGAATTGTTAGGTCGAATTAAATTGTTAGGATAAAATCATTAGAGTTCTTCATCTGGATTTGTGTTTAATGCTTATTCTAGCTTCGCGACCTAGAATCTGATCTTAGGTTAATTAATAGATGCGAGAGTATTATTGATTGCCTGAACTAATGTTAGATGAGCAAAATACCTATTCGCAAAGAGATTTGGTTTAGAATTTTGTGAACAATCGAACCCGAACTTTAATGCTTGTTTGAATTATTAGGATTCGCAAAGAGATTTTGGATTCTAGGGTTTAGACATAGAAAGTCTTCGCAGCGAGAGTTGGTTGATTTTATTGTTGTGTTTCGAGTTCAAGAACAATGCTTAATAATTCCTAACATTCTGTCTAGACCTGAAATTTAGATCACCTGAGAATTTCCCTGAACCTAGCGTTCTGTCTCCTGAACTTACACCGTTTTCAACTACTTTCTGTTTTTTAGTTTCATATTCTCACTTAGCTTAATTCAAAATTAGAAAACTGCTGTGTGACTATCCCTTCTCTGTGGATTCGATCCCTAAGTACTACGACTGATCTCTTAATTTGAGAGAGTTGCTTTAGGGTAAATTTGACCCATATCACCTACCTACCAAAACCAAGTAGGTTATCTCCTCAATAGCTTTCCTAAACGATAAACCATATATCTGACCTTCACAATTCCATTTATCATCTCCCTCGACCGTTAGAATAACTTCCTCCATAATCAAAATGTATAATTACATTACTCATTTTCTCCTGAAGCAAGAAAAGAAAAAATATCAGCCCTTTTCAAAATATCAGTAACGATAGTTGTCCCCAAAAATACCTAGTTATACTCAGTCGTACCAAGTACTACATTCATATTTCATCATACTACTTTGGCACTTCCTAGTGCTACCAAGTTATCCAAAATGTACATAGTTCTACTCAGTTCTCCCCAGTAGTCTATTCTTATTTCGTAATACTACATTTCGCAATATAGTTCTACCTAGTTCTCCCCACATTGATACTTCTACTGATTTCTACCCAGTACTACATTCTTATTCCGTAATAATAGTTCTACCTAGTTTTACCTAGTCCTTACGACCGCACTCTATACAATCATTCATTCCTAAACATTCACCCAGCATTCATGATTTTTAACCGAATCTGCCTACCAAATGCATAAAATAGCAACAAAATCAATTTATAACTCAATGTTCACCTAAATCGATATGCATTACATCGAATACGAACGAACCTTTCAATAGATTGGAGATTCGGCGAAATGCCAATGCCGTGGAGGAGGAAATGTCAGTCCAAGCTTTGTGAATGGACTAAAATGGGGGTTCAGTCGAGGAGGACGACGAAATCGAGGGTTCAAACAAAGAGGACGAAGAGGGAGGCGAGGCTCGGACCTGAGTGAGTGAAGAGAGAGAAAGTGTCGTGAAGAGAGAGAGAGAGTGGGATTACAGCGGAGCGGAGGGCGCGGGATGATAGGATGCGCGGGACCCGATACAAGTATCCGATCCGATCCAAGTCGGATGGATATCCGATTTTGGGAGAAGGAAGGGGAAGGGCATCGGTTTGAATTATTTTTGGTGATTTCATTAAGGGCAAAACGGACTTTGCACCACCCAGAGGGACATTCAGATTAATGAGGGATATCACTGATTTGTTTTTCATCCATAAGGATATATGAAACGATCCTCCTGGAAAATGGTGTGATCGAGAGAAAAAAAAACGTAGAAGAGAGAAGAGGAAAAAAAAGAAAAAAAAGATGAATTTAGTGAATAACCATTAAAAAACCAAAATTTAAAAACTAGCTAAATGTGGTAGAGAGATAGAAAGAGTTAGAGAGAGAAAAGTAAAAATTGGTTAGTTTTTAAATTATAGTTTTTTTTTGGTTATTTCACCAAATTTCAAAAAAAATTAGACTTATTTAATAAGTGGATAGAGTTAGGTGAATAAAATAATTGGTTGGGTATGTAATTGTTTAGATTCATTAAGGGTTTAGATGTCTTTACTTACGTTTTGATTTTTTTTTAAAAAAAAAATCAGATAGAAATCAAACATATCAGGTGCAAATCATATCAATTGGGCGTTCACAAGGATATCTCAGCCATTGATCCATGTCTCACATTTTTTTTTTGTCAACAACTTAAGTACCTAGAACGGTTCAGAAATCCAAACCGGTGGAACTGAGTTTACATAATCCAAATGATAAAGACAGTCTCGAGCACTCCGTGCTAGCTTGTCCGCCTTCGTGTTTTGAGCGTGTGGGATATGCGAGATTGAGAAGAAGGCAAATTCTTTCTTGCTTGTCTCGTATTCCTCCAAGTGAAGTGTGAACGCTGGCCATTCTTCTGGTTTGGACACCATCCGTACCAATTCGGAACAGTCTGTAGCAAAATTCACCTCTAATCTTCTATCATTGAGCATGCAGTGCATAGCTCATAACAACGCCTCTAATTCTGCATGGAGTGGAGAGAGAATTCGTCTCACATTCCTTACACCCAATAAAGTTTCCTCCGGACGTTGACCCTGACAATACCAGCCCAAACCCGAATTGACTACCGTTTCTTTCCAAGAGCCATCTACTGAGCAAATTAAGCCTGATGTGTGCATTACTGGTAAAACCTAGGTCGTTCCTTGTGTGTCTCCCCTCACTTCCTCAGTTTGAGCTAGTTCCCATGCAAGTGCTTCCGCCTTCGCGAGTTTTAATACTTCACGTGGATCGCGGTCAATGTTCGAGAATATTTTACCATGTCTCACATTTTTAAGTCAGATATTTTAATATAATACTTTAAAGAAATGTATAAATATTGAAGGAAAATAAAACAGAATCAAACTCAACATAAATAAACATATAGATAATAACAAGCGCAACCCACAAAAACTGTACATCTAAAACATTATTGCAATGAAAAAACTATCCAAAATAATATGGGGGAATTACTAAAAATAACATAAAACTTGATTTTTTCTCCAAACTAGACCCCCTATTGCATGTTTGGAAAAAGTAACCCACAGGGGTAGTGAAATTACAACCCTTACTCTTATGGCCAAACCAAAAACGTTCGCGATAATGACGGTTTTACCCTAGGAAAGTCTACTACGAGAGAGTAGACTTCTTGACCTCTCTGAAAAGTCTACTTTCTTCTAAAGTAGACTTCTCGAGTAGACTTCCAAAGTAGACTTATCACATGTAACTTATACTGTAGAGTAGACTTCTCTCAACTAATTTCCTTATAATTAATTTATAAAATTATAAAAAATTAATGTTATAAAAAAAACTTTGATAAATAACCAAAACATATGAATTTTCCATCTATTAAAAATAAAATTTCAAAAAAATAAATCAATTTAAATCAACATAGCCAAATTAGGTTAGAAACTAATACATTTAGAGAAGTCTACTAGAGAAGTCTACTAAATCATAAAATCTCAAATTTTAATAATAAAAATTATAACAAATAATTTGGTAAAACAATTATGAACACAGCTAAAACATAGACAATTGGCATATATATAAAATAAAATTTCATGAATATGGATCAATTTATAAGTTTAATGTGTATTCGATTTAAAAGGGTTAGTGTTAAGGTTTAAAGTATAGGGTATAAGGGTGTAATTGTTAGAGTAAGAAATTTTTTTATATGAATTCATAATTTATGGTTTGGTTAATGGTTTTAATGTTGATATCTTTATTATTTTAACTGTAATTTGTGAATATGTTCAGTAAATTAATAGTTTGATATAAGTTTTAATCGAAGATATTTTATTTAGGGTTTAGGGTAAGTAGACTTCTCAAGTAAACTTCTCCAGTAGACTTCTCTCGAATAGAATTATACTACACAATAGACTTCTCTAGTAGACTTCTCGAGTAAATTTCCAAAGTAGACTTCTCTCGTGTGACTTATACTGCATGATAGACTTCTGGAGTAGACTTCTCGAGTAGAATTCTCTCAAATAATTTTTTTGAGAATTAATTAAAAAATTATAAAAACTTTATTTTTGGGTGGTTTGCAAAAATGACTCAAGAATTGAGGTCAATTGCAAATCTAACCCACCAAATTTCCCATTTCAACATTAACCACTTTCTCTCCAAACCATCCTTCTCACTTTCAAATATTTACGAAATTGCCATTGATTCAAATTAATTTCTTTAATTTTTGGAAATCCAATTGACCAAATAATCCTCATCTTCCTCACTTATTCACGAAAATGCCATCATCATCAATTCACCCAACCACCATTTTCAACCGATTTGAAGTTTTAATTGCACCAAAAAACCCATTTTTTAGCTTGAAAAGATGCTTAAAACAAGTTGTAAGTCATTTTTTCAGTCAAATTTCGTGTTTTCCAGATCTGGGCTGCGAAAGTAGACTTCATCTCACCTGGAGAAGTCTACTAAGTCAACGCAAATGTTAGTTTTGCAATTGACCGCGTGAACAAAGTAGACTTCTCCAGGTCAGATGAAGTCTACTCTATTTCCTTTGAGAACAAAAAAATGGAGTAGACTTCTCGAGCAGACTTCTTTAAAGGCAGGTCATTTTTGCAATTGACCAAACTTTGACTTTTTTGGAGTAGACTTCTCCGAGAAATTAGGTTAGAAATTTTTTTTTATAAATTCATAATTTGTGGTTTGGTTATTGATTTAGCGTTGATATATTTATTATTTTAACTGTAATTTGTGAATATGTTAAGTAAATTAATGTTTTGATATAAGTTTTAATCAAAAATATTTTATTTAGGGTTTAGGGTAAGTAGACTCCTCGAGTAGACTTCGCCAGTAGACTTCTCTCGAATAGAATTATACTACACAATAGACTTCAATAGTAGACTTCTTTAGTAGACTTCTCGAGTACACTTCATAAAATACAGTGGAAAATCGAAATTATTTAACAAATTGGGCGGGAACATTAATAAATTGGGCGGGAACTTTAACAAATTGGGCGGGAACTCAATTTTACTGGTTAAGTAGACTTCTCGAGTAGACTTCTCTCAAGTACACTTATATTACATAGTAGACTTCTCGAGTCTACTTCTCGAGTAGACTTCTCAAGTAGACTTCTAAAGTAGACTTCTCTCAAATAGACTTATTAGTCATAGCAGACTTCTTGAGCAGACTTCTCGAGTAGACTTCTCTCGAATAGACTTATATTACATAGCAGACTTCTTGAGTAGACTTCTCTCGAAAATTTTCCTAAATATATAAAGAGAGTTTAACCTAATTGTGTTAAAAATAAAGTGCCTCTCTCTCTGTCTAAAATAACGCCTCCTCTCCTCTCCCTCCTCTTTGGCCATGAATATCTTCTCCTTTATTTCTTGTTGTCATTCTCATATCTATCATATCTATCTCACTCAATCTCCTCTCACTTGCTGGTTATGGTAGTGGTAAGCAAATATTTGCTTTTGTGTTTCTCTTTTTCTTTGCTTTGTGTTCATATTACAAATTTGAGCTTATTATTACAGATTTTAAATTATTGTAGATTTGGGTTTATTGTTGCAGATCCAAACTTATTATTGTATAAATTTGGTAGATTTTGTTGCAGATCAGAAATTGCAGGTATTATTTTTTTCTTCTCTCTTTCTCACAATCAAAGATTCAAAGGTACTACTATCTTATCTTCAGTTTTGAGTATTTCTCAGTTTTCAGTAATTAAAATTTAAATGTTCATTAGTTATGCTAACTGTATTTTAATTATAATTTGGGTTTGATTATTTTTTTAATGCTGGATTAGGTTCAGACTGAGAAAATGGGAGAAAGAATGAAGCTGCTTCAAGATTTTGTGCCTAAAATAAGGTAGAAATTTATGTTTAATTTTAGTTTTGGACTCACTGTGCTTAATTAAATTATTTGCAATTGATTTTATAATATTTTTTTCAGATGATTCCATCAAGAAGCAATCGGTTACATAAAGTCATGAACCATGACTCCAATCAGAAGAGTCTTTTACAGTATTTTTTTAATTGATAATGTTAAACATTTTGAATGTAATTTTTTATATCTCATTGTTGTTGGATCTAAGTTCATCTTTGGTAATAAGACAAAGCTAATAATAAATGATTTTGTTTTAATATGAGCTACATTTTTGTAAACATATCAACTCTTTAGATTGTAGAAATCTCCAAGAAAGACTTAAGTTTTGATTTCAGAGTAGATTTTTCGAGTAAACTTCTCGTGTAGACTTCCAAAGTAGACTTCTCTCGAATAGATTTATGTTACATAGTAGACTTCTCTAGTAGACTTCTCGAGTAGACGTCTAAAGTAGACTTCTCTAGAATAGACTTATACTATATAGTAAACTTCTTGAGTAGACTTCTCGAGTAGACTTCTCTCGATAATTTAACTCATTTACATATTTTTAATAAAAAGTGTGAACTTTTGATAAACTAAACTCCAGAGATAAGACAACAAAAGAAAATATCCAAGATCACAAAAGAGTAAAGAAAACCATCAGAGAACCCAATTTTGAAAATATAAATAGAGTGAAATGAGTACTTAATGTCTTAAAAGAGGTTCTTACAATCAAATTGAAACAAAAGTACTTAAACTGAAACAAAAGTACTTAAACTTCTTACTCAGGCTTTTCCAGTAGACTTCTCCAATAGACTTCATTAGTAGACTTCTTACTCAGACTTTTTTCTTGACACCTTATTCACTTATCACCATACTATTCCTTGACATCTTACTCAGCCATCACCATCTTTAAAAGGTGGGAACTTTAATAAATTGGACGGGAATTTTAACAAATTGAAAAAGTAAACTTTTACACTTCATTAGAAGTCTACTACTAATAAGCTAAATACCTAATAAAAGAAGAAAATTAATTAAAGCTCAATTATAAGAAACAATACATAGGCAATACCAATAAATAACACAAACACAAGAGTTAAAAAGTAATTTTTATTTAACATAAATTACAGATAAATGAATTTTATTAAAAAAATTGAAAAAGTAGACTTCTAAACTTCATTAGAAGTCTACTTACTTCTTGGAGAAGTCTACTACTAATAAGCTAAATACCTAATAACACAAAAAATTAATTAAAGCTCAATTATAAGAAACAAACATGCAATACCAATTAATAACACAAACTCAAGAGTCAAAAAATAATTTTTATTTAACATAAATTACAGATAAATGAATATTATTAAAAAAAATTAAAAAAGTAGACTTCTAAACTTCAGTAGAAGTCTACTAAGTAGAAGTCTATTTACTTTTTGGAGAAGTCTACTACTAATAAGCTAAATACCTAATAACACAAAAAATTTAATTAAAGCTCAATTATAAGAAACAAACATGTAAAACTCATACATAAGAAAGACTAATATATAACACAAACTCAAGAGTCAAAAAATAATTTTTATTTTTCATAAACTACAGATTAAAGAATTTTATAAAGAAATTAAAGAAGTAGACTTCATCTGAAGTCCGAAGAAGTTCTTGGAGAAGTCTACGACTAATAAGCTAAGTACCTTGTAAAACACAAAATCTGATTCCACCATCCCTATAAACTATAAACACGTATAGTTTATAGTTTATAAACTATAAACTATAAACACGTATAGTTTATAGTTTATAAACTATAAACTGACCTTGAAAAAGTAGACTTCTTTCAGGTCAGTTTTGCAATTGGTAAAAGATGAATAGACTTCTCCTCCAAAAGTCGACTTCTGAGGAGAAGTCTACTTTCGGAGTAGACTTCTTACATGTCATTTTTGCAATTGACCAAACTTCGACTTTATGGAGTAGACTTCTCCGAGATAGTAGACTTCTCGGAGAAGTCTACTCCTAAAAGTAGACTTCATACAGGTCACTTTTGCAATTGACCAAGTTTGACTTTTGGAATAGACTTCTTGAACCCTGGAGAAGTCTACTATGGGTTAGTTTTGGGGTTGACCAAACATTGAATTAATTAAAAAGTAGACTTCTTCTCAGGCCAAAAGAAGTCTACTTTTTAATTCAACTTTTCGTCACCCCAAAAAAAGTCTAGTAGACTTCTCCAGCTGTCTACTACAAAAAGTCAAAGATTGGTCAATTGCAAAAGTGACCTGTATAAAGTCTACTTTTAAGAGTAGACTTCTCGGAGAAGTCTACTATCTCGGAGAAGTCTACTCCAAAAAAGTCAAAGTTTGGTCAATTGCAAAAATGACCTGCCTTTAAAGAAGTCTACTCGAGAAGTCTACTCCATTTTTTTATTCTCAAAGGAAATGGAGTAGACTTCATCTGACCTGGAGAAGTCTACTTTGTTCACGCGGTCAATTGCAAAACTAACCTTTGCGTTGACTTAGTAGACTTCTCGAGGTGAAATGAAGTCTACTTTCGCAGTCCAGATCTGGAAAACACGAAATTTGACTGAAAAAATGACTTACAACTTGTTTTAAGCATCTTTTCAAGCTAAAAAATGGGGTTTTTTGGTGCAATTAAAACTTCAAATCGGTTGAAAATGGTGGTTGGGTGAATTGATGATGATGGCATTTTCGTGAATAAGTGAGGAAGATGAGGATTATTTGGTCAATTGGATTTCCAAAAATTAAAGAAATTAATTTGAATCAATGGCAATTTCGTAAATATTTGAAAGTGAGAAGGATGGTTTGGAGAGAAAGTGGTTAATGTTGAAATGGGAAATTTGGTGGGTTAGATTTGCAATTGACCTCAATTCTTGAGTCATTTTTGCAAACCACCCAAATATTAGAATATCCAAGAGCATCATTAATACCTTTGTTCGAAAACATGCGGCGGCACTTGACCATGGCGATTATGCAATATTCGGTATAAAAATCGGATCTCTATACAAAGTTCAAATTTTTTTCGATTCAAGTCATAAATCAATATTAACTAGATCTATTATATATTCTAATAAATAAACAAGAAAAATAAGGAAAAATCATGTAAATCATGAAAAATCTAGAGAAGCAGTGCATTAGGGTTTTCAGGTCGCTGGTATCAGTGGAGACGAACGGCTATTTATCATTTATTAAACCACAATTGAAAAAAAAAACACTAAAATGCGTCAACTAAGACTCGGACTGGAAACCCACTGAATAGCCAAGCATATTACAACCATTAGACCACGCCATATTATTAGGCATGTTCAACAAAATTAATATATATATACAATAAATAGGTTAAAATTACAAAAACTAGTCTCTGAGTAATCTCCGATAAATTTTCGATTATTTGGTAACTCGTTAAACCCAGCACGACCATCCGATTCACGTCTAGCGTAATTCCGAACAAAGAATATTACCAACAAAATAATAAAATCTTAATTAAACAGGAGTGGTAGTAACACAAGAAGGAGAAAGAGATTTAGGCTCAACTTTCCAAAGCTGAATGGCTTTGTGAGACTCATCATCATCAAAGTACATATAACTAAAACCACAGTGAATGGTTTCCAACAAAAATAGTTTTTTTTTTTAATTAAATGTAAAAATTCCGAGTTTTTTTCCCGTAATTTTTTACAGTACTCGTACTGGAGTTAATCCTTTCTATATTCTGTTTTAAAAAATTTACCCCGTTCCAAAGGGAGCTTGAACCCGGTACATAAAAGAACAAACATCTTGTACTACCACTAGGCCACGACGTTTTTTCTTTGTCTCGCCTTTGTCTTCTTCCTTTTCTTAGCCTTCTTCGACTTTGTCTTCTTCTGCCTTTTTCTTATTTCTTCTTTTTCAATTTCTTCATCATCTTCTCCTTCTTCTTCTTCTTCAACATCATTTACTTATCAGCCTTCTTCTTCTTCTGATTTTTCTTTTTTCTTCTTCCATTCTTTCGTTTTCCTTATTATTCTTCAACATCTTTTTTTCTCCAGCATCTTATGCTTTCAGTTTTTCTTCATCTCGCCTTCTTCTTCTTTTTACTCCTCTTTTACTTCTTTTGTTTCGTCCTATTTTTTCTTGTATTTTCCTTCTTGTTCTTCAGTTTTCTTCCGGTTTTATTCATGTTCTTTTTCGAGTTTTTCTTCTCCCTCTTTTTTTTCCTTCTTCTTCTTAATCATCCTCGTCTTCTTATTCTTCTAGGCTTTCTTTGTCTCCTTCCTCATCTTCTCTTTCTTCTACTCTGTCTTCTTCGTCTTCCGTTTTTTTCTTATTGTCCTCTGACTTCTTTTTCTTCTTCTTCCGGTTTTTCTTCTTCTGCTCCTTCTACATTTTCTTTGTCCTCATCTTTTCTTTTTTATAGTTCATCGTATTCTCTGACTGCTTCTCTTTTTTTTCCTATCTTTCTTCATCTTCTTCACCTGGTTTCTCTTCGTTATTTATTTGTCCTTCTCCTTCTTCTTTTTTCATCATCTTTGTATTATCCTTCTTCTCCTTTTCTATTTTTATTCATCTTTGTTTTTGTGTTCTTCCTCGTCTTTTCTAAATTCTTCTTATTCGTCGTCTTCGTTTTCTCCGACCTATTCTTTTTCTTCTTTCAATTAATCTTGCATTATTCTCCTTCTTCATCGTGTTCGTATTTGTCTTCTCCAACCTTTTTTTCTTTTTCTTCTACTTATTATTGCATTACTCCTACAATTTTTCTTCTTCCTCTATTTCCTTGTCCTTCTTTATCGTCTTCTCTTTTTCTACTTCATCTTTTTTCTTCTTACTTTTCTTTATTTTCCGGTTTTAATCTTCTTCATCGTTTTCTTTCTTTTCCTTCTTCTTTTCATGTTATCCAACTTGTTCTTCTTCTTTTTTTTTTCTTCATCTTATTAGTTCTTCCATATTTTTATCTTCCTTCTCCTTCTTCATCATCTCTATCTTCTTTGTCTTCTCCATCTTATTCTTCTTGTTTTTCTTTTTTTTTGTTTTCGTCTTTTTCCTCAACATCTTCTTCCCCTTCGACTTTTTATTCTTCTTCTTCTTAAGCTTCTTCTCAAACAAGTGTAATGGAATTTGTAAGGGCTCGAATTTGATAGTAGGAACATACTAACAAAAAGGAAAAAAACTCGCCAAATTAGATTTGGATGGATTCAAATCCTTAAAGCTAAAGAATTCTTCTATCATTTACTGATAATGATGTAGTAGATTATTACGCTTTCGTTTAACGAATACCAAAGGTATTCTTGATCAATCTTAAATATACATACCATTATTTTTATCAAGAAAGCCGCCGCTTTTATTTCCCTTCTTCAATGCCGTCCCGAATATTTAAGAGACTTAAAGCATTTTAAACAAATGTGGCCTTTGTAATAATAATAAAAATTATCACTAAAAAGAAGGAAATGATGTTCAAAAAACTTAAAATAACAAAATAATAATAATATAATGACTAAATTCTAATTATAAAAAACAGATCTTCTAGCTTTTATTCCAGCAAATTCATAATTCTTTCATAATTGAGTTTATCAACCATATCTTTTTCAATAGATATCATTGATAATCCATTCAATCTCTCTTGAGACATAGTAGATCGCAGATAATGTTTAATCAATTTCAACTTCGAAAAGCTTCTTTCTGCAGAGGCAACATAAATCGGGATTGTCAACAATATCCGATAAGCAATCCATGAATTTGAATAAAAATCCTCCATTCCTTTCAAAGAGTTCAATACCTCTGTAGCCCTTTTGACTTCGGTTGGTAAAACCTTTCTTAAAAGTTTAAGCTCCAAGAATAAATATTCTCCGTTTATATCTGAATGTGCACCATGCCTCAAAAACTCTTCAAGCTTAACACAAGATTCCTTCAACTCATCATCATCAGCTGCTTTAAGCTTTTTTAAATCAAACAAAAATCCAAAAGTTTTATTGTAGCTTTGGAACTGTTCAAATCTTGTTTCAATAGAAACAATAGCTTGATCCATGATGTTTATGAAGTAATCCACCCTAAAGCCTTCCTCCCCGAGTAATACCATGCCTTCATCATCATTTTGGATATCTTCATCAAAATGTCTTTTCCTTTTTCTAATACGGTTTGGCTTCACATAAAATTTAGGCTCAATATCCATCTCATTTGCAATTCGTGTAGCTTCAGCTTTTGCTCGCTCAAAACCTGTTTCTCTGTATTCTTTCAGAAATGACACAAATCCATTTAGTTGACAAATAGCAACATCAATATCCATGTCATCTGATTGTAGAACCTTGCTTACTATGTTAAAAGCAAAAAGAAGCTAATGACAAATAACCATTCCAAATAAGAAATCAAACCCTCCAATTCCATGTAATTCACTCTCAGCAAGAGACTCAGCTTCACTTCTATGCATTGGATTATCAGTGCTTTCAGCCAAGTAAAACAAAGCATCTCGTATTTGTGGAGCCTGAAATCTTATAGGCTTCACACTATCTATCTGACTCTCCCATCGAGTTTGTGATAATGGTTTGAGCGTTAAACCATTCACTTTCTCTCTGAATATCTCCCAGTTCTTAGTTGAAGATGAAAATAGACAATAAATGCGTTGAACAATCCCAAAAAATGACACCGCCTTTGTAGATGAGGAAGCCATATCACAAAGCGCGAGATTAAGGCTATGACATCCACATGGAGTATAACATGCTCTTGGATTAATTTCAAGCAATCTGCTTTGCACACCTTTGTATTTTCCTTTCATGTTTGCTCCATTGTCATAACCTTGCCCTCTCACATCATTAATTTTCAACTTGAGATCAAACAGTACCTCTCGTAGGGTGTCAAATAGTCCTTTTCCTGATGTATCTTTTACTTCTAAGAATGTCAGAAAAAACTCCTCAATTTTGGGTGAGACCACCGAAATATCCACACATCGGATAATAAGAGTCATTTGCTCTTTACGACTAATATCTAATATCAGGAGTACAATCGAGAATCACTGAAAAATATTTTGCATTCTGAATCTTCTTGATGATCATTAGCTTGATCTCAGATGTGAGTAACTCTATCAACTCATTCTGAATTTTGTGGCTGAGGTAATGATACTGAGTTTCACATTTTTCAAACCGCCGAAGATGTTCTTTCATTACTGGATCAAATTTTGCAATCGCCTTTATCATTCCCAAAATGTTTCCGTTATTTTCATCACCAATCTTTGCATTTTCTCCACGAAAAGCAATATTGCTCTTAGCAAAAGCTTCAACCAATGAAAGAAGCCTCAACAATACATCTCTCCAATGTTTTTTCTCCCTATTCATTGCTTCTTGTGCATGTCTATCAATAGTTTCGTTCTTTCGTAGTCTCACTTCCAACTCTGTCCACTTAGTCATGCATAAAATATGATTATCACCACTTTCGTGTCTTTTCAAACGAGACGAAATGTTTCTCCAATCACTAAACCCAGTACTTGCCAATATAGGAGGATCTTCTTCCTGGCTGAATAGCTTACAACACCAACAAAAAAGAAGATCTTTCGATTTTGAGTAAACTAGCCATCTCCTATCATGATGCTCCCCATTGCTCATTTTTCTTGAATAAGATGAATGAGAAAAACATCTACCAACTTTGTCTCTCAGAAAGTGATAATCAACGGGTAATCTTGCCGGAGGACCCTTTCCAACCAAGAAATCTCTCTCTCTTTTCTTAATCCTTTTCCAATTTCCAGGATCATTAAAATCCACATTTTCTTGTTCATCATTGCTGTCTACGAGATTGTTTTCTCTAGCCTCTTCCATATGCTCAACTCCATCAACGGTTTCATGTTGCAGATCGGTATTCACCTCTTTCTCACCATTCTTACAAGCATCAGTCTCAATCACATTCTCGTTTACCTCATCCCCAACAGCCACATCAATCTCAGAAGGTCCAGATTGTGTAATTGTAACAAACTGAAGCATAGAATTAGCTTGAGATTTAATAAATTTATCCCTTGCCTTTTTTTCCTTCGCTTTGACTGATCTAGGAACATGCCTTCTAGTGCTTACCGGAGGCATTTCACTGCAAACAAAATAATTGCAGAGACCATTGTCAAGAAAAGGA
The DNA here is from genome assembly GCA_020283515.1 of Alliaria petiolata. Taxonomy (NCBI): domain Eukaryota; kingdom Viridiplantae; phylum Streptophyta; class Magnoliopsida; order Brassicales; family Brassicaceae; genus Alliaria; species Alliaria petiolata. The sequence goes on along the minus strand of JAHZTW010000004.1, from coordinate 72,873,422 downwards.
ATTAAAAAATTAGCATAAAAACTTGTGCTTGTTTCGTTACTTTCATAAATATTTATTATATACAACTAGCTTCCAACAGGCAACAACAATAGTTTATATTTCTAAATCAATTCAACACCTCTGTATCAACTACTAACACGATTTGAGATCCAATCATCCATTCCAAGAAAAAACACAGAATTTGAGAAATACCCAAATTGTCAAAATCAGAAATCAAACTTTCTGAATCAGATGTGGAGGCAAGTCGATGGCAAAATTCTGAGTGATTAAGATTCAAAGCTTCGGTAAGGTGACGGCGTTCGCATGAATTTTCTTTTTTTTTTTCCATCAAAGAAAAGGTTAAGGTTACTTTTAATTTGGTGTCGATAATTAAAAAAAAATTGAAAACCTTTTAATGAAAAAAAAAAAAAAAAATAATAATAAGCATAAAGACTTTCGTATAGATGTAAAAAAAAAAAAGAAAGACTTTTGTACCAAATATGTGAGGAAAAGTGGCCTAAGCTATAAAATACTTTTATAAATGTGGCCTTAATTTTATTTTTAAAAATGTGGCCTAAAGCTAATGCTTTAGCCGCTTTAAAGCAGGGACGGGTCTTGTTGCTTGTAGCCATCATATAAATTTTTTCTTCTTCTTATGGTTACTCATCCCATTATCTTAGATAAAAAAATTGATAACTTCACACTTCCTTTTTGCTGTAGATTAATATTTTTATGAATGTGATTAATTAGAAATGTGTAATCTCATAAATGAAATATTTGTAAATTTAGTCAATGTTAAAAGTTAAAAGGTTCAAATTTCACGTCCACCCACTTAATATTATAACTATAAATGTTAACATAGGCCAAAGAGTCGAGGACCTATAAATCTACGGTCTTTGATAGAAGTATCAAATTAAAAAATATCTTTCTAACACCAAAATTTTTGGAGTTCGATTCCCAGAAAGTGTAAACTTTGCAGTTTAATGGAGACAAACTTTTTAAGAAATTTCCAACATGGTGCAATTAAAAGCTGTTCGTTGCGGGCTGGCATGTATGTCATGGATCTTTTTGGAACTGTTAAATTATCCGTTGAAAAATTGTCTTTATAATTATTCTAATAATTTGTAGAAAAATAATATTTTAGAGGACTAAAAAAAACTTAGAATATCTTATTTAAAAACACTTAGGGAATTACGTGTTTTCTGTCAATGTTATTCAAATCAATGTATCATGACATGATCTTCAACATAGTCTCTATTTTTCTTAAAAACTTCCTTTCACATATACTCAATCCTTATCCCCTTGGCACATAAACGTGCTTTGTTACTTACATGTGGTCGTAACATCAACGAAATGAAAGTCATATAGTTGAGAACAGACTGAACAATGTTTCCTTTACACATTGTAATTATGGACGCTTATCTCACTCCCTTTGACTAATTCCTTATATTTTTCCATTTTTCTGGAACTCTCTTCTCATTTTGCTGGAAGTGTATATATTTCCTGTCGGTTCTTATTTTTCTACCTAGTGCGAACACAATCCTGTTTTGTTTAGGTGTTTTTCCGCGCCTTGCACGGGATAAAGATTTTACAAATTCTTTTGAATTTTAAAAATGAATTATATGATTTAAATATTAGTTTTTGAATTATATTAATTATAGATACAATAAAAACATACGTTACAAACCAAAAAAAAATTTGATTGTTAAATTACTAATTTTCTTGATTTTATATAAATTTCAATAGTAACAACATATTGAAGAACAAAGAAAGTTTATATGTACCTATTTCCAAAAATAAAACTCCTCCGGTCATCTTTATCATCAATTTTTATTTTGGTTTCGTAGATAATTTCAGTTAATTTAAATTTATATATATATTATTAAACAAAATGAGATATACTTGTTGATTTTAACCATTTGATTTTTTAGCCTCCAATATCCATCATCTGCTCTTCTTGAAATTTATACTTACAAAGAATCAATTTCATTTGACTCACTTCATTTTCTTCAGATATCCGCACACACGTAATGGCAATCTCTCTCCACCAGACATTCCTTTTTATATCATCAACTGTCATATTTTTGTGTTGATGATATAATCTGTTGATGATGATATCAATTATGAGAACAACGTGCTTAAAGAATCTTGATAACTTCTTCTACTTACCGGATACAATCCAAAAAATATACGGTATTTGATAGAAGTATCAAATTAGAAAATCTCTTTCTAAGACCACTTGATTTTTTAAAAACTTAGGACATCTCGATCGTTTTAAAGAAGTTATCAAGATTCTTTAAGAAAAGAATATTACGCCTCAAAACTCTCCTTTTACATAGATTTTGTATACAAATTTTACTTTATAATTTATGAGAAAATGAAAAACGTATACACATATGTAGAGCACTAAAACAACTTTACAATCTTTACACTCATGAATAACGATGAGAATATGAGATAAAAGTAGTCGTCTTGCAAGAGTTTATTTTTCAGCAAAAGACACCAACTTGGAGGCAAAGTAAACTAATCCCAACTTGGTTGATTTATATCTCATCTTCCCAACGCCACAAGTAGTAAATTGCATAAAATATGATCACTTCCGTAAAATGTAGATACAAGTAGTAAAATAAACTCTTGCAAGATTATGACAAACAGGAACAAAGAGACTCAAAGATTCTCGGCTACAAAGGAAACAAATTGAATATTAGTAGTATCAAATTAAACCAAAGAAAACCAATGTGACAAACAGTAGTTTTAATTTTTACAATTTAATTTTTATTCAAATTAAAACCGAAGATTATGACAAACAGGAACAAAGAGACTCAAAGATTCTCGGCTACAAAGGAAACAAATTGAATATTAGTAGTATCAAATTAAACCAAAGAAAGGGAAATATCCGAACATAGATAATACATAGTAGCGATGCCCAAACTAACAAAATCTAAATGTAACGATAGTGAAAACAACAAAAGTGTACACACACTTAAAATCTAAGCGAACCTTTTTTGTTGATCTTGCCCACCAAGTAAGCAATCCAACCTTTTTCTGTTTTTAATTTGGACGTTAAAACAATTTACCGATATTTCCCAAAATAACACGTAGAGAAAAGGAACTCACTGCAGAAATCTGGAAAGTGACGAAGGAAACAAACTCATTCGAAGAAGATTTTTTGGCAAAGGGAAGAGTAGAGGAGTTTTGAAGTCCAGAGAAGAAACCTTAATGACTTCTATGGCCTCTGTGCCACTCCTAGAGAAATTATTTTTTTAAGAAACGTTGTTCCATCGTATATAACTATATATAGCTTAAGCAAGTAGGGTTTTTTTCAGGCAAATCAATAAATTATTCATTAAGGATAAAACGGTAAAAATATCCGTGAGAGCGAACGTGAGAGCGACACATCAGATTTTTACTTCGCAAATAATATAATAGATCCCTTTTAATGAAAAAGCTTATCTTGTTATAATCCATTGAGGTTGGATCTCCATAACCGGTCCAGGCCCACGGCCCAGTCCATTATCCATAGGCGGGCAGGACTCCTAAGTCCAATAGAATTAGTAGATGTTTTCCTTTTCCTTGTAAAAGTAGCAAAAGAACTATTTCCTTTTCTATCCTTTATGTAATAACTATATAAAGAGACTTTTAGTCCTCATAATAATACACAGAATTCATTCGATTAACAACACGTTATCAGCACGAGCTTGCTCTGATAAACCCTAGCAGCCGCCGAGCATAAACCCTAACGTCCGCCGCCGTTAGCCGCCGATCAGCCGCCGCCGTCCTTCACCGTGTGCGATCCGATCCTAAGGTTTTCCGAGGTCTTTAGCTCTCGGTTCTTTTCCAGTCAACCCAAAAGAAGGATCAAAGGTAGAAACAAATCTCTAAAACCCTAGAACATGAAAATCGAATTCTAACCTAAATATTATCAAACCCTAAAAATCGATTCTTCCATGTTCTACTTGTTTGATCTTTTGAGAGCTTGAAATCGAATTGAACATAAGCTAAACTAGAACCTTAAAAATCGGATTGCTTGAAATAGATTGATTGCTTGCACATATTAAAATCGAATTTGGACCTAAGCATATAAGAACCCTAAAATCGATTTGCTTGTTTATCATTGATTGTTTGAATAACCAAAATCGAATTTGATCTCATGCATGCTAATATCAAACCTAAAAATCGGATGAACCCTAATCTATAATCGCATGCTATTTTTAGAATTAGGAAAATTGCTTGTTTGATTAAAATCGCAAATTGGAAATTGTCTTATTTGTTTTTGGAAAGTTTCCTTATTTGAAATTTGGACAATTGCCTTATTTTGAATTTGGAAAATTTCCTTTTTGCTTTTATCACCTAGAATTGTATGTTAGGATTAAAATTGGAAACTTGATTGAATTAAAATCGCATGATAAATGCATAAATTAAAATCGGTTGAAAGAAACCCTAAAATCCTAAGAGAAAAACCGATGCTTGATTTCAGATGGCGAAAGTCAACAATTTGAACTTCGCAGCCCTTAATCTCTTAGGAGATAATTACTTGCAATGGGCTTTAGATGCAAAAATCATGCTGAAATCAAAAGGGCTCGGTGAATGCATTAATGATGCAAATAACGAATCCGAGACGAATAGGTATAAGGCGATTTTAATCATACGCCACCATCTCGTTGAGAGTCTCAAAGATCAATACTTGACGCTTGAGGATCCTCTTGATCTCTGGAAGGAGTTAAAGGCAAGATATGATCATCAGAAGATGGTTATACTGCATAAGGCCAAATATGATTGGCTTAACTTAAGGCTCCTGGACTTTAAGTCCGTGGATGAATACAACTCGGCCCTATTTAAGATAGTTTCAAAATTGAAGCTATGTGGCGAGATTGTGACAGAGAAGGGTATGCTTGAAAAGATCTTCTCGACCTTCCACTCAAGCAACGTGTTGCTACAGCAACAGTATCGTGAGAAAGGCTTCACGACCTATGCAAGTTTGATCTCTTGTTTATTGCTTGCGGAGCAGAACAATGAATTGCTGATGAGAAACAGCGAAATGAGACCTCCTGGATCAATCCCACTTCCTGAAGCCCACGTGGCAGAGGACACTAAGATGGAAACCGAGGCAAACCATGTGCAGAGATACCAAAAGGATAATGGCCGTGGACGTGGAAAGAGACAAGGGCGTGGTCGCTACCACCCATATGGTCGAGGGAATGGCCGCGGATCTGATTTTAACCGCGGTCGAGGCCGTGGCCGAGGGCGTGGCTACGGGAACCAAACCGGACACCAGTCCGACCCGACAAAGTCTGTTTGCTATCGATGTGGGATGGACAATCATTGGGCCAAGACATGTAGAACTCCCAAACACCTTGTGGAACTTTATCAAGAGAGTGTTAAAGGGAAGAATCCAGAAGCCCACATGATCCAGCATGATAAGGAAGGCGACTTCGATCATGAACGTGATGACCTTATGGATGATCTCATGGATACATCAGATTGTTTAAAATAGGCATTAAAATTGTATTGCATTCATGTTTTGTTTTCATTTGGATTTATGTCTTTGGATTTGTTTGGATTTGCTTAATTAATAATTAATGGCTTTTAAGACATAATTCTTGTTTTTAAAATGAAAGGCAACATGGATGAATTCGTGGTGGATAGTGGGTCAAGCCACACGATTTTAAAGGACAAGAGATATTTCATAAATCTTACATTGAAAAAGGCCAATATAAATACTATAGCAGGCATGGCCAGCCTAATAGAAGGCTACGGCCAGGCCAATGTCCTATTGCCTAAGGGGACGCATCTAGAGATTGCGGATGCATTGTTTTCCCCCAGCTCAAAGAGAAGCCTATTGAGCTTTAAAGACATTCGAATGAATGGTCTTCATGTTGAAACAATGGACGAAGGAAACCGAGAGTTCCTCCAAATAATTGAAATCGTCCAAGGCCAAAAGAAAGTCCTAGAGACTATACCTGCTATAGCTACCGGCTTATATTGCACTAAGGTCAATATGATTGAGGCCAATGCCACCGCAAACCAAGAGTTTACGGATAGGTTCAACCTATGGCACGACCGGCTGGGACATCCCGGGTCGAATATGATGCGAAAATTGATAGCCAATACTTATGGGCACGCCTTGAAAGAAAGGAGAGTAATCCCAAAGAATCTTACTTGTGCCTCATGTTCACAAGGGAAACTCATTGTAAGGCCATCACCAGTGAAAGTGACTAAGGAAACAATAAATTTCCTGGAAAGAATTCAAGGAGACATATGCGGACCAATACACCCACCTTGTGGGACATTCCGATATTTTATGGTCCTCATTGACGCATCTACAAGATGGTCACATGTATGCTTATTGTCATCACGGAATATGGCATTTGCAAGACTCCTTGCTCAGATAATACGCCTAAAGGCTCACTTTCCAGACTTTCCTTTAAAGACCATACGAATGGATAATGCTGGTGAATTCACTTCCCAAGCGTTTAATGACTATTGTATGTCCATGGGGGTAAGTGTTGAATACTCCGTGGCACATGTACATACACAAAATGGCTTGGCCGAGTCATTTATAAAACGCATACAGTTGATTGCTAGACCATTACTCATGAGGTCAAAGCTTCCTGTATCCGCTTGGGGACATGCTGTCTTACACGCTGCCGAACTAATTCGCATCAGGCCATCTAGTGACCATAAATATTCCCCATCCCAATTATTATCGGGACAAGAGCCAGACATTTCCCATCTTAAGATATTCGGTTGCTCAGTTTATGTGCCGATTGCACCACCACAGAGGACTAAGATGGGACCTCAAAGGAGGATGGGGATATATGTTGGATATGATTCACCCAAGATCATAAAGTAACTTGAGCCGACCACCGGAGATTTATTTAAGGCCAGGTACGCGGATTGTCATTTTGACGAATCCGTTTTTCCAACATTAGGAGATGGAAACCGGCTGGTAAAAGAAATTGCATGGAATAAAACATCCTTAAAATGGCAAGATCCCCGGACTCGTGAAAGTGATTTAGAGGTCCAAAAGATAATACATTTGCAAAAGCTAGCTATATAATTGCCAGATTCCTTTGCAGACCCAAAGAGGGTAACGAAATCATATATACCAGCCGTGAATGCACCAATTCGTATTGATGTCCAAGAAGGACCGAGTCAAGAAGCTACTGAGTCTAAACCACGATTGAAACGAGGAAGACCAATTGGTTCCAAAGATAAGACTCCTCGGAAATTAAAGAAAGGTGCTGAAATTCAGACCGAGGAGATAGTGGACGTTCCAGACATAAATGAACCTAAGGTGCCGGAAAATGTTGCTTGGGACGCCAAGCTTCATGGGCCTAAAGTTCCTGATAACAAAGAGATCGCGATCAATTATGTCTCGTCTGGAATCCAATGGAACAGAAAAGATGTCGACATTGATGATATATTTGCATGCAATGTAGCACTTGAGCTCATGAATGAGGATCTAGAACCCACGTCCATTTTAGAGTGCACTCGACGATTAGACTGGAATAAATGGAAAGAAGCTATAAACGTGGAGTTAAACTCTTTAAAGAAGAGAGAGGTTTTTGGTCCCATAATTCGGACACCTCATGACATTAAACCAGTTGGACATAAATGGGTCTTTGTGAGGAAGAGAAACGAACAAGGTGAAATCGTTAGACACAAAGCACGGCTTGTGGCACAAGGATTCTCACAAAGGCCAGGAATCGATTATGAGGAGACATACTCCCCTGTGGTGGATGCAACGACTTTTAGATTCCTGATAAGTCTGGCCATAAGAGAGAAATTGGATTTGCGGTTAATGGATGTTGTAACCGCATACTTATATGGTCCACTGGATAACGAAATTTATATGAAAGTCCCAGAGGGAATAGAGCTGAAAGATAAAAGAAGTTCTCGAGACCAGCATTGTATTAAGCTGAATAAATCAATCTATGGATTAAAACAATCAGGTCGCATGTGGTATAATAGATTAAGCGAGTACTTAGTGAAAGAGGGCTATAAAAACGATCCCATAAGTCCATGCATATTTATAAAGAAATTTGACAAGGGATTCGTAATCATCGCGGTGTATGTAGACGACCTGAACATCCTAGGAACCTCTGAGAAAATATCCCAAACGGTTGAATACCTAAAGAAGAAATTCGAAATGAAAGACTTAGGAAAGACTAAGTTCTGTTTGAGAATACAACTTGAGTACGTCAATAATGGAATCCTTGTGCATCAAATGGCATATACAGAAAAGGTACTCAAACGTTTTAATATGGACCAGGCTCAGCCACTGAGTAGCCCAATGATGGTGAGAAGCCTTAGTCTGGACAGCGATCCATTCGGTCCAAAGAAGAAGGATGAAGAAATCTTTGGTCCCGAAGTGCCATATCTCAGTGCCATAGGAGCGTTAATGTACTTGGCTAGTCACACTAGGCCGGACATTTGCTTTGCCGTGAACCTCCTTTCAAGATTCAGTTCTTCTCCGACCCAAAGGCCCTGAAATGGGATCAAACACTTACTTCGTTACCTGAAAGGGACGAAAGATATGAGTCTGTTTTACACTAACCTTAACAATGAAGGTTTAGTTGGTTTTGCTGATGCAGGTTACCTTTCGGATCCGCACAACGGTCGATCCCAGACGGGATATGTCTTCACTCAAAATGGAACAACCATTTCATGGAGGTCCATGAAGCAGACACTCACGGCTACATCGTCCAATCACGAAAAAATATTGGCGATCCATGAGGCCAGCCGAGAATGTGTTTGGTTGAGGTCAATGACTCAACACATTAGACGAGATTGTGGGATGACAGAAGGGAAAGAAGAACCGACCAACTTGTACGAGGACAATGCCGCATGCATAGCTCAGTTGAAGGATGGATACATCAAAGGAGATCGGACGAAGCACATCTTACCAAAGTTTTTTTTCACTCACGATCTACAGAAGACCGGTGAACTCAAAGTGCTCCAAGTCCGTTCCAGCGACAACTCAGCCGACCTATTCACTAAGTCGCTCCCAACCTCCACATTGAAGAAGCTAATGCATCAGATCGGCATGCGCCGATTAAAGGACTTAGAGTGATGATCTTTTCGGGGGGAGTAATGCGTGATGTACTCTTTTTCCTCGCTAAGGTTTTGTCCCACTGGGTTTTCCTTAGAAAGGTTTTAATGAGGCAGCATCCCCAAGCGTATTACTATGATCAAATCATCAAAACCGGTTATGTCAATCAAGGGGGAGTGTTATAATCCATTGAGGTTAGACCTCCATAACCGGTCCAGGCCCACGGCCCAGTCCATTATCCATAGGCGGCCAGGACTCCTAAGTCCAATAGGATTAATAGATGTTTTCCTTTTCCTTGTAGAAGTAGTAAAATGACTATTTCCTTTTCTATCCTTTATGTAATAACTATATAAAGAGACCTTTGGTCCTCATAATAATACACAGAATTCATTCGATTCACAACATATCTGTCACATTCACAATGAAATTTAGTATAATTTAATGATGACATTTAAATGTGACTTGTCAAATTTTTAAAAATAACCGAAATTAAATAAATTATGAAATTAAAACATAATACACTAGATTATAAAACTAAAATTAATAAATTTAAATTAATAGAAAATATAATTACTATGATTTCAATTTAATTTTACATATATTCATAGTAAATTGCATAAAATACGATTACAAATTTTTTACAACCAATATATATTATATTTTTATATAAAATTAATAATATATTATCCAATAAGATAGTAAATACGCTATATTTTTATCTCTATTCTTTTTTATATAAATGAAAATATCATACTTATATACACAGTCTCATTGTAGATCGAGAATTTGAGAACAAAAATAAAATAAAATATAACCGGATGAAAAATTAAATTATAATAAGATAAAACAATTATGAATAAGAAGTAGAAGTAAAAATAAAATTAAATCTCTACAGTTTTGTTTTTGCGTAAAACTTTCTTGCTTTGTTTATAGAGTCATTTAAAAATTTTAAGAAGCAAATTTTATAATAAACGCATGTGCGACGCAAATTTTATAATGAAATTTTTTTTCTTCACCAAAACAATTCCTCAATATTGCACGAAGAGATGAGCGGAGAGGTACTGGAGAATTTTATCAAATATGATTTCACAAATTTTATAACAAATATTTATTATAATTTTTATAGAAAATGAAAATTACAAATAGATTATCCAACATATTATATTTCTTTTCATTATAATGTCAAATATTAGATTTTAAATTTTTTAAAAAATATTTGTAATTTTTTATAAGATTTAATATAAATTTTAATTTGAAACCTTATATCATAAAATGCTGAAAAATAAGAAATTTTTATAAAAAAAATAAAAAAATATATATTACAAAACATATACTTTGTTATATTTTTTTAACACATAAAAGCCATACACAAATATGGGTGTGGATATAAATATTAATTATGCAAAAGTCAAAGTCGCATGCGAATTTGTTGTACATGGATTTTGTTAACCTCGATTATAGTCCAATTTTAATTTTAGTTATTAAACAATTTATATATTTATATGTCCTAAGAGCGGTGAGGTGGTTGATACGCATGAATGTGCGGGACAACCATCTATACGCTCTTAGGATAGTAAAGATTGTAAAATCCATTTTGCTTTAGTTAGCAATAGGCCAAGGAAAAAAATATATTTAAAATATATATATTGACAAGATTATATTGTGTAATGAGAAAAGAAAGCATAGTATAGATAATATTCATGATATATTATAAGAAATTAGTTATTAGTTAATATAACTTTTATATTTGCAATTATATGTCACATGTAGAAAAATAATTTTTTTTAAAAATAAATCAGTTTAAAAAAAACAAAATGATATGAAAAGTTTGTGTGATTGTTGTTAAATACTAAAACTGTATGTGTATAAAAACATAACGTTTATATAATATATAAGAACATTAATCAATAGTTAAATATTACAACTATTTATGTCTATAAAAAAAAATTGTACCTGCACATTCGTATAGGCCAACCATAAAAATTAAATAAATTCTATATTTTTAAATATTTTTTAATTTATTTAATTATCATATTTATACTTTTATCTAAATAAATATTTTAAATTCTTGGTTAATGTCTTTTTTATCCTCAATTTCTATTAAAATCTATAACATTTTTCATTTGATTTATTGTTATTTTCTTATTATTAAATATTCATATAATGTTGTTAATAATACATAATTAATTATGTACAAATAAATCAACTTCAAAATATAATTATATATTGAATATATAAAATATTTTATAGTTCGCATAAGGTGCGGGCCGATCACCTAGTGTTACGTTTTTTTTAAAGTAGTATCATGTTTCATGATATTGTTTTAAATTACGAATTATTAAACCAAAGTTGTTATTAAAACTACAATGTTGAAAAGTGTAAAATGTAATAATTTATCTCTAGAGTTTCTCAAAGAAGAATACCCTATAATATTACCAAACATAGTTTTACGGAGAAAAACGACTTCAACTCTAAGAAGTCTCTACAATTTTATGAACATTATATTGAAATGTGAAGATGTTTTTTACTCTTACTTCGATTTTTTTTTTTTTTTTGTGACATTCGTTTTTTTCATAATTGTTTTCTTGCTTGTTGCCATCACTTTTTTAGAATTTATTTTTTTCAGATCCATGATCCATCACTTAATTTTTTTTTATACTAGTCTTTTTCATTTTGTTACCTGATAGTGCCCCTCTCACATGGTTCAATATATTTACACGATTTTGTTACATTTTAGATTTTTTGTTTTGTTTTTGTGATAAGCTATAATTTGCAAGGTTTATTTTGGTTTGATTTTTGTGGTCAACCAAACTTGTAAAAACTATTCTCTCTTCCAACCACATGTGTAATTAGTTTTTTTTTGTTTAAATTTATCAAACGTTATAATTAGATTATTTACTAAATACAAAAAAATTTTGTCCTCACAAAAAACTTACAAATACTACACGTTAATGTTGTTATTACTCTAACAAATACCTTAAAGCCAAAATATGAAAATTTTGATTGCTTTTCTGGTATTTATTGTTATGTGCTTTGGCTTAAATGAAGGTTTAAAAGATTGCAAGTTCAATCAGGTAGTATTTAAAAATCAGCTTGATGTTAATAGTCTTTTCGACGTTAACTGTCGCGGATACTTCGGTAATGGGTTGCAAGAATCAAGATTTCATATATTAAAGTTTCAAGAATCATTCACCATTAAGTTTGAAGATAATGACTGGCCAACTCATACACGTTGGAATTGCCTTATTAAACACGGGCCTAATGGTAAGTATTTTTTTGATCTACATGCATATCATGTACAAGGCAGGCGATGTAATCAGATACGTGAATGGGTTGCCAAACCTAATGGAATTTGGTTTACAAGAGAACATGGAAAAGACCCAGGGTGGGTACTTTCATGGAAGATAAAGTAATGTGTTTTAATTTTTCCTAAAATTAACTAATATATATGTATTTTATTTTGTTTTGTGTTTTATAAACTAAGCTAAAAGCTAAGTAATAATTGTGTTAACATATATACCAAAATATTGTAATAATATATAAATTTATTTTATATCTATGTATCTATATCATTGTTTTAAATAATAAAACAATTTTATAAATGGTGCAAAACAAGGTTTTAGGTTCAAATATAGCACACACGCCAAAAATATTTCATTACTAACCTTCATTAAAAATCAAATGACCATTTTGTCTCTCTCTATTATAATTCATACAAAATATAATCATATCGAAAAGAAATAAACATTTTGTCCGAAGTAATAATTCCTCCGCCGCCGTGGCTTCCGTCATCATGCCGCCGTGCTCCGGTCAGGTACGCAGAGCCATTATATTCCTTGTCACCATATCCATCTCTTGCTTCGTCCCTACAGATTTGTGAATCTCTCCACATCATCTCTGCCTCCTCTTCCTCAATTTGCTCTCGCATTTTTTCCAACCTTTGATTTTTTCAAGTCTCTGGTTAGTTTTCTCGCATCGTTATTGTATTGTTACTAATCGGTGTATTTTTTTGCTGGAATTTGATATTTGACAGAATTAGATATGATTCATGATTTGGAGTTAAGGATTTGATTGATTGATTAAAGATCTTTAGCTAATTTTGGTAAGAATCTATTCTATGATGATATAAGATTTGAGTTCGTGTGTTTCATGCTACTATATAACACCAAATTTAGAAACTAACCTAGCTTTTTCTGGTGCTAGAAGTCGCAATAGAGTTGATTTCTTAAGATATAATTGACAAATTTCTATGTTTTGACAAGTTTTCTTGATTTCATTCTAATTATGGTCTCAGTTTATACCAGGAAATTGAAGAACCTAAACCGGATTATAACAGCTTTGAATTATTCTTGTACAGCTCCAGGATCTGTTATTGGTCTCTTCTTCGAGTGTTTTTGAAACGGTGAAGGAGCAAGCATGCTTTTGAACCATTTGGTGATAATTACGCTTTGGAAGGCGTTTAGCTTAGCCAATGACCAACAACTCTGAAAAAACCTCATTGAACCAACTCTTGCGGTTAGTAGGGACGGTCGCTTAACTATATATTGGATCAAGATAGTCATATTTTTAATTACATTTCGCTTTTGACCTAATTTGGCTTCCTAGGCCACATGGGAACATTATTAAAGATGCTGTTATATTGAGAGGATTCTCCAAACAATAGTTTTACAAACCAATTCTAAAATTTTAGTGTTAAAGAATTATTTTAACAACATTCCCAAAACAGGAGATTGTCAATGCATCTTTGAGCTTGTGGGAGTTAGTATTAAGAAACACTTTTTTGGATTTTCGATTCGGGAAAACAATCTTAATTTTTAGGAAGAATTTGTAATAATCCTAGAGTTTTGATGATTATGATTTCTCATGTTTTCGATTTGTTGTGCAGCTGAAGGTGATATGCATCTTGCCTTCAATGATGGTTGATCCCGAAGACACAGTCTCCTTGGAAGACAAAGAAGATCCAGATTAGCTAACACCACTTATCTAATTTAGAAAAGAAAAGAAAAACAATGAAAGAGATTTGTTGTTTAAAGATTTAGCTTATATGTGTGCTCATTTACATGATGTTGGACGTTAAGGGAACAACAACTTGAAGCATTCTCTACTGATTAGTTTTTTTTTTTTGCAATAGATGTTCTTTCTCCACCATGTTTTATCCGTTGATTAAAGTGTCTAACTTGAGTGTCTCACTTAAGAGAAAGTGTCAAAAATCAATAAAAATCCACTTGATTCTCGATTTGGGAAGGTTTATCTAATATTCTCGAAAGATTCGTAGTAGTTTAGGAAGGCCGTCCTGAATTATTAAGGTTCAATCTCTTTTAAAGATTGCACTGCCTCGATTGCTATTATAAATCAGATATGAGCCATCTCAAGGAGTTTCGATCAACCAATTCTCATCGTTTAATGTTTTTTATGCTGATATGAATATGTTAGTGTCATTATCTATGTTATCAAAATACTATTAAATTTTCAGACATGTTTGTTGTTGCAAATCGGTTTTTAATTTTCAATTGAATGTTTCTGATATATCATGGGTTTTACCCGTTTTTGCACCATGATATAAGTGCTTTTATAGAGTCTTTTGGTCTTTTTAGAGTCCTATTAGAGTCTTTACAGGTTTAGGTACGTTTTGAGCATAATTGGAGCTTTTTGGAGCATTGTGGAACAAGCTGCTGAAAAGATGAACTCGGATTGAAGATTGATGAACAGTGTCGATCGACACTGTTCATGGTGTCGATCGACACCCGAGATTTCAAAAATCTGGACGTGACTTTACAAGTTTTGAAGAAAAAGAAATTGCCCAAAAAGATTTCCTTAGTTACAAGAGTGCCCAATTCGTGTTTTAGGCCTATAAATATAGTTTTTCAGCCATTGTTTAGGCACAATCTCATACTTTAAGAATCATAGAAGTTTAGGTTTTTGGAGAGAAAAATCATACTCCTTTAGAGCAGATTTGGAACTCCTTTATTTTCTTATATTGATTTCTTTTATGCTTTCTATTCAAATAATGATTTCTGTTTCATTAATCATGTCTGAGTAGTTTGCTTGTTAGGTTTAGGGTTTTTCAAAGGTGATTATGAATTGCTATGTTGAATTGAATTGTTAGGATAAAATCATTAGAGTTCTTCATCTGGATTTGTGTTTAATGCTTATTTTAGCTTCATGACCCAAAATCTGATCTTACGTTAATTGGTAGACACGAGAGTGTTTTTGATTGCCTGAACTAATGTTAGATGAGCAAAATACCTATTCGCAAAGAGATTTGATTTAGGGATTTTGTGAACAATCGAACCTGAACTTTAATGCTTGTTTGAATTATTAGAATTTGCAAAGAGATTTGGAATTCTAG
>JAHZTW010000004.1:72719625-72855370 GCA_020283515.1 Alliaria petiolata | reverse complement strand
CTTCACAAGTTGCATCAGGAAGTGTCTACAGGACCAAGGTTCCCAACCCTCCTCTACCCAAGCATCTCAGACCGCCCATCAGTGCAGAGAAACTGGCTGCTTTCAACAAGAAGGTGGCAATGATTCCTAAGGAACTCTCCTTTGATGAAGCTTATGAGAGATATCCTTTATGTGCCTTCTTCCAGAATAACAAAGAAAGCTTTGAAGAGATGGAAGAACTCTTTCACAAAGCAAGGGAAACACCTCCACCACTGAAGCAGCTGCTTAAGGTTGAAGATCCTGGGATGTTTATGGTTCCATGCTCCATTGGTGGAGTTGAGTTTAAACAATCCCTCTGCGATTCAGGAGCTAGCGTGAACCTCATGACAAAAGACATTGCAGAGAGGCTAGGGATTGATGACATTCAACCTTCAAGCATAACTCTTGAATTTGCCAATAATTCTACCGCAGTGTCATATGGTACAATCCCAAATCTACTTGTCCAGGTTGGGAGTTGCCTAGTTCCAACTGATTTTTAGGTTGTGGAAGTGAGCAGAACGTCTAGCATACCATTCATCCTTGGAAGACCGTTCATGGCCACAGTAGGAGCTATTGTAGACATGCCCAATAAGAGAATGTCATTCTCTAATGTTGACAAAGAAGAGTTCTAGAAGGCTATCCCTACTACCGAAATTTCCAAACCCATCACTTGTATTGCTGTGATTGCTGGAGAAGAACCTGATTCTAAAGAGAAAGAGGATAAGCTGGTTATTCAAGATGCATTAGCTGAAAACTCTAAGGAAGTTGTGGAGCTTGAAGATTGGAGTGGGAACAGTCATATCTTCAGGACTTTGGGCGAAAGTGAGTGTCTAATCGGTGCTAAGTTGATGGAGGACAATGTGTTTGTTATGGAAACAAGGATTGCAGAGCTGAATTGGAGAAAAAGTGAAGAGATTCGAGCTACTGACGTAGTGTCGATCGACACCACATGTGTCGATCGACACCCTTCGCGGATCACACCAGACGCTGTCTCAAATACTGCCAAACATATGCCTCCACATCCTTCAAGCCACAAACCGCGAAGAAAGCAAAGGTACGCACTCCCTGGAATGAATTCCAAACCACCTGATCTTGTCAATAAAGATTTCAAAGGTTCAAAAGCTGCTTCGCACTTATCCAAGCCACGAGATTCTCGTAGAGGGCTTGGTGTTTCTTTTGATTATGCTGCAGGAAAACGAAGTGTCCCACCCAAACTCAAGTCCCACCCTGCTGCTGTTCCTCATTTCCTTGGTCGCTTACATGCACCTAATGCTTATACACCACCTTGGATGAGAAGACATTCGTCTGGGAAGCATTCAATGCCACCCTATGATCCACCAGACGTTTGAACCCCGACACAGTCAAGCTAATGACTGAAAACGAGCGCTGAGTGGGAGGCAACCCACTGTTAGGTACGTTTTCTTTATATTTTGCTTTAGTTTTACTAAGTCCTAGTTTTAGTCAGTTGAAAAAAAAGGAGACATTAGACCCGACCTTGACCAGTGTCGATCGACACTACTAGGTGTCGATCGACACCATGCGCAGAAGAAGGTAAGTCTTCTATCTGGTCTTTTAAGTTGTTTCTAATCCTTCTTTTAGCTAACTTCGGGCTTGATAACACTGGGGACAGTATTGTTTAAGTCTGGGGGAGGTGATTACTGACTTTGTGTTTTGTTTTGAGAGTCAGTTGAGTCTTGAGTCAAAAGTTTTAAAAAATTGTTTTATTGAGTCAAAATCAGTTAGAATTTTCAGTTTTTCTAGGAACTAACCACAGGAAGTTGATATTTGAAGAACCATTGCTATAAGAGTTGATTGCAGGACTTACTAAGTAGAAAGCTGCAAGTGGAATCAGTCTAACAGGGCGAGTTCAGATCCCCTTACAAAGAACTAGGTATGCACAGAACTTGATTCCTCTTTCAGTCCGAACAGATAGGCAATTGCAGTCTCTCCTTGATCTTCCCTTAAGAGAAAAGAAAAGAAAAAAAAGAGTCTAAGTCTGGAATAGTGTCTTTGTCATGAGCCTGTCTCCTCACAAGGAACAATATTAGTGATGCTCTTGAACACGTCTCCTCACAAGGAACACAAGTAGAGAGTAGCACTATTCCAGAGATCCCAAAAAGAATAAGAAAAGTTAATGAAAAGATCTTAGAACACCCTGAAAATGGGCAGAAGTTGACTAAGGGAAGAGAAAATAGGGGAGCTGTATGAGAATGTCTTGTTCAGGCACTAAGGAAGGGAAAGAATCAGAAAAGTTCTATGGCATTACCAATGTTAGAGTTCGAAATTTATACCAAGGAAAGGATCTGGATTTGAACTGGGAGATTGCTAAGCTTGTGGTAAGTACACTGAACTTTCCTAAGGTTGGCTCTATTATCATGTGGATTCAAGAAGTGTTAATCACTGTGGCGTTTTGAAGAAGTACTTGGAAGTTCCTGTTTTCAAACTTCTACTTCAGTCTAAGTTTCTGTTTTGCTTGAGGGCAAGCAAAGGCTAAGTCTGGGGGAGTTGATATATCATGGTTTTTACCCATTTTTAGGCCATGATATAAGTGTTTTTATAGAGTCTTTTGGTAGTTTTAGAGTCCTATTAGAGTCTTTATAGGTTGGACTACGTTTGGAGCATAATTGGAGATTCTGAAGCTTTTTGGAGCATTCTGCAAGAAGCTGCGAAGTGATGAAGTCAGAAGAGTGGAATTACGCACAGGGTGTCGATCGACACCATCTGTGTCGATCGACACCAAGGAAGGACGGCCAAAGTTTCCCAATTCCATCAGAAAAAGGAAATCACTCAAGCTTTGAAGAATTACAAGATTGCCCCTGGACGAAAATCCTTTTCTATAAATATAGTTTTTCAGCCATTGTTTAGGCCACCAATTATTTTAGAGAGAGATTTATAGATAGTTTTTGGAGAGAAGAATTTGTCTCCTTAGAGCAAATTTGGAACTCCCTTTATTTATTCTATTGATTTCTTTTATGCTTTCTATTCAAGTTATGATTTCTGTTTCATTGATCATGTCTGAGTAGTTTGCTTGTTAGGTTTAGGGTTTTTCAAAGGTGATTAATGAATTGTTAGGTCGAATTAAATTGTTAGGATAAAATCATTAGAGTTCTTCATCTGGATTTGTGTTTAATGCTTATTCTAGCTTCGCGACCTAGAATCTGATCTTAGGTTAATTAATAGATGCGAGAGTATTATTGATTGCCTGAACTAATGTTAGATGAGCAAAATACCTATTCGCAAAGAGATTTGGTTTAGGGTTTTGTGAACAATTGAACCTGAACTTTAATGCTTGTTTGAATTGTTAGAATTTGCAAAGAGATTTGGAATTCTAGGGTTTAGACATAGATAATCTTCGCAGCGAGAGTTGGTTGATTTTACATTAGTGTTTCGAGTTCTAGAACAGTTCTTCATATTTCCTAACATTCGCCTAGACCTAGAATTTAGATCACCTGAGAATTTTCCTGAACCTAGCGTTTCGTCTCCTGAACTTACACCGTTTTTAATTGCTTTCTGTCTTTAGTTTCATATTCTCACTTAGCTTAATTCGAATTTAGAAAACTGCTGTGTGACTATCCCTTCTCTATGGATTTGATCCCTAAGTACTACAACTGATCTCTTAATTTGAGAGAGTTGCTTAGGGTAAATTTGACCCATATCACCTGAATTGTTTGAATAAGAATGCATTCTTTCTTAGAGTTGCATAAGAATGCATTCTTTGTGTCTTCCCATGTGGTCAAGGATCCCGGTGGCAACTGCTTCGGCCAATATGATGCGTCTCCTGCAAGCGAGTAAGGGAAAAGCTTGCAGAAGAGATAATCATAGGAAACTCCATTGGCTTTGATGCTTGAAGCTAAGTCTTCAAATCTCTCGATATGATCCATGGGGTGCTTGTTGGGTAGACCATGGAAAGGATTCTGAGCTACGAGCTGGAAGTAGGCAGGCTTCAGCTCGAAGTCATTCCTTTGGAATGCAGGAGGACGGATCGCAGCTCTATTAGCATAGATACGGAAGGGCACCGAAGGAACAACCAAGGCCAGAAAATAGATGAGGCTGGCGCCGTCATCATAGAACAAGCGATGCAAATACTTCGCGCAGATTGAGATGGCAGACACTGTGGTTGTGGTACGCGACGCGGAAGGCAACCTGTTCGACCTACAGGGCAATAGAAGGAATGCCCAAGGACAAAGACTTGATGAGGCTGGCGCCGTCATCATTGATCCAACGATGGAAATCGCCCCTGCAGAAGCTGGACGTAGAAGAACACTTGGCGAGTACAACCGCTCATACCAGTTCTATGCTAATAGAGCTGCGATCCGTCCTGCTGCATTCCAAAGGAATGACTTCGAGCTGAAGCCTGCCTACTACACACTGGTGGCTCAGCATCCCTTCCATGATCTTCCTAATGAGCATCCTATGGACCATATTGAGAGATTCGAAGATTTAGTTTCAAGCATAAAGGCCAATGGAGTTACATATGATTATCTCTTTTGCAAGTTTTTCCCTTACTCGCTTGCTGGAGATGCATCATATTGGCTGAAGCAGTTGGATCCAGGATTTTTGACTACTTGGGAAGACACAAAGAATGCATTCCTATGCAATTTCTTTGATGATGCGAGATCCGAAGAGCTAAGGACGAAGATCACTACATTCTCGCAAGGACCCACTGAAGCATTCAAAGCTTCTTGGGTGAGATTCAAGGCCTACCAGAGGGACTGCCCACACCATGGATTCAGCGAACCGCAGCTCCTTGGTGTCTTCTACCGCGGGATTGATTGGAGATACCAGATGGCTTTGGACGCAGCAAGCAATGGGAACTTCAACACCAGATACCCAGTTGACGCAATGGTGCTTATAGAGAATTTGGCCTCTAGTAACAGCACCAAGAACGCAGACTTCGAAAGAAGACAACACGCTGGAGTGAATGGAAGAAGCCAAATTGCTGAAGTCAACAGGAAGCTGGACAACGTACACAATCTCTTGGTGGGAAAGAAGCAAGTCCATTTTGCTAATGAAGTGGAGAATTTTGAGCCTGAGGAAGAAGATGTTAACTACATCAATGGAGCTGGTTTTCAAAGCCAAAGGTTTGGTAATCAGCAAGGCTATGATTCTTCTTACCAGAAGCCTTTTCAGAGCAACAGCTTCAATAGAACTTATGGTTCATCTTCTTACCAGAATCCTCCTGCGCAAAACAACAAGATGGAAGCTATGTTTGAGCAAATCCTGCAAGGACAGCAGAAGATGACAGTGGACTTTAATGGCAAGATTGATTCACTGTATGAAGACCTGAATGGAAAGATTGAGAGCATACACTCTCACATGAAGAAGCTGGACGTTCAAGTTGCTCAAACCGCAGAAGCTGTTCATAGGCAAGAAGGATTTCTTCCTGGGAAAACAGATACAAATCCCAGACACCATGTCAATGCCATCACGACAAGGAGCAGAAGCAAGCTGGAACCAGAGAAGAAGAAGAATCTAAGTGCTGAAGACCTTGTGGAGTTGGAGGAAATCGAAGAAGAAGCTCCAGACGCCCCTGCAGATCCAGTGTCGATCGACACAGAAGAAGAGTGTCGATCGACACCCGAAGAACATCGCGAAGTCGAGAGCTCGAGCCCGTGTGTCGATCGACACAAGGCTGGTGTCGATCGACACCATGCCCAGACTTCACCAAATCGACCCGAAGCTTCGACAACTGCAGAGGAAAGGGTGTACAAGCCGAAGATACCTTATCCCTTGCCTCCCAGAAGATCTAAACAAAAGAGAGAGGAAGCTAGATGCAAGGAGATGATGAGTAAGCTGATGGTTGAGCTACCCTTAGTTGATACAGTCCAACTTTCACCTGCATTAAAGAGATATGTCAAGAGAATGGTAGTCAATGGTGTGAGTCCTGAGGAAGGAGCATTGCTTACCAGAAATATGAATGCAATTCTCTTGAACATAGTTCCAAGAAAGAAGAAGAAGGTGTGGGTTTCTGAACAAGTCAATGCTGTGACTCAGAGGAGGATTCCAGAGAAACTAGCTGATCCAGGGAACTTTGTGCTAGATTGCTCAATCTCAACAGGAAGGTTCCCTCGTTCTCTTTGCGACCTAGGCTGAAGTATCAACTTGATACCATACTCAGTTGCTGTTAGACTTGGAATGACTGATTTCAAGCCAAGCAGAATCTCTCTAATCCTAGCTGATCGATCAAAGAGATTCCCAGAAGGTGTTCTAGAAGATGTTCCCTTGAAGATTGAAGGCTGCATTATTCCCACAGACTTTGTGGTTTTGAAGTGTGATGAAGAACCTGCAAACCCTCTTATTATGGGAAGATCATTCTTGGCTTCAGCTGGTGCCATCATTAATGTGAGTAAAGGGAAAATGGAGCTTGATTTGGGAGATGTTGTCATGAATTTTGATATGGACAAGTTGACAAGACCATCCACCATCGATGGTCAAGCTTTTTCAGTAGAGATGTTCATAGATGAAGGTCCAATCATGGAAAGTTCGGATGCCATTACTGCTGGATATGTCAAGGAGCTTGATACTGAAAAGCAAGAGGACAAGCTGGTTATTCAAGAGGCATTGGCTGAGAATTCTAAGAAAAATTTGGAGCTTGAAGACTGGGGTGGAAATGATCATCTCTTCAAGACTATGAACCGAGAAGATGTTGCGGAGCTGAATTGGAGAAAAAGTGCAGAGATTCGAGCTGCAGAGATGGTGTCGATTGACACCACTAGTGTCGATCGACATACTTCACGGATCACACCAGAAGTCGCTTCCAATGCTGCAAGTCCATCATCTTTGGTCAAACAGATGACTACACATGCTACATGCCATAAATCTCGAAGAAAGCAAAAGTATGCATTTCCTGGAATCAATTCCAAACCTCCTGATCATCTCAATAAAAATATAAAAGCTTCAAAAGCTTCTTCACACTTATGCAAGCCACGAGATTCTCTTAGAGGGCTTGGTGTTTCTTTTGATGATTCTGCAGGAAAAAGAAGTGTCCCACCCGAACTCAAGGCCCACCCTGCTGCTGTTTCTCATTTCCTTGGTCGTTCTCATGCACCTAATGCCTATACACCGCCATGGATGAGAAGACATTTGTCTGGGAAGCATTCGATGCCACCCTCTGATCCACCAGACGTTTGAACCCCGACACAGTCAAGCTAATGACTGAAAACGAGCGCTGAGTGGGAGGCAACCCACTGTTAGGTACGATTTTCATTTTATTTTCTTTTGGTTTTACTAAGTCCTAGTTTTAGTCAGTTGAAAAAAGGCGACATTGGACTCGACAAAGACCAGTGTCGATCGGCACCACTATAGTGTCGATCGACACCACGCGCATACGAAGGTAAGTCTTCTTTTTGGTCTTTTATGTTGTTTCCAATCTTTCTTTTAGCCAACTTCGGGCTTGATAACACTGGGGACAGTGTTGTTTAAGACTGGGGGGAGGTGAATACTGACTTTGTGCTTTGTTTTGAGAGCCAAAAACTCTGTTTTATTGAGTCAAAAATAAGTGAATTTTTCAGTTTTCAGAAGAACTAACCACAGAAGATTGACACTTGAAGGACCATTGCTATAGTAGTTAATCGCAGGTCTTACTATGTAGAAAGCTGCAAGTGGATCAATCTAACATGGCGAGTTCAGATCCCCTTAAAGGAACTAGGTATACGCAGAACTTGATTCCTCTTTCAGCTTTGATAAGATTAGAAATCTGCAGTCTCTCCTTGATCTTCCCTTGAGAAAAGAAAAGAAATAAGAAGTCTGATCAAGGAATAGTGCAAAGATCCTCATGAGCCTGTCTCCTTATAAGGAACAATATTAGTGAGAGCTCATGAACCTGTCTCCTCACAAGGAACACAAGTAATAGCAGCACTATTCCAAGACTTCAAAAGAATGAGAAAAGTCAATGAAAAGATCTGTAGAACACCCAGAAAATGGGCAGCAGTTGACTAAGGGAAGAGAAAATAGGAGAGCTGTAGAAAGTATATCTTGTTCAGGCGCTAAGGAAGGGAAAGAATCAGAAAAGATCTTTGGTCATACCAATGTTAGAGTTCAAAATTTACCAAGGAAAGGGTCTGGATTCAAACTGGTGGATTGCTAAGCTTGTGGTAAGTACACTGAACATTACCTAAGGTTAGCTCTATAGTGTGTGGATTCAAGAGTGTTGGTTCGATGTGGCGTTCTGAAGGTTAGCTGAATCTTTCGGTTTTCAAACCTCGACTCTATACTTGGTTTCTGTTTTGCTTGAGGGCAAGCAAAAGCTAAGTCTGGGGGAGTTGATATATCATGGTTTTTACCCGTTTTTGGACCATGATATAAGTGCTTTTATAGAGTCTTCTGGTCTTTTTCGAGTCCTATTAGAGTCTTTACATGTTCAGGTACGTTTTGAGCATAATTGGAGCTTTTTGGAGCATTGTAGAACAAGCTGCTGAAAAGATGAACTCGGATTGAAGATTGATGAACAGTGTCGATCGATACTGTTCATGGTGTCGATCGACACCCTAGGTTTCCAAAATCTGGACGCGCCTTTACAAGTTTTGAAGAAAAGGAAATTGCCCTAAAAGATTTCCTTAGTTGCAAGAGTGCCCAACTCGTGTTTTAGGCTTATAAATATAGTTTTTCCGCCATTGTTTATGCACAATCTCATACTTTAAGAATCATAGAAGTTTAGGTTTTTGGAGAGAAAAATCAGACTCCTTTAGAGCAGATTTGGAACTCCCTTATTTTCTTCTATTGATTTCTTTTATGCTTTCTATTCAAATAATGATTTCTGTTTCATTAATCATGTCTGAGTAGTTTGCTTGTTAGGTTTAGGGTTTTTCAAAGGTGATTATGAATTGCTATGTTGAATTGAATTGTTAGGATAAAATCATTAGAGTTCTTCATCTGGATTTGTGTTTAATGCTTATTTTAGCTTCATGACCCAAAATCTGATCTTACGTTAATTGGTAGACACGAGAGTGTTTTTGATTGCCTGAACTAATGTTAGATGAGCAAAATACCTATTCGCAAAGAGATTTGATTTAGGGATTTTGTGAACAATCGAACCTGAACTTTAATGCTTGTTTGAATTATTAGAATTTGCAAAGAGATTTGGAATTCTAGTGTTTAGACATAGAAAGTCTTCCAGCGAGAGTTGTTTGATTTTATTGTTTTGTTTCAAGTTTAAGAACGGATCTTAATATTTCCTAACATTCTGTCTAGATCTGCAATTAGGATTCACCTGAGAATTTCCCTAAACCTAGCTTTTGTCTCCTGAATTTACAAAGTCTTTTAAATTGCTTTCTGTCTTTTACTTTTAAATATTTATTCCTAGCATAATTCGAACTTAGAAACCTTAGTGTAGCATCTACTTCCCTTGGGATTCAATAACCCCTTATACTACGATTGCTTTTGCTGTGCACTTGCAGTAGTTTTATTAGGGTAAAACCTGACCCCTATCAGTTTCTTAAGTTTTTAGATGATCAAGTAATCCACATACTTTTTGGAAAGGTATTCCGAAATATTCAAGAAGCCTTCCTAATTTATATTTGATTCATACATATTTAGCATATATTCAGGAAGCTTTCTTATATATTCACGAAGCCATTCCTAAAATCATTTTTTTTTAACTTGTTTGTCTTTCCATCTTGATTAAGGTTCAACGTCGTTCATGAAAGTTCTAGATGATTGATATATCATGGTTTTTACCCGTTTTTAAGCCATGATATAAGTGTTTTTATAGAGTCTTTTGCTAGTTTTGGAGTCTTTTTAGAGTCTTTACAGGATGGAGAGCATTTGGAGCTAAATGGAAGAAACTGGAACGTTTTGATCATTTTGGAGAAGCAGCCAAAGTGATGAAGTCAAGAGGCTGGATTTACGAGCTGAGTGTCGATCGACACCATCAGTGTCGATCGACACCAAGTCAGAGTCGGCCAAAGCGTGACGGTTTCCAATCAGAAAAAGGAAAGAGGCCAAGTTTTGAGGAATTACAAGATTACCCCTGGACGAAAAATCCCCTTCTATAAATAGTTTTCTGGCATTGTTTAGCCAATTACACTTTCATAATTTAGAGATTTTGAGACCTAGAGAGAGATTGTTCCAGAGCTTTTAGGGAGACAAGTCTAACTCATCCGAGCCAGATTTTGAACCCTAGTATCATTCTCTTCTATTTATTTATGCAATTTATTTCAGCCATGATTTCTGTTCCATTAATTATGTCTGAGTAGTTTGCTAGTTAGGTTAGGGTGATTTAGGGTTTGATGAAAAGTCTGTAGAACCATTATCTTTGTTAGGGAAATCACTTAGATCTTCACCTTGATTTGAACTTAACTTGATTTCTGAATTGATCACTTAGAAATCAAACCTTAGGTTATTTAATAGATGCGAGAGCATTATTAGTAACTTGAACTAATCATAGGTGAGCAAAATAGCTATTCGCAAAGAGATTTGGTTTAGGTATTTTGTGAACATATCGAACCTGAACTTTAATGCTTGCTTAGATTGTTAGATTTCGCAAAGAGATTTGGTTTTTTGGAATTTAAGCATAGATAACTTCTGCAACGAGAGTTGATTGGTTTTAACTTAGTGATTCGAGTTCTAGACGGTTCTTAATAAATCCCTAATAAAAATAATATCTGCATTCTTGGATTCATCCTGATAATTTACCCTAACCTAGCGTTTTCGTCTCTGAATCTTAAAACCGTTTTACATCACATTTACTTATTCGCATAGTTTAATTTACATTAATACTTATTTGACTTAGCATAATCTGAACTTAGAAACCATAGCGTAGTAACTACTTCTCTTGGGATTTCGATACCCCTTGTACTTCAACTGCTTTGATGTGCACTTGCAGTAGAATATTTAGGGTAAAACCTGACCCCTATCAATGATCGAGTTAGCTTTCGAATGGTGGTGGTTTGAGTCATTATGATCAGCGGTTAAGAAGTTACCGCAAAAACGGTGAGCATCGGTATGGCGTAACGGTTTGAGTCCATTGAAGAGCCTACGTCGAGCTGATGCAATGGTATGAACCCGTTGTAGAGTCCACACCGAGCTGGTGCAACGGTTTTCGACTGTTGCACACCTTATCCGAACTTTGACCATCTTTTTGGCTACTTTTAACCACTTTTTACCTACCCTCTTTTGGACTTTAGTATAAATACCCTTTAACCTATATCTTATTTTGTATCCATCTATCTACTCTCTTAATTTTCGTCTCTCTCTCTTTCTCTCAAGAACAAGAAACACAGAGTTTGAAATTTGTATTTGGATTACTGATTTTTAATTAAATCTTGCACTTATCTTTCATTTCTTCTTGTTTATCTTTCACTAATCATGTCTAGCCATCCTATCCTCATGGATTTCGTGGTTAATGCTATGGTTAGTTAGTAGTTATCTTAGATTTGAGATCTTGGTGGATTAGGGTGATTATAATGATTGTTTGAGATGTTATAAGCTGAGATCTGTGTATTCCCTTTTCTTATGTGATTGCTCTGATAGTCAAGTACCTCTTTATTAGAGAAGTTGATATTAGGATTTTGTTGAGCACTTAAGGTGTTTGATAAAATGCTTGAATGAGTTTATATTTCAAAATGATGTTTAGAAATGATGATTCTTTGCATCTATCATTTCTTATATAAATATGCTAAATGCTTAGTACCATATTGATGGAAAATCGTCTCTAGACTTTTATTGGGCATGAGAGTGTAAATAAAATGTCTGAATTATTTGCATAAGAGATTACTAATCCTAACCTAATTAAGAGCTTAGATGTTTAGGGAGTTCTTTTTTTAGGGAGTTTGTGATGGAAAGCTTGTTAGTCATAGATACACCAACTAATATTGGGTTTGAAATGTGATGAGCAAAGGGGTTTTTGCCAAGAGATTGGATTAATCTTTAATTGTGTTCCTTATTTAAGGTTGAGTACTTAGTATTGCTTGTTTGGAAATCTTAGATATGAATAAGAATCACCCTAGATCAGTTGCCTTGGTCTTGAATCTTTCTTTTATCTTTGAAGCTTAGTTACACTTTTTTTTGCTCTTTTTCTCTTGCTCTGATTGTTTGGTTTACATTTCGTTTTATTTCTTATGGTGTGATTTATTTTTATCTTGCTTTGTGTGACATTTTAGGTTGTTAGATATCAAAACCCTTCTCTATTAGCTTAGGTTAGCAAGTATTCTATATCTCAAGTGTCATTAGCTTCCCGAGCGGATTGACATCTCAAATGTTACAATGACATGTCTGTTTGAGGATTGAGTTAAGGCATAATAAACTCAACATCAATTGGCGCTGTTGCCGCTTGGTATTGTTTTTAATGCATTTGAGACTAAGTTGGTGCTTAGATTAAGCATTTATTTCAGTACTGATTTTCGTTTTATTTTTGTTTCTCTTATAGGTACAATGTATCACCCTCAAACTTACTACATGCACCACCAAGGCTTTCCAAGTGGCTTCCACCATGGGTCCCCTTATGAAGTTTATGGTGCTACTTATCACCACGGTTATGGATACATGCACCAGCCCTATGCTCACTTCCACCATGACCACGACCAAGTTATTCCCCCCTCAACTAAGGACTTGAGTGTGAAGCAAAAGCTGCTGCAACTCCTCCAAGCTCAAGATCAATTCAATAGAGATTTTGAAATGGGGTTGAGGAAGTCTCACCAAGTTGGGAAGCTACACTATGAGGTTAATAACTAACTAGACGCTCTTAGTCAAAGAGTTAGCCATTTGGAGAATCTAGAGGCTCTTCTTCTAAGCCACAAAGCTCAATTCCCGGAAAGATTGATGCTTACAATAATGACTATTGTCACCTCATCTCTAAGGCGAATATCACCGATGAGGAAGCTGAGCAACTGCTTTATGGAACTCAAGAAGAAGGCTTCTCTAATTTCAGTTTTGAAGCAAGGATCAATGAGTTCATTGAGGCAAAGTGTGTGTGTGTGTGTGGGGGGGGGGGTTAGTTGCCTCAAGATGAGGTTAAGCACGTGAAAGCCAAGAAGCCACATGATAACACTCATATTTTACCCATTTTTACTATCATAAGTGCGTGCTTTATTAAGCATTTCACTAAGATTTTGATGCATAAACACTAGATTTCGAGTATTTGGTTGTTCAAGACTCTTTTCAGGAAATCTTAGCAAAAGACGCATATTTTGGAGCAAAATGGACAATTCTGGAAACAGAGCCCGAGGACAGAAGTTCAACACCAAATGAAGGCCTTCCCACCACGATATCAAGCTCATATTTGGAGACAAGGAAGCCTTATCAGCTGTCTTTCACCACGAAGTTATTTGAGAACAATCCTACGGTTGGATCTGAAGTTATGAAGGAAGCAAGAAGGTCTGTCAGGCACCCGGAAGGATAGGCTGGCCGCGCCACGACCGACCCAGACGACCAGTGGCCGTGCCACAGCCGGTCGCTCGAGTGGCCAGGCCATTTGCATATCCCGAGCCCATTTGAAGCCCAACTTAAACCCGCAACCGTCTTATGCAAGCCAAGACCTAATCCACGACCTAGAGGACTTGAAGACATATATATACTCGTTGTTTAGGGTTTTTTTTAGAGGAGAGACGAAAAACACAAAAGTTATAGATTCTCTTGGTGGCCGCGAGTCTCTGGTTCGCGGTTTGCCTTTGTTCTTTAAGGGAGATTGATTTGTTCTTGAACCCTTTTTGTTTCTCATCGATTTATACAAGTTATGCATTCATCAATCACGTTTTCTACTTCTTCTTTTATGTCTGAGTAGTTTACTTTCGTTGGGTGTTCTTTAAGGGGATCTATGGGGAATTTCATTAACTGTTGTTGAACCGATTGTTTAGGCCGAAGATTAGGATTTTCTGTCTCACCTTACTCGTTCTTATCGCATGAGTCTAGCGTCATGAACTATATTCTGATCGCAGGGTCTTGAGAACGGCTAACGTCCTGAATCTCAGATCTAGACCAAAATAGGGTAGAGAGCATCCTTTAAAAGATGTCTAAATGCTTATTGTCATGATCTTATTGCGTGCTCGTCTAGTACATAGGATATGAAAGTATACCTATGGAATGGAAGTTTGCAGATCGACCTAGTTTGATAAAGTTAGGTTTGTTAAAATCAGTGAATCAGTTTGGGGAAAATCGCCTAGTCTCGCTTGCTTAACTTTTGTGTGTTTGATTTCTAGTTAGAACCCCATAGATTTCCCGAGAAGATTCCCAACGTGTTCGCCCACCTGCTTTTAAATCGAGATTTATGCACTTCCATACTTTACTTTTTCTGCACTGCTCACCTGATTTCCTTTTTACAAGTCCTTAAGTTTATTTTTTCCTTTTCCCGTTGGTTATAGAAAAGGCTGACAACCTTCTCTATATAAGGCGTGGTACAGCTTTATTTACTTTCTGCAAGAATCGTGACACTCACTCCTAAACCCCAATTCTCTGCGTCTTTGGTTGCCCTGATTCTTCTGTTTTGCAGTTGACCTCCTCCCTGTGGTTCGACACCCTAAGTACTACAACGCACGCTGTGCACTTGCAGTTTAGGGTCTTACAAATTCAAAAGCCTGACGAGTCCCCAAAGAAATCCTCCAAACTCGGACGACTATTTAGACCCCATCAAGCTTTTTGGCGCCGTTGCCGGGGAGGCTGCGTTTCGCTGTCCAAGACAAAGGTCAGGATCACAACTCAAAGACATTCTTTTCTCTAACTTCTAGATTTCTTTCTATGAGTTTCAGGAACTACCATATCATGGAGCATACGAGGAACAACCCCTATATGCCCCCGAACTCACGACCACCTGCAGAATCTCTGCACCATCTTCGGAGACCGCCACCGACACCGCAACCACACGAACGCTTCACGCCTCACCCACAGGGAGGATTCTCACCTCCTATTGTTCACGGAAGCGAGAACCTCCACCTCCAGACGCCACCTCCTGCTCAGAACAATCAGAAAGTCACACCTGCTCCCTTGTACCAGCAAGTGGAGAACCTTATCGAGGCGATAACGGTAATGACTGATTATCAAGCTAAGTCTGAGAGATCTTTGCACGCTCGGATGGACTCTATCCAGGGTGAAGTCTTCCACAAGCTTCAGGAAGTCGCCAACAACGTAAAAGTATTGGAGAACCGCACTTTTGGCAGCATCAACAAACGATCCAGAACTTCCGAGGACTTGGCGGATCACAGAAGGGTCCTGAACCGCGGACTAGGTGATATCCGCGCCCTGAAATACGAGTTCTAGGAAACTCGTGGGACCACCTACAGCATCATGGGCCAGATGGAGAAAGACATCCAGGAAAGGGAACGCGCCCAGCATAAGGCTGAGTCACAAGTCGAAGACTTGAGAGATGAAGTCGAGAACATGGGAAAGGGTCAAAAGAAAAACGAAGCCGTTTTGGCTAGACTATCCAAGGAACAGAAGAGACTCGACGGGATAATCAATAAGCTTATAGGAGAACACGAAGCCCTAGCCTCTGGAGCCGAGAAAGCACCCTGCTGTTTCGCCCAAAGCCATCTGATACACGAACCGACCCTTCGGGAAGAGTCACCCGAACTGACTGAGCACGGACCTGCCGCGGGTATAACCATCCACATGGAGAGACCTCCTACGCTGCATATCAAGAGGGAAAGATTGATAGAATTCCACAAGAAAGTGGAGGAAATCCCGGAGATCATAGGATTCGATGAAGCATGGGAAGGCTATGGCTTAAAAGAATACTTTGAAGACAGTTTGGAGAGCTTGAACGAGATCAAGGTTCACTTTGGTCAAGCAAGACGTTCAATACCCTCTGCCAGAGCCGCCTACTTCTCCCGCGCTGAGAAATACGAAAGCTACACCAATAGGATCTCTCGAGAGAACCTCGGCGAGTTCAACGAGGTAGTCCGAAGCCTTCCGCCAGGTATCACGTTCACTGAAGCATGGACAGAACACCTTATTGGGAACTGTTTCTGTGAAAGCAATGAGACCATGCTGGAGATACAAGACCTTTTCGCGCGAGCAAGATCAGGAAGGGCACTTCGCACCCTGCATAAGACGAGAAGCCTCGGTCGATTTCTCGTCTCATGCAAAATCAAAGGAGTCAAGGTCGAGGCACTATGCGACCCCGGCTCGACTATCAGCGTCTTGCCTACCTACGCGGTGCGAGAACTCGGGATCAAGCACGCCCACGCGACGGAAGTAGTGATTGGTTTGGCGGATCAATCCTTCGCTGCCCCGAAAATAGTCATTTATGACCTCCCGATCATCATTGGCGATTGTAGAATCCCGGTAGACTTCTACATAGTCAAGACACACCAAGAAGAAGCTGCACCTCTCATCTTGGGATGGCCATTCTTAGCCACTGCAGGAGCCATCATGGATTGGCCAAACAGGCGAGTCTCATTTGCCAATATCGACGGAAAAAAGTTCTATCCCGTGGTACCTTACACCATGGAGAAACACCTTCTTGAGAAGGATGAAGATGCCATCATGGAAAGACTCGAGGAGCCTTTAGCAGAAGAGGACGCACAGAAGGCAAAAAGACCTTGCCTAAGGTCGAACTCCACCTCCAACTAAGCTCCCAAACTACCAAAGTCTAGCTAAAAGACTCTAAACAAGAGCGGCTCAATGGGAGACAACCCATTTTAGGTATTCTCTTTCTCATCTCTTTAACCATACTAATTTTTAGTTTTGGTTTCTTCTTAGTTTACAGCATTTTCATAAACCCCAAAAGCACAAAAAAATCAGAAAAACAAGAAAAGACCAAAAAAATGAAGAAGGAAACCCGAAGAACACTCACCGGGCGACGAACCGCCCGTCGGCCGGCCAGAAGGAGCCTGGCCGCGCCACGAGCCACGATGGCGCGGACGAAGGACGCTCGGCCGCGGCCGCGACAACCCGTCGCGCGGCCGGCCTTCGTCTGAAGACGTTTCCGTCCCGACCTCACCAAACCGGACCTCCTTCAACCTGTTTCAAGCCTTTCAAGTATCCTCCTTGATTCAATGGCCTGAACACGACCTAAAGACCGCAAAGATCACTTCCACAACCGCGGCACATTGCTGTTGCATCAAAGATGGCGAGACAAGACAAGACTCCATCCAAGTCAAGTCAAGTTAATGATCCATCTCTCTACTTACTTCGTCCAGCACGTTCAACGGACCTGTATCCACGAAAACGAAGAAGAACACCACGGTTCCAGAGGATGAAAACCGTAGTGCAAGCTCCAGAAGGAAGAAGATGCAACTTCCTTCACCAAACCGCGAAGAGGAAAGTTCCCGAAGACTAGCTTCTCTCTTCCGCGACCAAGACCTTTACCGAAGCCAAGTAAGGATTTCATATGGCATTGAAGTTCATACTAGCAACACCTGTCTTCCGGGATCCCGAACAGATCACTGGATAGGCCAGCATAGACCCAAACTTCAAGTCAAGTTTCTGAGGTGACGCAATCTTCAAGACGCAAGGACGGAAGATTTTCCATCTCTCATTCACGGTGTTATCAAAGGTCAAGGAACAAAGACGAGTACTCAACAACCGGAGTACCTGTTCTTCTCAACAAAGGCGAGCCAATCATCACCACCAAACGCCTATCACCATCCTCATCCATCACCCACACACGCCCACCACCACCATCCGAAGCAAGGAAGCTCAACCGCGCAACACATTTCCTTTCGAGCTAAGTTTTCGATTTCTTTTGTTCAATCAAATCGATTCTAAGCAGGGACATAAGGATAATGATCAAGTCCTTAGCTCAATCATACCACACGCCCATCCACCCATACCAAACCCAACGCCACTTTCAAGTAAGTCTTCACAAGCTTGTACTTGAATTTACCTATCTTTTTCACCTCAACTCGATTTAAACAAACTGGGGACAGTTTGATTTAAGTCTGGGGGGGTTTCTTATATTACTAATTATGCTTTTATTTGATGAGTCTTATGCATACTTACATCATTTATCGAGTCGTTTTATAGAGTCAAAACTTTTTTTTCTTTTAGTCGGAAACTATGAACTTTGCTAGGTACAAGTCACTTTGAACAAGGAACCTTAATGACCATTCTCACGGATTTAGAAGCAAGGTTTACTAAGTTGAACACGGCGAGTGGATCATTCCAGCGGAGAAAGTTCTAATCTCTAGAGTACTCGAAGGATCTTGCGTTGACTCCGCACCTAATGAATCAAATCTTCTCGTCAAGGGGCTTGAGGTACTTCGAACTTTGCTCCTCTTTTAGACTCTAGCATGACTAAGTAGATGCAATGCAACCTCTCCTTGATCTTCCCTTGTTATAGAAAAAAAAAAAAAAATATAGAAAGAAAGGTTTTAGTTTGGGAATGGCAACCAGAGTTCCTTAAAGGACAATGACGGTTCGCAGCAATCATGTAAACTTCAAAGAAGTGATCATTCTCAAGCTAAGAAAAAAAAAAAAAAAATGGAATAAGAAAGTCGATAGAAAAAATAAAATGATACCCTAGAAAAGTAGGGAGAAATCGACTAAGGGAAGAGAAAATAGGAGAGTTGTGTCTGAAATGTCTATGTCTAGATGTTTGGAAGAGAAAGTATAATGTCTCGTCGACCAATACTCCCTCGATAGAGACCGCACGCCTAAATGAATAAAGGAGTCAACAAGAGGGAGCTCGAAATACTCAAAGAGACCATGAAGCGTATCCGGGAAGGGTGAAAAGCTCAAGGTAACTAAACCCAAACGCCTTGAAGCTGAATTCCGAGTTATGTGGCTCAACAGGTCGATTGCTAGACTTGACGAGTTCCCAAGTATTGGTGAGTTTCCACGTTTTCAAACCTCTTTTCCTTACTTAGATTTCTGTTTTGTTTAAGGACAAACAAAGGTTTAAGTCTGGGGGAGTTGATAACACTCATATTTTACCCATTTTTACTATCATAAGTGAGTGCTTTATTAAGCATTTCACTAAAGTTTTGATGCATAAACACTAGATTTCGAGTATTTGGTTGTTCAAGACTCTTTTCAGGAAATCTTAGCAAAAGACGTATATTTTGGAGTAAAATGGACAATTCCGAAAACAGAGCCCGAGGACAGAAGTTCAACACCAAATGAAGGCCTTCCCACCACGAGATCAAGCTCATATTTGGAGACAAGGAAGCCTTATCAGCTGTCTTTCACCACGAAGTGATTTGAGAACAATCTCACGGTTGGATCTGAAGTTATGAAGGAAGCAAGAAGGTCCGTCAGGCACCCGGAAGGATAGGCTGGCCGTGCCACGACCGACCCAGACGACCAGTGGTCGCGCCACGGCCGGTCGCTCGAACGGCCAGGCCATTTGCATATCTCGAGCCCATTTGAAGCCCAACTTAAACCCGCAGCCGTCTTATGCAAGCCAAGACCTAATCCACGACCTAGAGTACTTGAAGACCTATATATATGATACAAGAGTTTTTCCTCTTGCAAGCAATTCCTTAATTGCTCATATCATTGCAATATTTAAGGTATCAATCCATCTTGGGAGATGATTCACTAAGAATGCAAAGTCTTGTTTAAGCTAAGCTAAATTGGATAAATTCAAGTAACAAGTGACAATTTAAAGCAAGCTACAAACTTAAAGAGATACTACTAAAGCAATAACTATGAAATTAAGCCTTAATTGAAACTAATCAAGATACTAAGCAAGGATTACTACTAAGCAAGATTATCAAATGACTAAATCGAAATCTAGGGATGGAATCATTGATTTGGAAAACTAAAGGAGCAACCTTGCAATCATTTAAGCTACTAAACAAGAAAACTCTATACCTAGAACACTTAATAAAGATAAGACCATGATGTGTGGCTCAAATCCCTTTGTTAATTACCCTAATGAACTAATGATGTTTTAGCATTAAGGTAATCAACAAGCATTAATAACAAGTCTAAATGGTATGATAAACACTCTAAACATCTAATGTCTTAGGCTAGAAATGTAAATCTCTTATTAAGTTGGTTCAAGCATTTCATCAAACACTTGGTGGGTGGATGAAATGCCTATAATCCAAAATAGCAAAGGTTAGCTATTTGGCATGAAGAACTACTTAATAAGAAGAGATTAGGAAGAATCTATCATAGATTGCAAGTTTGAACCAATAGAAATCCCTAAATCTAACCCATCCCTAAGTTCCTAAGGAAACTACTCACTAATCATGTTAAACATAATTAGAGAAAGATAAACAAATAATCTAAGAAAGATATTGCATTAAACTCAAATCCAAAGCATAAACAAGGTATTTGCCCAAAGTGGCTAAAAGTTCATTCTAAGAACAAGAGAATAAAAGTTGTTTAGAAAAATTAGGTCTAAAGAGTATTTATAGGGGGACCCATGAAAATGAAGAAAAAGAATTCGTCTGGGGTCGGATCGACGAGTTCATCGATCCAAGTCGTCGATCCGACCCTCTTTAAAAACGGATCGACGACTCATCGATCCACTTCGTCGATCCTTACTCAAAGTCTTGGCTTCTGGTCCGGCGTGGTACGTCGATCTGGTACGTCGATCCGACTCCCTGGAATTTTAGATCGACGAGACTACATCGATCCATCTCATCGATCCATGCCCCTGGAAATATGGATCGGCGTGGCTCGTCGATCCGTTTCGTCGATACGTGTCCCTGGAAATCTGGATCGGTGAGCTTCGTCGATCTGGTACGTCGATCTGTTGCGAGAAATCCTCTTCTTCATCCTTTTTGCTTCTTCTTGTCCCTCCAAGTGGTGTGCATCATTCTCCAGCTCCATCCTCATCTCCATAGCGTCCTTTTCACCTGATTAAGGTTCCAAATGCAACAAACTATGCAAAGAACCATGTAAAACACTCTAGGACTCTAAATGGTACAATGTAACACTATGATGCTATTTTAGACTCCTAAATGATGAGGAACATGCACTAAATGGGTGCTAAAGTGATGCAAAATATAGACATATCAACTCCCCCAAACTTGCCTTTTGCTTGTCCACAAGCAAATGAAACACAAGCTAAGGAGAGAGGTTTGAAAGTGGGAACTCAAATCCAAAGGTGCTTAGCAAAAGAATCAATTCAATGGTCCTAGTTAGTAGTTCTAGGATGCTCTTTATGCAAATTTCTACTCCATAAGGTTTAGCCATACCCATACTCAATCAAGTTAACCCAAGCCTCAACCTACACAAGCATTCATTTTCACCAACTCTTTAACATTCATTAAGTAGTAACCATGGATCATGAATCATACAATGCTAGAAAACTTGTTTGGTTTTTGGGTAAGGTTTTGAGATAAAAATGATCTCAACTTCATGGGGTTCCAATGCAAGGGATCTCTCAATGAACAAGTGAACTTTGGCAAAATGCTAAGAGTAAAAAGCAACCTATGCATACAAGGACAAACTTCCATCTACCCTTTGTAACACAATTGTCTTCACTCTCATTTTTCTTTTAAGCTCACTCACCAAGTCCAACCTAAGCTACCCATTACAAGGCAATTCGCCAAACCCATAAGCTCAAACCACTTTCTCCTTTTCTCTTTTAAGTACTTGGGGAAAACTTCTTCTACAACCACAAGTGTTGGCACACTTTTACTTCAAGCTCTTTCTCTTTTCATTCACAATTTGCTATCCTCTTTCTTATAACATCTTAGCCATATTTTTTTCTTTTTCTTGGCTCTTTTACTTTTCTTTTCTAGAGGATTTCTTTTCTTTTCTTAACACTTAGAGCACAATATACAATGCCAACACTTGTTCCAAATATTTTCGTTTTCCCCCTTTCACCATCTCAACTTCGCCCACTTACTTGTTCCAAATCAAATATCAAGCCAAAATTCCCACCCAAGAATCCTATCCTATCATCTAGCTCATTGTTCTCGAGCTAGCTACATGGAAGCCTATCCTTGTCGCTCTAAACTCAACACTTTTTGCTAAGTTCACAAGATGAAAAAGGCCTAATGCACTCAATAAGGAAGAGGTTTCAAAGGAAGCTTAGTTTGGGAATTCGTTTTCAACCGCTCTAAAGATGAGAGTCGGCTATTTGGGTTAACAAGAGTGGTAAAAGGAAAGAAGATAACCCAAATATGTATATGGTATCCACAAGTTCTCTAGCAATGCATAACCATGATAATTACTTATTCAAATTAGGTTCAAGTTCAAGAGAGTTGGTTTCTATTCAAAGCTTGCTTCAATTAAAACTTGAATATCAAATGGTGAGGTCCAAGTAGGGTTCAACTTTAACTTTCAAAATTTGCACACCAAGCATCAAACAACTATTAACTAGGGCCTTGAACTAATTCATGAGTTTAACACCTTACAAGGAAAAATCATCATTGTCCCCTATGCATGAATGCAATCCTATATGAAAGTTAGACTCAATCCTACTTATATAACAAATGCAAATGCAACTACATGCAATTTTTTTTTTTGGAATTTTCGAAATTTTTCAATTTTTTTGGTTTTTTCTATGCCATAAATGTATGCATGAGACTCAAGAATGCAAGAGAAAGAAAAATAAGAACACAAAACACATGATCAAATACCATACTCCCCCAAACTTAAATTACACAGTCTCTTGTGTAATCCAAGCTTGGAGAAGATTTCAACAATGCAAATGAAAAAGAAGAAAAACAAGATGGTATTTACAATGGTTTGAAATGGTACCTTAATCAAAAACGCATGGAGGAGGAGGAGGATGACTCCATGGAGTAGGATGGATTGCTTGATTGAGGAGTTGGGGATCGCATGACTCTCTTTCCACGCCTTCTTGTCTCATGGGAGGAGGGGCGTGGCTCATCTTCATGCCTTGGCTCACTAGGGACTCCTTGAAAGGAGTGGCGCCTCTCTTCCATGTGGCTATCTCCTTCTTGATCCTCATCTTGACCTCTTTGATGCCTAGAAGATGAGACTCCTTGATCCTTGGATGTGAGGAACTTGATTTGCTTCCCCATGTCCTTGACAGTTTTCACAAGCTTCCTTATGGTCTTGTCTTGCCATTTGTTCCACCTTTGAAGGAGCTTGATGTGCTCATGAGCCTTTCGCGCAGGCTCTCCTTGGTTTGTGCCTTCATAGGGGTCAAAGAAGTACCTCTCACTACCATAGATTGGAGGTGCTTGGTATGGCTCATGAGTGGTGTCCCAATAGGCCATAGGGAAGGTCTCGATGTCCTCTAGTTGCTCGTCA
Source organism: Alliaria petiolata (assembly GCA_020283515.1). Lineage (NCBI taxonomy): Eukaryota > Viridiplantae > Streptophyta > Magnoliopsida > Brassicales > Brassicaceae > Alliaria > Alliaria petiolata. Next base: position 72,832,297 of record JAHZTW010000004.1, on the reverse strand, counting down.
GTTGGAGTGAATGCAGCGTTTGCTCTGTCCCTTAGTGTAGTGAGGTGAATGCAAGGAAGCTTGATTGTGGCCTCCTTTAGCAGCTCCACATTGAACTTGTACTTGAAGCTCTTTCCTTCCTTCACCAAAAACTGACCCTTGAGGAGATAGGAGGAGTCGATGTATTGCTCATCAGCTGAGGGTTCTCCTAATTTGATGCCCACTTCTTCAAGAATAGGAGTGATCATGCCCCCAATGGCTAGATGGTGTCGATCTTTCTTCTTGGCTATAGCTTTGCTGTGATAACTTGCTGCATGAGCAACCCAAATCTGCACTAAGCCATTCCCGGTATCATCACCTCGCATCTCATAGTTGTAGAGGTAACGGATTATACCCTTAAGCCCAACATCAAGCATCTCCCATTCTTCAGCAGTCATTACCACACTCTCCTTCCTAGCAAAGAAGGTATGAGCTAGCACCTTCTGAGCATAGCGAATCGCTGGGTGGCGGATGAGCTTGCTCTTGACCTTCCCGGTCTTGTAAGTCCCGTTACCAAGCAAATTCCAAAGCCTCTCCAACTCTGATTTCTGAACATTCAACCGCGAACCACGCCCTGTCCCATCATCAAAACCAAGCACTTCACCAAGCTTCTTGAAGCCCATCTTGTATGACTTGTTGTGAACTCGGAATTTGATGAATCTGAACCCATCCTTTTCTGGATCAATACCCGCTGAGCTTGAGGTTGTCACCTTCAAAGATGAGAGGAATTGGCATGTCTCCTCTTGGTGGCTTGGGTATGATCGGTTGAACCATCTTTCGCACCCCAAATTTCTGAAAATTTCAGTCACATCCTCCAAGAGACCCAACTCCTCAAGCAGCTCATGATCCGGATATTTAGTCCCCTTGAAAGACATCTCCATAAGGGACTTGTAAATCGATGAGGGAGTCAGATTTGAGGCCTCAGCTTTCTCAGCCTTCTTTTGCTTGGCTTTCTCTCTACTAACATCTCCCTTGCTAGACAACTTCCTCATAACCGGAGGACTCTCTTCAGGATCCTCTTCTACCTCCACAGGCCTCTTGCCTTATTTCTTGCTAGCATCACCCTTTGTTCTCCCCATATCACCTGATTTTTAAAAACGGGTCGACTTGTTCGTCGATCCATGTCGTCGATCCATGTCAAATTTTAAAAACGGATCGACGTCCTTCATCGATCTAGCTCATCGATCCGCCTCCCTGGATTTTTGGATCGACGAACATTCGTCGATCCATCTCACCGATCCGACTCCCTGGATTTTTGGATCGACGAAGTTCGTCGATCCACTTCGTCGATTCACTTTTAAAAACTTTCTCCACACCTTTTTCTTCAAGTCTAAATCCTCCATACTCAATCTAAAACTTTCAAAAACTCAAAGAAACATAATCATAGAACTAAAACAAGAATATAAACAAGGATAACCATGGGAATGCCTCCCAAGTGCGCTTGTTTAAAGTCACTAAGCTTGACTTTTCAAACCTTTTAGGCTAGGGGTGATCAAGGAGTGGATTTGGGATTCCTACTCCTTTCTTGATGAACATGGTGCTTGTTCCAGCTTGTAGCACCTTCTTCTTCTTCTTAGACTCCTTTCTTGCCCTCTGTGGTGGCTCACCTTTTTGTTCCCTCACATTGATCCCATCAAACATAGCAAGAAGACATTTACCATCAAAGCTTGACCCATCATACTCATTGTGGTCCAAGGTGTCCTTATCCTCCAGCATCACACAAGTGAATCCCATCAGCTGCTCCCTTGTATATGGTGGTTTTTTATCAATGTCCATAGTAGCACATGTGATTGTGCCACAAGAACCAAAGGTAGAAGGCTTCATGGGATAGAAGACTTTGTCATTAACACTCTTGAGAACCACCATCTTGTTAGCGAAATCAATGCTCGCTCCAACTGTATTGAGTAAGGGAGTTCCTAGGAGTAGAGGCAGCCTCGTTGCTTGAACCATTTCCATGACTATGAAGTCAGTTGGGACTAGACACTCACCAATCTTCAATGGATAATCTTCTACAAGGCCCATTGGCTGCCTTGAGGAAGCATCAACAAAGGTAATAGGTGATGGATACTTCTTTAGGTTTGTAATCCCAAGGCTCTTAGACAACTCAAGGGACATCACATTGACACTTGATCCCGAATCACACAAGGCTTCATCAATCTTCAAATTCCCAAGAGAGCAAGAAATTAAAAATTTTCCGGGATTACCGAGCTTTGGAAAAGTCTTGGGCTCATCCTTTGTTGTGCATGGTGGATCAAGGCTTTCCATCAGCTCTTCTACCTCCTCCCTATTAGCTAGCAAGTCTTTGATGAACCTTATTTGATCCTTGACCTGAGACAAACTCTCCCCTTTGGGCAAAGGTGCACCAACTTTCTCCATACTTCCTCTAAAGCTTGAGAGCACTTTCTTTTGTGCCTTAGTCAAAATCCGCTCAGGGTATGGGAGTGGTGGCTTATAGATAAGGATATCACAAGCTCCTTCTTCACTCTTCTCAGCCACTTCTCTTACATCCTCCTCAACTCTTGCCTTTGTAGAAGTCTTGGGTTCATCAAACACTTCTTTACCCATTTCAGTAGCAACAACTATAGAGTCATTTTCAAGGACCACCTCCCCATATTGAACTTCAATGTCCTCATTGAATGTGGATGTATCATAAGGAGATTCAAATAGTTGCTCAAATTCTTGCACAACAAGCTCATATTCATCTTCATCAATAGTGGAGATAGTATTGCAATACTCCTTTGGGTTAGCTTCGGGTTTACCGGGTAAAGTGCCTTGAGAATTGGAGCTAGAAGCTTTGCCTTTCTCAAGTTGCTTGAACTTTTGTTGAAGACCTCCAATTTGAGTTGCAAGCTCATTGAGGGAAGAATCCATCCTTGTATTAATTTCAGCAATTTTCTTTCCCATATTAGCATCATTATGGGCTTGACCTTGTATGATTTGTTGAAGCATGAGCTGACCATTGTCTTGTGGAGGACCTTGTGAAGCATGGCTAAAACCCGGTGGAGCATTGCCTTGGTTGAACTTTTTCCCACCAAAGTTGCCTTGATTTCCTCCTTGGTAGTTAGACCTTGGTGCATAACCTTTTTGTTGATTGTTGTAGGGCACAAAAGGTTTTCCTTGAGTAGCTTGTGGAGGGTAAACTTGGTCTTGGGGGTTATCCACAATAGTGCTTCTATAAGGGAGGTTGTTTTTCCCCTTATAGTTGTTGTTATAGTTGTTGTTGTATCCTCCTTGGCCTCCCACAAAATTTACCACCTCTTCACCCTCTTGGTATTTAACTTGATCATCACAGTCCTCCACATTATCTTCAACAAAATGTACATGCCTTTGGTTTGAGGACATAAGCTTGTCCATCTTGTCATGTAGAGACTTCATCTCCCTCTTGTGAGCATCAAAATCACCACCCCTTGGAGCTCTATCATAGTCTTCATTGTAATTACCATCACTCAAGACAAGATTCTCTACAAGCTCTAATCCATCTTCCACTTCTTTGCCCAAGAAATTCCCATTGCTTGCAGTATCAAGAAGCATTCTTATCTTTGAGAGAACACCTCTATAGATGGTGCTTAGTAGAGAATCTTGTGTGAAGCCATGATGAGGGCATTGCATTGTGTAGCCCTTGAATCTTTCCCATGCTTCATTGAAAGACTCATTGCTCTTTTGAGTGAAGCTAGAGATCTCATTCCTCAACTTGGCGGTCCTAGAGTTGGAGAAGAACTTGGATAGAAAAGCTTTCTTGCACTCATCCCATGTAGTGATAGTACCTTGAGGCAAAGTTTTCTCCCATTGCGTTGCTCTATCCCCAAGAGAGAAGGGAAATAATCTTAACTTGAAGGCATCTTCACTCACACCATTCATCTTGAATAAACCACAAACTCTATCAAAGTTTTCCAAGTGATCTAGAGGATCCTCCATTGGCAACCCATGGAACTTGTCTTGTTGAACCATAGAGATGAAAGCTGGCTTCACTTCAAAGGTATTGTTTTGAACCGGTGGAGGATTGATACCATAGCGATTTTGATGTGTATTTGGAGCATCTCCAGCCCCAATAGTCCTCCCTAGTCTTGGCGCATGTAAGGGGTTTCCATTGCCCCTTGGTGCTTGCTCATGTCCATTATGAGGTGGTGCATGCGCCATGTTCCTAGGAGGAGCTTGATCTCCTTGTTGTTCTTCCATTCTCAACCTCTCTAACCTTGCAGCTTCCCTTCTTGCAATCCTTGCAACCCTTTCCAATTGATCAATGTCTTGAAAGCCTTGGAAGTTGTTGTCTCCTTGTGATCTCAAATGCATTCAAGGAAAAACTGAAATCTAGAAAAGTAGATGGTCAATAAGCAAAAAGATCACTTAGTCTCAAACAAAACTCAAATCTTAATGATCAATCAATCCCAATATGGCAACGGCGCCAAATTGAAACAAGAGTTTTTACTCTTGCAAGCAATTCCTTAATTGCTCATATCATTGCAATATTTAAGGTATCAATCCATCTTGGGAGATGATTCACTAAGAATGCAAAGTTTTGTTTAAGCTAAGCTAAATTGGCAAATTCAAGTAACAAGTGACAATTTAAAGCAAGCTACAAACTTAAAGAGATACTACTTAAGCAATAACTATGATATTAAACCTTAATTGAAGCTAATCAAGAAACTAAGCAAGGATTACTACTAAGCAAGATTATCAATTATACTAAATCGAAACCTAGGGATGGAATCATTGATTTGGGAATCTAAAGGAACATTCTTGCAATCATTTAAGCTACTAATCAAGCAAACTCTATACCTAGAACTCTTAATCAAGATAAGACCATGATGTGTGGCTCAAATCCCTTTGTTAATTACCCTAATGAACTAATGATGTGTTAGCATTAGGATAATCAACAAGCATTAATAACAAGTCTAAATGGTATGATAAACACTCTAAACATCTAATGTCTTAGGCTAGAATATGTAAATCTCTTATTAAGTTGGTTCAAGCATTTCATCAAACACTTGGTGGGTGGATGAAATGCCTAAGATCCCAAAATAGCAAAGGTTAGCTATTTGGCATGAAGAACTACTTAATAAGAAGAGATTAGGAAGAATCTATCCTAGATTGCAAGATTGAACCAATAAAATTCCCTAAATCTAACCCATCCCTAAGTTCCTATGGAAACTACTCACTAATCATGTTTAAGCCCATCAAATCAAAGATTAGAGAAAGACTAAACATAATTAGAGAAGATAAACAAGAAATCTAAGATAGGTATTGCATTAAAATCAAATCCAAAGCATAAACAAGGTTTTTGCCAAAAATGGCTAAGAGTTAATGCTAAGAACAAGAGATAAAAAGATCCTTAGAAAAATTAGGTCTAAAGAGTATTTATAGGGGGACCCATGAAAAGAAGGAAAAAGAGTTCGTCTGGGGTTGGATCGACGTGTTCGTCGATCTGTTTCGTCGATCCAACACCCAAAATAAATATGGATCGACGACTCATCGATCCTGGACGTCGATCCGGTTCATGGTCTTGGCTTCTGGTTCGGCGTGGTACGTCGATCTGGTACGTCGATCCGACTCCCTGGAATTTTAGATCGACGAGACTACGTCGATCCATCTCATCGATCCATGCCCCTGGAAATCTGGATCGGCGTGGCTCGTCGATCCGTTTCGTCGATACGTGTCCCTGGAAATCTGGATCGGTGAGCTTCGTCGATCTGGTACGTCGATCTGTTGCGAGAAATCCTCTTCTTCATCTTTTTTGCTTCTTCTTGTCCCTCCAAGTGGTGTGCATCATTCTCCAGCTCCATCCTCATCTCCATAGCGTCCTTTTCACCTGATTAAGGTTCCAAATGCAACAAACTATTCAAAGAACCATGTAAAACACTCTAGGACTCTAAATGGTGCAATGTAACACTATGATGCTATTTTAGACTCCTAAATGATGAGGAACATGCACTAAATGGATGCTAAAGTGATGCAAAATATAGACATATCAATATACTCGTTGTTTAGGGTTATTTTTAGAGGAGAGACGAAAAACACAAAAGTTATAGATTTCTCTTGGTGGCCGCGAGTCTCTGGTTCGCGGTTTGCCTTTGTTCTTTAAGGGAGATTGATTTGTTCTTGAACCCTTTTTGTTTCTCATCGATTTATACAAGTTATGCATTCATCAATCACGTTTTCTACTTCTTCTTTTATGTCTGAGTAGTTTACTTTCGTTGGGTACCGATTGTTTAGGCCGAAGATTAGGATTTTCTGTCTCACCTTATTCGTTCTTATCGCATGAGTCTAACGTCATGAACTATATTCTGATCGCAGGGTCTTGAGAACAGCTAACGTCCTGAATTTCAGATCTAGACCAAAATAGGGTAGAGAGCATCCTTTAAAAGATGTATGAATGCTTATTGTCCTGATCTTATTGCGTGTTCGTCTAGTACGTAGGATATGAAAGTATACCTATGGAATGGAAGTTCGCAGATCGACCTAGTTTGATAAAGTTAGGTTGTTAAAATCAGTGAATCAGTTTGGGAAAAATCGCCTCGTCTCGCTTGCTTAACTTTTGTGTGTTTGATTTCTAGTTAGAACCCCATAGATTTCCCGAGAAGATTCCCAACGTGTTCGCCCACCTGCTTTTAAATCGAGATTTACGCACTTCCATACCTTACTTTTTCTGCACTGCTCACCTGATTTCCTTTTTACAAGTCCTTAAGTTTATTTTCCTTTTCCCGTTGGTTATAGAAAAGGCTGACAACCTTCTCTATATAAGGCGTGGTACTGCTTTATTTATTTTATGCAAGAATCGTGACACTCACTCCTAAACCCCAATTCTCTGCGTCTTTGGTTGCCCTGATTATACTGTTTTGCAGTTGACCTACTCCCTGTAGTTCGACACCCTAAGTACTACAACGCACGCTGTGCACTTGCAGTTTAGGGTCCTACAAATTCAAAAGCCTGACGAGTCCCCAAAGAAATCCTCCAAACTCAGACGACTATTTAGACCCCATCACCACAAGTAGAGACCATGGCTGAGGAGAACGCTGAGCTAGGCAAACTTATAAAGATCTACCAAGCAATTGTGGTACTCACAAAGGGGACACAAGAACCACCTCTCAAGGAGGCACAAGCTGAAACCAAGAACGGTAAAGAAGCATCTCCCATTAAAGACTTGCCTATGTACAAACCTCCTTCACCATTTCCTCAGCGCGTCCTCCCTAAGGCACAAAAGGCGGTTCTATCAAAGTTTCGGAATGACATGGAAGAAGCTGGTGCTACCTTGCATAAAGTAGACACTTTGTTTTAAGTCAAAGACCAAGTGAGGTTCCTAAGAGACCTATTTACAAACAGAGAGAAGTTGGAGCGTTTATTGTACTCCTTTGATGGTCCAAACAAGGTAAAGGATGAGCTCAAGAGTCTCACAAATCTTGGCAATCCGAGAAATTTTCAAGTCTCTTGCATGCTCAAAAGTAGTATTTTTGGTATTACTTTCAATACTCAACACCACTCATGTCATTGTAGTAGTTGAGGTATCAATCCATTTGGTAATGTATAGAACTTTTTAAGCTAAGCAAATATATATAAATTGTTGTTTTTCTACCAACCTAAGTAATCAAACAAGTAGCAATCAAAGGTAAAAGCAAGAACAAGGCAAATAACTAAACAAGATGATCAAATGATAAAAAGGGGAATCCAAGAATTGGGTTATTGATTTTGGGTGACTCTAAATCTGATTCAAGATGTCCAACCAATCAATTTCAATACTAATCCTTAGGTAAGAAGCACTAATTAAGACTAATCTACTCTCATGGCACTAATCCATTTGCTAATTATCAATTCAAGAGCTAATTATCATTGGCGAAAAGATAATCATCAAGCAATAAACACAAGCTTCATAGAACCAATAAACACCTTAGACATCTACTTTCATAGGCTAAGCAAGTAAATCTCTTGATTTAGTTGGTTGGGGCATTTCATCAAACACCTTGTGCGTGGGAAATGCCCTTTGATCTAAATCACTTTTCTCAAAGCTAATCTAGCATTATTATTACTAAACAAGAAAGGATATTGAAAGATCTAAGCCCTAGACATCAAGAACCATCATTAGAATCACCTTAATCTACCCTATCCTTAGATCCTAAGAGAACTACTCACTAATCATAGCTAAAACCACTAATCCCAAGAAGGAAAAGTTGATAAACATGATTAGAAAATAGAAAGATGAAAGATTAACAAAAACTATTTCCAAATTGCATAAACTCTCAAAATCTCATACAAAATCGCAAAGGGGCGCTTTTTCTATTTTTGCACAAGAGAAGATACATAAAAATTAGGTTTTTAAGTATTTATAGGTAAGGAGGTCAAACCGGGTCAACTCGGAACAAACCGGGTTTTGACCCGGGGTAGCAGTCTTTCCCTAACCACAGCTCGTAATGACATGAAACCATTTCCAAATGAAAGCGGATTCAATTACTTACAAATTTTATGAAGAGCTAGAAGGCTGAATCTGAATGGAAAGTCTTCATCTGATCTGATCTTTACCCGGAATGGATCTGTATCGAGCTAGGTACCTCGATATGAAGCTCGATATGTTGCTAAAGATCTTCTTCACTGGCTGTATCGACCTTACTAGGTCGATACAAATGCTCAACACTCATCTTCTGCCTTCCTGTTGGTGTGTATCGACCTTGGTAGGTCAATACAAATGCCCGATATGCATGTTTAGTCTTCTCGGTCGGACTGTATCGAGCTTGGTAGCTCGATGCATCTGCTCGATATGAATTAAAATAGCTGTAACTTTCTAACCCGGGGTCTGAATGACTTGATTCTAACGGAATTAGAAAGCGCACTGGATCCTTTACAACGTTGAAGAAGGCTCCGGAGTCTGAATCTAAGGGCAAGACCTTCGTCCGGACCCATATATTGCGCATTTCCAAATGCTCGATATGCTTCTAAAAGACTTCTGCTTCTCATTTGGCTGCTTCTCTTCCTCCTCTTGATCATCCATATGGTCCTCCAAGCCTCCAAAATACCTAATAAAGACTCAATATGTACAAATATGCAACACCCTAAGCTAAAACTCACTAAACTCTAATATGGATGCAAATGGGACTAAAAGTGGCTAAATGAATGCAAAAATACATGCAAAACTATCTAAAATGAATGCTAAATTATGAGTCTATCACATGCTTGGTGAGCTGAAAGTGGAAGAAGCACTATGTGACTCAGGTTCTTTGGTTAATGTGATGCCATTGGACGTGGTAAAGACTTTGGGGATCACCGAGCTAAAGCCTTATCCATCTACAATCAACTTTGTAGATGCATCATCAAGGCAGCCCATTGGAATCATAGAAAGCTCCCCTTTGAAGATTGAGAAGTGCATTATCCCAACCGATTTCATAGTGATGGAAATGGTCCATTCTAAAGAGCTTCATTTGCTGCTTGGAGCTCCATTCTTAAACACTGCTGGTTGATAACACTCATATTTTACCCATTTTTACTATCATAAGTGAGTGCTTTAATAAGCATTTCACTAAGGTTTTGATGCATAAACACTAGATTTCGAGTATTTGGTTTTTCAAGACTCTTTTCAGGAAATCTTAGCAAAAGACGCATATTTTGGAGCAAAATGGACAATTCCGGAAACAGAGCCCGAGGACCGAAGTTCAACACCAAACGAAGGCCTTCCCACCACGAGATCAAGCTCATATTTGGAGACAAGGAAGCCTTATCAGCTGTCTTTCACCACGAAGTGATTTGAGAACAATCACACGGTTAGATCTCAAGTTATGAAGGAAGCAAGAAGGTCCTTCAGGCATCCGGAAGGACAGGCTGGCCGCGCCACGGCTGACCCAGACGACCAGTGGCCGCGCCACGGCCGGTCGCTCGTGCGGCCAGGCCATTTGCATTTTCCGAGCCCATTTGAAGCCCAACTTAAACCTGAAGCCGTCTTATGCAAGCCAAGACCTAATCCACGACCTAGAGCACTTGAAGACCTATATATACTCGTCGTTTAGGGTTTTTCTAGGAGAGCAACTTATCACGAAATACTCTAAGTCATAGATTTCTTTTGGTGGCCGCGAGTCTCTGATTCGCGGTTTGCCTTTGTTCTTTGAGGGAGATTGATTTGTTCTTGAACCCTCTTTGGTTCTCATCGATTTATACAAGTTATGCATTCATCAATCACGTTTTCTACTTCTTCTATTATGTCTGAGTAGTTTACTTTCGTTGGGTGTTCTTTAAGGGGATCTATGGGGAATTTCATTAACTGTTGTTGAACCGATTGTTTAGGCCGAAGATTAGGATTTTTTGTCTCACCTTATTCGTTCTTATTGCATGAGTCTAGCGTCATGAACTATATTCTGATCGCAGGGTCTTAAGAACGGCTAACGTCCTGAATCTCAGATCCAGACCAAAATAGGGTAGAGAGCATCCTTTAAAAGATGTCTGAATGATTATAATCATGATCTTATTGCGTGTTCGTCTAGTACGTAGGATACGAAAGTATACCTATGGAATAGAAGTTTACAGATCGACCTAGTTTGATAAAAATAGGTTGTTAAAACCAGTGAATCAGTTTGGGGAAAATCGCCTAGTCTCGTTTGCTTGACTTTTGTGTGCTTTGATTTCTAGTTAGAACCCCATAGATTTCCCGAGAAGATTCCCAACGTGTTCGCCCACTTGCTTTTTAAATCGAGATTTACGCACTTCCATACTTTACTTTTCCTGCACTGCTTGCCTGATTTCCTTTTTACAAATCCTTTAGTTTATTTTCCTTTTCCCGTTCTTCATAGAAAAGGCTGACAACCTTCCCTATATAAGGCGCGGTACTGCTTTATTTATTTTCTGCAAGATTCGTGACACTCATTCCTAAACCCCCGATTCTCTGCGTCTTTGGTTGCCCTGATTTTCTGTTTCGCAGTTGACCTCCTCCCTGTGGTTCGACACCCTAAGTACTACAACGCACGCTGTGCACTTGCAGTTTAGGGTCCTACAAATTCAAAAGCTCGACGAGTCCACAAAGAAATCCTCCAAACTCGGACGACTATTTAGACCCCATCACTGGTGCTGAGATAGACTTCAACAAGAAGAGAGTAACACTTAAGAAGGTGAATGGTGAAGTAAGCTTTCCAATGAAGCCACCTATCTCAAGCTTTTGTGGCACCACAACACGTGAAGAAGAAGGGAGTGTTGAGACGCCGCCCAACGTGCAAGAGCAGCTCATGAGGTTCACCATAGAGATATTGAAAGAGGAAGACCCACTAGATCACAATGAGTATGATGGAGCAAGCTTTGATGGTGAAAGCCTCTTAGAAATGTTTGACGGGTTTAGTGTGAAGCTTAATGATGAACCACCAGAACATAATAAGAGGGTCAGGAAACGCAAGAAGAGACTCTATGTGGGAGCCAATACTCTGTTTATGAAGAAAGGGGAAGGAACTTCAGTCCCACTCCATCCTCTTCAATGATCATAAGAGTGTGCAAAGTCAAGTTATGTGACGTTAAACAAGCGCTCTTGAGAGGGACCCCAAGCTTATCCTTTTTTTAATATATATATATATATAGTTTTCTTTCTTTCTCTTTTTAGTATAATGTTGTTAGGAGTTTTGTAGGTTGGCCTAATAGCCGAAGGTGATGAACGCTCAAGAAGAAGAGATTCACAAGGCGTGTGGGTGACATTTCGGGTTGCCTTCACGGCTTGAAGCCGATACAAGTGATCAAAACAGGCTCACACAACGGTCACAGACCGATGTGACCGTAGGTTACTTCTTTCTCTTCTCCTAAACTGAACTCCACTAGGACTCTTGGTATTTTGGTGGCCTCCTTTTGAAATTTTTTACACATGGACTGTGTAATTTAAGTTTGGGGGAGGGTTGTGTATATAACATGTGTTTTGTTTTCTTATTTTCCATTTCTATCTTTGAGTTTCATGCATAAGAAAAACCACATAAATAAAAAAAACAAAATTACATATTTCAAACATATAGTTGCATTTTTTTCATCTTAGGATTGAGTCTAGATGCATTCATATAGGATTTATATCATTCGCATAGGGTGTAAATTGTAGTATATCCTTGTAAATAACCATTTTTAAGTCATGAAGTCAATGCCTTTGTTCTTGTGTTGTTTGATGCATTCTTATTTGAACCGAATTAAAGGCAGCACCACACTTGAAATTCACGTTTTAGAACTCTGTCTCGGCTAAAGCATTTCGATTTGAATATTTTCCCTAATGAAATTGAACCGAAAATTTTGAAAATTAATTATCATGCTTGTTCTCGAATTTCTTCTCATAGATTTTCATTTTGGACTTTCTTTTTCCTTGTTTACCACTCTTTGCTAGTCCAAGTACTTCACCACACCCAAGCAAAACCTTCGGTTTAAACCGTAAACATTTTTAGAGTGAAATGTGAGGTCTCTTGCATTACTTTTGAATCTGACAAGGTTAGATTCTCATGTAGACGTTGGCTCACATCTTGAGTCAACATAGGCTAGGTGATCCTTGGGTAGACTAGGAAAGAGTTTGCTCTAAAATCATGTTATCTCGGGAGAAGGGAGAAGAATGAAACAAAAGGGTGCTATGCAGTCAAATGGGGAACATAAAACAGTGAGATGGTGGGTACAAAAAGAGAAGCTCAAAACCAAAGAAGAAAAGGCGGTTTCAAAGAAGCAAAGAAGGCCAAACAACAAGGTCAAAATCCGACCAACAACACCAAATGTGAAAAGAAAAGAAACGCACAAAAGGAGCCAAAGAAAAGCTAAAAAACATACTCCAAGGAAGAAAGAAGAAGTTCCCCCAGACGAATAAAGGTGGTGAAAGAAGAGTGAAGGGTATAAAGGCAAAAAGCACCTCAGGAAAGGGTAGCTAAGGAAAGGAGACATTGGGTTTAGACTAAGGTAGAAAGTAATTATGTGCTTGGGTAGATGAGAATTTATCCATGTATGCATCGGTTAGTTACACTTAGCAATTTGCATAAAGAAGTTTTCCTTTCATTGAGTAATCCTTGTTTAAACACTTAACCCTTATCACTTCGAGTTCATCTTTAACTCGCAGCCTTTACCTTTAGCCAAATGAGTTTGATTGATAAAAACCATGATCCACGCCTTAATTATTAATGAATGTTAAAGGGAAAAGTGGATTTGAATATGCATACAAGTTGAGGCTGATTCTATTTTGTGTTGTGATGAGTGTGGCTAAGGCTTTTTGAGTAAGTAAGATTCGGTTTGTATCCTAGAAACTTGAACTTAGACAATGACTTGATCTCTTCTTAATGGCATTTTGGATTTGGATTTACACTCTCCTTTTCAAAAGCTCACCCCTCCGGTTGGCTTTTGTTTTGCTTGAGGGCAAACAAAAGGCAAGTGTAAGGATTTTGATAGCTTGCATATTTACATCATTTTTATACGTCATTTAGAGTAGTTATGTGTCATTTCATGTATATAAGTATCCCATTTGCATTCACATTAGGATTAGGGTGTCTTAGGATTAGATTTGCATACTTTGTTCCATATGCAGTGCATTTCAGGTGCTTTTGTAGCTTGTGGAGGCTTTACGGAATTTGAGAGAATAATCAATGAAAAGCCGAAGCATTAAGGAAAAAAATAAAGGATTTCTCCAGCCACAACGGCCTTACCCCAACTTTAAGCAAGATGATGTCTAGCACCACAACGGACAGCCGCAACGGACTAGACAACCCGTTGTGGAAAAATCAGCTCGGACGAAGGCTTTCCATCTCGATTCAGATTCAATGTCGTTCAAGAAAGTTATAGAGGATCGAGTTAGCTTTCGAATGGTGGTGATTTTAATTCATTATGATCAGCAGTTAGAAAGTTACCGCGAAAACAGTGAGATGATTCAAACATATTTCAGAATGTCTTCCTAAATTTGTATTAAGCCTTCTTAAAGACGTATTAATTTTAAAATACACTCTTTGATTTATAATACAGACTGTTACCATTAGTACTAAAGCTTATTTTGTGCTACGCGCGGATTTATTTGTATGCATGTTTCTACAAATTTGATATTATGTATTTTTTTTTAATATTTACGAAAACATATTTGACAAATTTTGTTAACTAATGTTCCAAGTGTAATATTCGGTTTATAAAGTTTATTTAATTTGTTTTTTAGTTAGCTGTGATAGTAGTATGTTCATCTCATTGATGGAAAGTAATGATAGTTTTATTTTAAAAGTTTGGCTAATAAATTTTTTATTATATGCTAACTAAAATATATGTTTTAATTTTGGAGTTTTTTCTTGTAAATTCTTATAGTAGGATATAATTTTGTTGTCTCCTATTGAATTTTTTATTACAATGCTGCTTGTGTCACTCAAATTAAAGAAGGATATATTAAGAGCGATAGAACGAAGCATATCCCTGCAATATTTTTTTCTTATACTCAAGAGCTCGAGAAAAATAAAGAGTTGAATATTAAGTATGTTTGCTCAAGTGACAACGCAGCTGATCTCTTCACAAAAGTTTAAGAAGCATGTTCATAGTATTGGAATGTGCCATCTACAAGATTTGTGAAGAGAAGATGAGATCCATCATTTCCAGGGGAGTTTGCTGTTGATGTACTCTTTTCCTTTGCCATGGTTTTTGTCCCACTGAGTGTTTCTATGAAAAGGTTTTTAACGAGGCAGCGCGCAAATTCACAGTGATGGATACTTAAGCGGGAGCATTACTGCACTCTTTTTTCCTTATCATGGTTTTATCTCATTGGATTTTTTCATGAAATGCTTTTTTAACGAGGCAGTACATAATACGGTATTAATGATAAATCAAAGGGGAGTGTTGTGATAAGAATGGTGATTCACCATCATTTTGTCGTTTACCATATGACATGTGTCATGTAGTTAACGAAAATAATTCTCTATATAAAAGCTAACACATTCGTTGTAAATGTAAGAAGAAGTGAATAACACTTTCTCTCCTCTTCGTCCCACTACTTATTCTCTCTCTCAATTAACATATGCATACAAATATATGTTATAACACATATACATATATCTCACTTGTTAATATAGTTTACAACAAAATACCATTTGTCACGTATGGCTTTGTATAAATTTTGCAATGCATAGTGGAAGAAAAGATGGTTGTCTTTATATCGAATAAAGCAGAGGATGTCAATTTCTCTTCTTTCTTAGGCTCATTCTCATAGCCTTGAGCTATCGCCCTTGGACGCTTTACATTTCTATTACTACTTCAAGAATGTTTTGTCGATCATCCTTTTTTGGTCTTGTCTTTTTTCCGCTTAAGGGTTTACCTCTCCAACACATTCTTCTTATGCATAATGCATATATATATATATATATATATATATATATTTTACAATGTGTTTTCTCGAGAAATTAACATTTGATTCCCTAAATTAATCCGTATCATAGTGTAGAAATTAAATTTGTAGAACTCAGTTATCATTACAAGTATCTAAAATGTCATAATATTTTAAATAATAGAGGTCAAATATAACACTTTTAGAACTGTTGCAGGGGACTCTAAATCTACGTTGATGTCAATCATCATGGTAGTGACATTTCAAAACTGAACTTATGTATACCATCCTAATCATATTACTCGCACTCGCACACTCAGGCATAAGAGAAGAAGAAAAAGAGG
The DNA here is from genome assembly GCA_020283515.1 of Alliaria petiolata. Classification (NCBI taxonomy): domain Eukaryota; kingdom Viridiplantae; phylum Streptophyta; class Magnoliopsida; order Brassicales; family Brassicaceae; genus Alliaria; species Alliaria petiolata. The sequence continues at coordinate 72,816,688 of JAHZTW010000004.1, read as the reverse complement.
CCAATCACCTTTAACGTGTTGATATTATTTCTCTGAACTTTGTCGCTAGCTTTGAATTTTTTATCACCACTTCTTTTCTCTTTTGCTTCGTTGGGATAAGTGAACCATCGGCTGTCTAATCAAACAGAATAAGTAACTTTCGAAGCTGTACAAAGAAACTTTGCTGGTACGAAGCTAAGGGGTCAGTATAATGTAGGCTTAAAATTGCATCTCTTTATAGGAAAACATGTGGTCCAAAGATTCTTGAAAGCTATGCCATGAAAATCAGTGAATCTGTGACACCCCGACCCAGCAAAGCTGAAAAGGTCGGCGATATCAGGACACATGTCTCCAGCCACACGGGCCCAGACAGCATGTCTTTTACCAAAGTAGGATCCCAGGATAATCTTTGACCGAAAACCCACCAACATGATCCGAACCTGCAAAACAAAACGAAGAAACAGAAAAGGGGAAAAGGAGGGGTGAGCATAACGACAAAAGCTCAGTGAGTGCAGATCCTAGGGACCCACGATATACCTCTCGCATATGCATAACCATTCTAGACGAAAGTTCTAAGCTAATACGCACAGCAATCACGTCCGAAGACACTCATATATCAAGAAATGACATCCTAGACCTATCCGGTGTCTCCACGCTCAATACCAGCGCACACCCGTGGCATATAGCGGCACACACGCTGTCCGTCCCCAGGACGCTTGGCTCGTCAGGCCACAGACGATGGAATATGGTGCCCCGAACACGCCAAACCATATCCAGCACACAAACATAGTAAAGAATCGCACATCAATTACTATGCCGCCACACAGGCCAAACCGCCTCAATAGCCTACAGCTAATCCCACCCGCACAAGTGATTTCCCTCACGCAATGCAAACACCCGCAAACACTATTCACAAACCAATCAACCATTTTCCGTTTAGCAACCTATTTTACTAAGTCCAACAATCAACAACAGAAATACAACAATTGATAATATAGTGATATTACAGCGCTTACTAATCCGGTTCAGACAACAATCAAATACGTGTATTCATATAGATACATCGTAGGTATGCGCGCATTAACAAAGGACTACTCAGACTAAAACGAGTACGAATATACGAGAGATAAATCACCACCGGTCCTCACCTTAGCAAAATCCCGATAACTGCGGATCTGAACTCCGGATGCTCAAACGGACGTCAAATCTGAGATCGGCACGGAAAATCGAGTGGAAACGGCCTTCGAACGACGGAAAACGGATAACGGGTCAAACTGGTCAAAGTCAACTGTAAAAGTCAACGGTCAACGGTCAACGGTCAACAGTCAACCCGGTTAACTCAGACCCGAACCAAACCGGACCAGACCCGACCCGATAACCCGACCCGTGACCCGACCCGACCCGACCCGATTATTCGAACCGGACCCAAACCGAATCAAACCAACTTAACCGGATTGAACCGACCGGTTAACTGGTCACCGGCGGCGAGGGAGGACGGCGGTTTCCGGCGACGGCGACGGCAGCTCCGGCGATCGGCCACGGCGGCTCCGGCGGCGACGGACGGAGGCTCCGGTGGTCGGCGACGGTGACTCCGGCGACGGGGGAAGGCGGCTCTGGTGGTCGGCTGTCGGTGGCGCGTGACGGAGGACTGCGGTGGCGGGGGCGCGTGTAACTCACGCACCATCTTCAATCGGCGAGTGGCGGCGCATCCGGCGGTGGAATATGACGATTTTGATTGCCGCGGCTTCGTCTCGACGTCTAGAATCTAATGGTGGTTTCAAACTTGCAAGATTATAAGCGCAAAATGCTATGGGAAGAAGAAGACGTTTTGGATGGTGTTTAAGAAGAGGAGAAGATGGTTTTTAGTGTGAGGAAATGAGAAGGGGAGGAGGTGTTTATATAGGGAAGTGAGAGAGAGCAAAACGTGGGTATTGGTTGCTAAGCTGGTGAGGAGGAAATTAGGTGAAGATTAGTGGTGAGGGGGTGGAAAGGGTGTGAGAGGTGAAAAGGTGGTTTAGGGTTGTTACAATTCTTCCCCATTACCGAGGAATTCATCCCCGAATTCTGACAAAATTCGAGGAGAATACAACTGCCTCTAATGGAAGATGCACACAACCGAAGGGAAGGTGAACACAGAACTCGAAGAACTTACAAGTTGCAAGAACTCGAAAATGAACCAAATGGTTACAAGATGGAGGAGGAAGGAAAGACAACTCATGGAACTTAGACTTGGAAACACCACATGGGCTCTTCTCCGGGGCGATGAATAACAACACGGAGTTAACGAAAGACCAACAAACTTAAAGGACAAGAACTTGGTTCAGATCGTGTTGGTTTAAGTCGAGATTGGTCCTCTAGATTAGGACTAGAGAGCCTTTCCTGGGCTCTGATACCACTTGTGACACCCCGACCCAGCAAAGCTGAAAAGGTCGGCGATATCAGGACACCTGTCTCCAGCCACACGGGCCCAGACAGCATGTCTTTTACCAAAGTAGGATCCCAGGATAATCTTTGACCGAAAACCCACCAACATGATCCGAACCTGCAAAACAAAACGAAGAAACAGAAAAGGGGAAAAGGAGGGGTGAGCATAACGACAACAGCTCAGTGAGTGCAGATCCTAGGGACCCACGATATACCTCTCGCATATGCATAATCATTCCAGACGAAAGTTCTAAGCTAATACACACAGCAATCACGTCCGAAGACACTCATATATCAAGAAATGACATCCTAGACCTATCCGGTGTCTCCACGCTCAATACCAGCGCACACCCGTGGCATATAGCGGCACACACGCTGTCCGTCCCCAGGACGCTTGGCTCGTCAAGCCACAGACGATGGAATATGGTGCCCCGAACACGCCAAACCATATCCAGCACACAGACATAGTAAGAGAATCGCACATCAATTACTATGTCGCCACACAGGCCAAACCGCCTCAATAGCCTACAGCTAATCCCACCCGCACAAGTGATTTCCCTCACACAATGCAAACACCCGCAAACACTATTCACAAACCAATCAACCATTTTCCGTTTACCAACCTATTTTATTAAGTCCAACAATCAACAACAGAAATACAACAATTGATAATATAGTGATATTACAGCGCTTACTGATCCGGTTCAGACAACAATCAAATACGTGTATTCATATAGATACATCGTAGGTATGCGCGCATTCACAAAGGACTACTCAGACTAAAACAACTACGAATATACGAGAGATAAATCACCACCGGTCCTCACCTTGGCAAAATCCCGATAACTGCAAATCTGAAATCCGGATGCTCAACCGGACGTCAAATCTGAGATCGGCACGGAAAATCGAGTGGAAACGGCCTTCGAACGACGGAAAACGGATAACGAGTCAAACTGGTCAAAGTCAACTGTAAAAGTCAACGTTCAATGGTCAACCCGGTTAACTCAAATCCTTGACCAAACCGGACTAGACCCGACCCGATAACCCGACCCGATCCGACAACCCGACCCGACAGCCTGAATTCATAAACCGGATCTGGACCGAATTAAACCGGCCTAATCGGACCGAACCAGATTGAACCGACCGGTTAACTGGTTACGGGCGTTGGTCACCGGCGGCGAGGAAGGACGGCGGCCCCGGCGGTCGGTGGCGGCGACGGCCACGGCAGCTCCGGCGGTCGGCGGCGGCGACGACTGGCGACTCCGGCAGTGCGGCGATGGCGGACGGTGGTCGGCGGCGGCGCCTATCGGCGGAGGACGGCGGCGCGTGACGGTATCTCCGGCTGACGGTGGCGGCGCGTGAGACGCGTGAGACGCACGCGCCATCTTAGGAGGGCGCGTGGCGGCGCGTGGACCGGCGGCTTCAGACGATTTTGGCGGTCGCGGCTTCATCTCGACGTCTAGAAGATGATGGTGGCCTCGGACTGGCGGAACTAGATGTGCACACGGCTACAAAAGGAAGAAGACGATTTGAAGAAGTTTTCTAAGAAAGGAAGAAATTGTTTTTGGTGTGAGGAATTAAGAATGACAAATCCTCCTTTTATAGGGAAGTGAGAGAGGAGAAAAACGTGGGTTTAACTGATGGTCTTTTTAGGTGAGTAGGAGATTAGGTGAGTGAGGGAAAAGGTAGGAGAGAGAGATGGGGTTGTTACAGAATCACTTACACACCATCGTTTAGGGAAGCTGAAATTTGTGGGGCGGATGTAAAAATAGAAAAGAGAAAGTCAGAGAAGGACCTGAACAGCAACGGGAACATCAAAACCATTATATTTTTCACATTCTGCAACCGAGAACTCAACTGAAAACATTCATCTTTGCATCAGTTCAATATGGGCAATTATACGAATCACCATCAGTCCACCAGTAAGCAAAGTAAAATACAATATGAGACATTGGTTGCGGCTAGTAGATCAGAGGTACCTTTGACTCCATCTTCTAATATCTGGTGTGTCACGTGCTGATCTGATCTGCACTTAAACCAAGTTAAACAATAATATAATATCATAATTATTGAATATAAGCTCTGAAAGTTTAATCAAACGTTTATATATACAAAATCCATGGTATAGTTTACATTAGAAATTCACTCCAATAGTGGATATGAAAATAAGAGTACAACCTGGATTTATTCTTTTGAATCTCATATATGCTCGACGGCATTGTCGTGTACGCAACTTATTATGAGGAGTTGCCAATCATGCCTACGTCCGGCTATTTGTCTTCAAGGCCATCACGGATGCAAAATATGCGAGAAATTTCATGTAGGTATGGAAACGATTTATAAATTAGTTATGGTAGTCACAAAACCAAAGATAAATAGATGCTAAACACTTGCTTCAGAACATATCTTATTGTCTCGTTCCTGTCTCTAGCTTAACTCACACGTGGCATCGTTTTGGGACTTGATTTTTAGTTGATGTGGCACCAAACAGCTCTTTTTATTAGTATATTGATTTATCCAATATAGTGTATTTTAGACATTAATCACAAAGGTAAAAGCAAGCAAGTTTTTTAAACATTAGTAAGGCTCAAGAACAAAGCAGATCTGAATCGTTTTATGCTCTCCAACTCTCAACTCAACACAAACTTTCAAAGCTTATGACACTCTATTGAAGCATTAAAAGGTGGCTGAAAAGCTGATTAAGAAAAATCTGCAGATTAGTAAGGATTGCAACATGGTTATAAAGATTTTCGAGATATAAATTTTAGGAAATTCTTCCAAAATGTTTGTAACGGCTTCCTAAATTTGAGTTTTTGTTTAAATAGACATAAAAATTTTCATTTATACGTTTTATGAAAATATTCTTAGGAGCTTTAGTATTTTAGTTGAAGGGGACAAACCGTCTTTTACTTATGATGAAAATGCTATAACTGACTATTAATATATATGGGGCTATTATTGAACTGAAAACTTAAAATGGGGCTGTTTGAAACAATTTCTCATTTTTATATACAATTATTTTTCTTTTAGGGATATGTCTATTTATATGATTTTTTTATCAATGATCTAGAATGATTATTACAGTAAAAAACATTTCAAGTTATGTGCAACTCGCCGGCATCTAAAGTCCATCAAACTCGTCCAACTGGATCATAAATGAGTGAATGCTGCGTCATCCAGTCAAACTGATAACAAGTCACGACGTGAACGCAGATGCAGTAGAGGTCGTGGTCGAGGGCGTGGACTAGGAAGAGAAAGTGATGATGGTCGGGGTGTTAAAAGACAAGGTGAAAGTGCTTGCTTCAGATGTGGTATGAAAGGACATTAGGTACGCACATGTCGTACTTATATATCATGGTTTTTATTGCTTTTGACCATGATATAAGTTTTATTTATAGAGTCTTTTGCTTTTTTTATAGTCTTATTAGAGTCTTTGCATGTTCAGGTACGTTTGGAGAATAATTGGAGATTTTGAAGCATTTTGGAGCATTGTGCAAGAAGCTGCGAAGAGATAAAGTCAAGAGCCAGATTTTACGAAGGGTGTCGATCGACAGCAATAGTGCCAAGACGAAGTCGCGTGATTTTACTAGTTTTGAAGAAAAAGAAAATTGACCAGAAGTTTTTCTTATTTGCAAAAGTGGCACACTCGTGTTTTAACCGTTATTTAAGGATTTCAGAGCCATTGTTTAGGCTAGACAAGTTTTATTTTAGAGACTTTTGGAGAGACAAATCAGACTCCTTTAGAGCAGATTTGGAACTCCATTATTTCTTCTATTGATTTCTTTTACGCTTTCTATTCAAATAATGATTCTAGTTTCATTAATCATGTCTGAGTAGTTTGTTTGTTAGGTTTATGGTTTTTCAAAGGTGATTGATGAATTCTTAGGTTGAATCGAATTGTTAGGATAAAATCATTAGAATTATTCATCTGGATTTGTGATTAATGATTATTCTATCTTCGCGACCTAGAATCTAATCTTAGGTTAACTAATAGATGCGAGACTATTATTGATTGCCTGAACTAATCTTAGTTGAGTAAAATACCTATCCGCAGAGAGATTTGGTTTAGGGATTTTGTGGACAATCGAACCTGTTATTAATACTTGTATGAATTGATAGAATTTGCAAAGAGATTTGGAATTCTAGGGTTTAGACATAGAAAGTTTTCGCAGCGAGAGTTGGTTGATTTTATAATTGTGTTTAGAGTTCAAAAACAGTGCTTAATAATATCCTAACATTCTATCTAGATCTGCAATTAGGATTCACCTGAGAATTTCGCTGAACCTAGTGTTATTTCTCCTGAATTTACTAAATCTGTAATTGCTTGCTGTCTTCTAGTTTTACATTCTCACTTAGCTTAATTCAAAATTAGAAATCTGTTGTGTCACTATCTAATTCTCTGTCGATTTGATCCCTAAGTACTGCGACTGATATCTTAATTTAAGAGAGTAGCTTTATCGTAAATTTGAGCATATCAAATATAGGCGCCATTGTCGGGGAATCTGATTAGTTGCCTACAGATTTTTAATATTAGAATTTTGTCTATGTTTTTATTTTTATTTTTTGGTTACTAACGCTTATAGTTTCTTGTTCTTGTTTTCAGGTGTATGCTTAATCGCAGTACCAAAAGCAACAAGGAAAAGGAGCTTGTGATTTTGAGCATAGGCAAACTCGTCAAATTGGAAAGGAGCAACCGGAAAGCCAAGAAGGATTTTGCAATGGTCAACCCACTCATTCTGAGGAGAGATGATGAGGGTCACTTGGTTGATGCAGAAGGGCATATGAGGAATGATCAAGGGCAGAGATAGATAAGAACAGAGTTGTTGTCATCGACCTATAGGGTGTCGATCGACACCAGAATGATATATCATGCTTTTTATGGTTTTTGACCATGATATAAATCTTATTTATAGAGTATTTTGATATTTTTAGAGACATATTAGAGCCTTTGCAGTTTCAGGTACGTTTGGAGCGTAATTGGAGATTTTAAAACATTCTGGAGCACTGTGGAAGAAGCTGCAAAGAGATGAGGTCAAGAGCCAGATTTTACCAAGGGTGTCGATCGACACTACTATTAGTGTCGATCGACACCAATCGTGCCAAGACGAAGTCGCGTGATTTTATAAGTTTTGAAGGAAAAAAGAAATTCCCCAGAAGTTTTTCTTATTTGCAAAAGTGGTCCACTTGTGTTTTAACCCTTATTTAAGGATTTCAGAGCCATTGTTTAGGCTAGACAAGTTTTGTAGCATCCGCGACCAGAAATCCTGATTATGGTCGTGCAGGTCATGGGATGGCCGTTGTATATACAGATATATCATGGTTTTTACCCGTTTTTAGACCATGATATAAGTGTTTTTATAGAGTCTTTTGGTGTTTTTAAAGTCCTATTAGAGTCTTTACAGGATGAAGAGCATTTGGAGCTAAATGAGATATTCTGGAGCTTTTTGAAGCATTTTGGAGAAGCAGCCGAAGTGATGAAGTCGAAGCTGGATTTATACACGAAGGGTGTCGATCGACACTACCTTTGGTGTCGATCGACACTACCTTTGGTGTCGATCGACACTACCTTTGGTGTCGATCGACACCAATGAAGCCGACAAGAGTTTCGCGACTTTTATCAGAAAAAGGAAATTGCCTCAAGTTTGATGAATTATAAGACTGCACCTGACGAAAATCCCCTTCTATAAATAGTTTTCAGCCATTGTTTAGCCACATACCTTATCAGTATTTTCCGTTCTTGAGATTTAGAGATAGATTGATCTTGAGCTTTTGGGGAGACAATTCTAACACATCCGAGCCAGATTTCGAACCCCAGTATCATTCTCTTTTCATTATTAATGCAATTTATTTCAGTCATGATTTGTGTTTTCATCTCCATGTCTGAGTATTTTGCTAGTTAGGTTAGGGTGATTTAGGGTTGATGAAGAGTTTGTAGAATCATTAGACTTTTAGGGAAATCACTTAGATCTTCACCTTGATTTGAACTTATATTGATTCCTGAATTGATCACTTAGAAATCAAACTTTAGGTTGTTCAATAGATGCGAAAGCATTATTAATAACTTGAACTAATCATAGGTGAGTAAAATATTTATTCGCAAAGAGATTTGGTTTAGGTATTTTATGAAAAATCAAACCTGTTTTTAATGCTTGCCTTAATTGTTTGAATTTTCAAAGAGATTTGAAACTTTGGAATTTAGGTATAGATAACTTCTGCAACGAGAGTTGATTGGTTTTAAATTAGAGTTTTGAGTTCTAGACGGTTCTTAATAAATCCCTAATAAGTATAATAACTACATTCTTGGATTCAACCTGATAATTTACCCTTGCCTAGCGCCTTAGTCTCCTGAACTTTAATCCACTTTAAAATTCGATTCTAATTTATTTAGTATTTAGTTTACTTTACATTCGAATTGATCTAGCATAATCTGAATTTAGAAACCTTAGCGTAGCATCTACTTCCCTTGGGATTCTATACCCCTTATACTTCAATTGCTTTTGCTGTGCAGTGTCAATAGTTTTATTTGGGTAAAACCTGAGCCCTATCAAGTTTTTGGCGCCGTTGCGGGAGAAGTAATAGCTGCCTACAAATCTAGTATTAGGATTTTGACTAGGTTTTGTTTTTATTTTTGGTTACTGATTTAGTTTCTTATTTTTGTTTTTCAGGTGCATGCTTAATCGCAGTACCAGAAACAACAAGGACAAGGAACTAATCGCACTCAAACGTACAAACCGAAAGACTGCACGAGTGTCGATCGACATCCTACGCAAACAGAGATGGCAGAACCTGTGATTATGATTCGTGATGTGGTTGGCAACTTCACGGATTTGGATGGCAATAGAAGAAACAATCGTGGCCAGAGACTTGATGATACTGGAGCTGTTATCATCGAGCAACCAATACAAACTGCACATGCAGAAGCTGAACGTGGAAATACACTTGGAAAGTACAACCGAGAAGACCAGTTCTATGCTAATAGAGCTGCCATCCGTACTCCTGCATTTCAAAGGAACGATCTGCCTACTACACACTGGTGGCTCAGCATCCCTTCCATGGTCTTCCTAATGAGCACCCCATGGACCACATTGAAAGATTTGAGGACTTGGCATCAAGCATCAAGGCCAATGGAGTGACCTACAACTATCTCTTCTGAAAGCTCTTCCCTCACTTACTGGTGATGCATCCTACTGGCTGAAGCAGTTGGATCCTGGTTCGCTAACCACTTGGGAAGAAACGAAGAATGCATTCTTATGAAACTTCTTTGATGACGCAAGGTCAGAGGAGCTAAGGACGAAGATCACTGCTTTCTTCTAAGGACCTACTGAAGCATTCAAGGCTTCTTGGGTGAGATTTAAATCTTACCAAACGGACTGTCCACATCACGATTTCAGCGAGCCGCAGCTTCTTGGAATCTTCTACCGAGGGATCGATTGGAGGTACCAGATGGCTTTAGACGCTGTGAGCAATGGGAACTTCAACACAAGATACCTAGAAAACGCTATGGTGCTGATAGAGAATTTGGCCTCTTGCAACAGCACCAAGAACGCAGATTTTGAAAGGAGACAACAAGCTGGTGCAAATGGAGGAAGCCAAATTGCTGAAGTAAACAGGAAGTTGGATCTTCTGGTAGGCAAGAAGCAGGTTCACTTCTCCGACGAAGTAGAGACATTCGAACCCAGTGAAGATTGCGAAAAAGAGGATGTCAACTACATTAACGGAGGTGTATTCAACGCCAACAATTTGTTTGGCCAATCCATGATGGCTCCTGCAGTGGCTAAGAACGGCCATCCCAAGATGAGAGGTGCAGCTTCTTCTTGGCGTGTCTTGACTATGTAGAAGTCTACCGNGATAGAGAATTTGGCCTCTTGCAACAGCACCAAGAACGCAGATTTTGAAAGGAGACAACAAGCTGGTGCAAATGGAGGAAGCCAAATTGCTGAAGTAAACAGGAAGTTGGATCTTCTGGTAGGCAAGAAGCAGGTTCACTTCTCCGACGAAGTAGAGACATTCGAACCCAGTGAAGATTGCGAAAAAGAGGATGTCAACTACATTAACGGAGGTGTATTCAACGCCAACAATTTGTTTGGCCAATCCATGATGGCTCCTGCAGTGGCTAAGAACGGCCATCCCAAGATGAGAGGTGCAGCTTCTTCTTGGCGTGTCTTGACTATGTAGAAGTCTACCGGGATTCTACAATCGCCAATGATGACCAGGAGATCATAAATGACTCCTTTCGGGGCAGCGAAGGATTGATCCGCCAGACCAATCCTGATATCAGTGGGGAAAACGCATCTCACGTCGAGTTTCCGTGCTACGCCGGCCAGCATAATATTTATGCATGACCCCGAATCGCATATGGCATTCTTGAAAATGTCACCTCGGATGATGCAAGTTATGAGGTATTGCTCGTGACCTTGGATCTTGTGGAGGTTTCTAACAGGCTTTCCGGTTCTGGCGAGGTTGAAGAGGCTTTGAATGTCCGACACTGTCTCCCTGCTTTCGTAGAAGAAATGTCTGATGAGGTGATCTCTCCATGCTTCCACGAAATCTGTCTCGGGAGGGAGTTCTCGCACCACTTTGTTGAACTCCTCAAGCGTCGACGGCTCAACTCGGTTCTGGTGCCAATCATTCTTCTTCGTAGGAGGCATCCTGATGGCATCCTTGTTGGCTGAATGCCTTGCCTGATTAAAGTAGACTTCAATATCTCCCTTATCTTCCAGGCTATCTTGAAAGAAATCGGCCAAACCCTGGTCTTTCCAGGCGTCTTCGAATGAAATCTCTGCGGGGAGTTTTTTGACCTTGGTATTGAATTCTATAAGCTTCTCCCTCTGAATGTGCATCGTGATAGGTCTCGCGTTGCTGACCTTGTTCAGCACAGTCGATGACTCGGGCGAATATGCCTCTATGAACTCGTAGTTTTAATCACTCGAGCAGCTGGCAGTGATAGGTTCCACTGCATTGCATGGTGCGAACGTGGATGGGTCAGGTCGGAGGTCTGGTGCTTTCGGCGTGTCTTTCCGGGTTGCTCGGTAGATTCAGACTTCAGAGATCTCTTTAGTCGTCTCCTCTAGAGGACATGTAGCCCTCTTGGTTCTGCCAATGCTCATACCAGAGACTATCTCTCCAAGTCTCCGCTGTTCCTTGCTTAGCCTCTCTATTGCCGCCGTCTTCTCTTTCAGGCGTTTGAAGATGCTTTCGAGCTTACTTTCGGTCTCCTCCGCTTTCTCCTCAGATTGCCTTTGTTCTTCTATGAGTTGAAGGATGACAGCTTCGGCTCGATCTCTATTGATATAGATAGAGTCGTTGGTGTCTTCAAGTCTTTCGTTCAAGCTGTGGATGTCTCTCACGCTCTGCTCGAGGAGAGGTCCGTGATACTCGAGCGCATCGGAGATCTTCTTCAGTTGGGCCGTGATGCTGGCCGTCTGCTCCTTATGCAGCCTCATCTCCTCGGATAGAGTTTCAATCCTAGCGAGTAGTTCGGCTTGAACCTTGTCTATATGCCCATAGACAGCTTCAGTGAAATCCGCCTGGTATACCATCATTCTATTGATCCAGACTATGAGCTTGTCGATCTGGTGAGCGTGTTCGACCTCTGTGTCGAGATGATTGCTCTTCGGATTTTTTTCTTGGCTGGTAGGTCGTGGGTTGCGCAGGTCGTCATCTACGAGAGCGATATCAGCCTCTGGGGGTCCAGGCTCGTGTTGTTCTTGATTTGTGGGGATCTCCACGGTTATGGGGTTTCTGAAACTCATAGAAAGAAATCTAGAAGTTAGAAAAAAGAATGTCTTTGAGTTGTGATCCTGACCTTTGTCTTGGACAGCGAAACGCAGCCTCCCCGGCAACGGCGCCAAAAAGCTTGATGGGGTCTAAATAGTCGTCCGAGTTTGGAAGATTTCTTTGGGGACTCGTCAGGCTTTTGAATTTGTATGACCCTAAACTGCAAGTGCACAGCGTGCGTTGTAGTACTTAGGGTGTCGAACCACAGGGAGGAGGTCAACTGCAAAACAGAAGAATCAGGGCAACCAAAGAGGCAGAGAATTGGGGTTTAGGAGTGAGTGTCACGATTCTTGCAGAAAGTAAATAAAGCAGTACCACGCCTTATATAGAGAAGGTTGTTAGCCTTTTCTATAACCAACGGGAAAAGGAAAATAAACTTAAGGACTTGTAAAAAGAAAATCAGGTAAGCAGTGCAGGAAAAGTAAAGTATGGAAGTGCGTAAATCACGATTTAAAAGCAGGTGGGCGAACACGTTGGGAATCTTCTCGGGAAATCTATGGGGTTCTAACTACAAATTAAACACACAAAAGTTAAGCAAGCGAGACTAGGCGATTTTCCCCAAACTGATTCACTGGTTTTAACAACCTAACTTTATCAAACTAGGTCGATCTGCGAACTTCCATTCCATAGGTATACTTTCATATCCTACGTACTAGACGAACACGCAATAAGATCAGGACAATAAGCATTCAGACATCTATTAAAAGATGTTCTCTACCCTATTTTGGTCTAGATCAGAGATTCAGGACGTTAGCCGTTCTCAAGACCCTGCGATCAGAATATAGTTCATGACGCTAGACTCATGCGATTAGAACGAATAAGGTGAGACAGAAAACCCTAATCTTCGGCCTAAACAATCGGTTCAACAACAGTTAATGAAATTCCCCATAGATCCCCTTAAAGAACACCCAACGAAAGTAAACTACTCAGACATAAAAGAAGAAGTAGAAAACGTGATTGATGAATGCATAACTTGTATAAATCGATGAGAAACAAAAAGGGTTCAAGAACAAATCAATTTCCCATAAAGAACAAAGGCAAACCGCGAACCAGAGACTCGCGGCCACCAAGAGAAATCTATAACTTTGTGTTTTTCGTCTCCTCTTTTTAAAAAAACCCTAAACAACGAGTATATATAGGTCTTCAAGTCCTCTAGGTCGTGGATTAGGTCTTGGCTTGCATAAGACGGCTGCAGGTTTAAGTTGGGCTTCAAATGGGCTCGGGAAATGCAAATGGCCTGGCCGCTCGAGCGACCAGCCGTGGCGCGACCACTGGTCGTCTGGGTCGGTCGTGGCGTGGCCAGCCTATCCTTCTGGGTGCCTGACGGACCTTCTTGCTTCCTTCATAACTTGAGATCCAACCGTGGGATTGTTCTCAAATCACTTCGTGGTGAAAGACAGCTGATAAGGCTTCCTTGTCTCCATATATGAGCTTGATCGCGTGGTGGGAAGGCCTTCATTTGGTGTTGAACTTCTGTCCTCGCGCTCTGTTTCCGGAATTGTCCATTTTGCTCCAAAATAAGCGTCTTTTGCTAAGATTTCCTGAAAACAGTCTTGAACAACCAAATACTCGAAATCTAGTGTTTATGCATCAAAACCTTAGTGAAATGCTTAATAAAGCACTCACTTATGATAGTAAAAATGGATAAAATATGAGTGTTATCAGTATCGATCGACACCCATTAGTGTCGATCGACACCAGACACAGCATCGATCGACACCCTGCGCAGACAGGGATGGCAGAACCTGTGATTATAATTCGTGACGAGGCTGGCAACTTCACGAATTTGGACGGCAATAGAAGAAACAATCGGGCCAGAGACTTGATGATACTGGAGCTATTATCATTGAGCAACCAATACAAGCCGCACATGCAGAAGCTGGACGTGGAAGAACACTTGGCAAGTACAACTCACCAGACCAGTTCTATGCTAATAGAGCTGCAATCCGTCCTCCTGCATTCTAAAGAAACGACTTCGAGCTGAAGCCTGCCTACTACACACTGGTAGCTCAGCTTCCATGGTCTTCCTAATGAGCATCCCATGGACCACATTGAATGATTTGAGGACTTGCCATCAAGCATCAAGGCCAATGGAGTGACCTACGACTATCTCCTTTGCAAGCTTTTCGCTTACTCACTTGCTGGAGATGCATCCTACTAGCTGAAGTAGTTGGATCCTGGTTCACTAACCACTTGGGAAGAAACAAAGAGTGCATTCTTATGCAACTTCTTTGATGACGCGAGGTCCAAAGAGCTGAGGACAAAGATCATTGCATTATCCTAATGACCCACTGAAGCATTTAGGGCTTCTTGGGTGAGATTCAAGGCTTACCAGAGAGACTGCCCACATCATGGTTTTAGCGAGCCGCAGCTTCTCGGTATCTTCTACCAAGGGATTGATTGGAGGTACCAGATGGCTTTAGACGCTGCAAGCAATGGCAACTTCAACACCAGATACCCGCAGGACGCGATGGTGCTTATAGAAAATTTGGCCTCTTGTAACAACACTAAGAATGCAGATTTTGAGAGAAGACAAAACAATGGGATGACTGGAGGAAGCCAAATAGCTGAGGTTAACAGGAAGCTATACCTCTTAGTGGGGAAGAAGTAAGTCCAGTTTGCTGCAAAAGTGGAGACATTTGAGCCAGAGCAAGAAGAAGTCAGTTTCATTAATGGTGCTGGTTTTCAAGGACAGAGATTTGGCAATCAGCAAGGATTTGGTTCCTCCTACCAGAAGCCTTTTCAGAGCAACAACTTCACAAGGACTTATGGTTCTTCTTCTTACCAAAAGAATGGTTGTCAACGGTGTGAGTCCTGAAGAAGGAGCATTGCTTACCAGAGACATGAATGCAATTCTCTTGAACATAGTTTCAAGGAAGAAGAAGAAGGTGTGGGTTTCTAAACAAGTCATTGCTGTGATTCAAAGGAGGATTCCATAGAAGTTACCCGATTCAGGAAACTTTGTGCTAGATTGCTCAATCTCAACAGGAAGGTTTCCTCGTTCTCTCTACGATCTAAGTTCAAGTATCAACTTGATACCATACTAAGTTGTTGTTCAGCTTGAAATGACTGATTTCAAGCCAACCAGAATCTCCCTTGTCCTAGCTGATCGATCTAAGAGAATCCCAAAAAGTGTTCTAGAAGATGTTCCCTTGAAGATTGAAGGTTGCATGATTCCCACAGACTTTGTGGTTTTTAAATATGATGTAGAACCTACAGACCCTCTTATTTTGGGAAGATCATTATTGGCTTCGGCTGGTGCCATCATTGACGTGAGAAATGGGAAAATACAGATGATTTGGGTGATGTTGTCATGAATTTTGACATGGACAAGTTAAGGGGACCATCCACCATCGATTGTCAATCTTTTTTAGTAGAGATTTCCATGGATCAAGATCCAATTAAGGAACATTCAGACGACATTACTGCTGGGTATGACAAGGAGTTGAAGCAAGTGAACAAACTAGTTGTCCAAGAGGCATTGGATGGAAATTCTGAGAAACCTGTGGAACTTGAAGACTGGAGGGGAAACAATCATATCTTCAGGACTTTAGGCAAAGATGAAGGTCTAATCAATGCCAATGGAAGAAGACGTTTTCATCATGCAAACGAGGATTGGGGAGCAGAGAATCGACCTGCAGAGTTGGTGTCGATCGACACCACTCCTAGTGTCGATCGACACCCTTTGCAGATCAATCCACAAAAAGTTTCCAATGCTGCAACTCCATCATATGCTGTCAAACAGACAACTCCACATCCTACAGCCCAGCAACCTCCAAGAAAACAAAGGTACGCATTCCCTGGAATCAATTTCAAACCTCCTGATCTTGTCAATAAGAAAATTAAAGGTTCAAAAGGTGCTTCACGCTTAGGCAAGCCACAAGATTTTCGTAGAGGGCTTGGTATTTCTTTTGATGATGCTGCAGGAAAACGAAGTGTCCCACCCGAACTCAAGGCCCACCCTGCTGCTGTTCCTCATTTCCTTGGTCGCTTTCATGCACCTACGGCCTATACACCACCATGGATGAGAAGACATTCGTCTGGGAAGCATTCGCTGCCACCATCTGATCCACCAGACCTCTGAACCCCAACACACTCAATCTAATGACTGAAAACAAGCGCTGTGTGGGAGGCAACCCACTGTTAAGTAAGATTTTTCTTTTATATTTCGTTTTGGCTTTAAGATTTTTCTTTTATATTTCGTTTTGGCTTTACTAAGTATTAAGTTTTAGTCTGCTGAAAAAAAAGGAGACATTGGGCTCGACAAAGACCAGTGTCGATCGACACCATTCATGGGTGTCGATCGACACCACGCGCAAACGAAGGTAAGTCTTCTAATTGGTCTTCTATGTTGTTTCTAATCTTTCTTTTCGCCAACTTCGTGCTTGATAACACTGGGGACAGTGTTGTTTAAGTCTGGGGGAGGTGATTACTGACTTTGTGTTTTGTTTTGAGTGTCTTTTGAGTTTGTCAAAATGGGTTTTATTGTGTCAAAATTTGGTTGAAATTTTTAGCTTTTCTTGGAACTAGTTACAGAACATTGATACTTTAAGAATCATTGCCATAGTTGTTGATTTTAGGTTTAACTAGGTAGAACGCTATAGGTGGATTAGTCTAACAGAGAAAGTTTAGATTCCTAGAGAGTTTCGAAACTTTGTTGTTAACTCCGCCTTAATGAACTTTAATTTCTCATCTTGTGGCTTGGTATGCATTGAATTTGACTTCTATTTTAGCACTAGCAAGATAAGTTAGGTACAATCTTTCTTTGATCTTCTCTTATAAATAAAAGAGTAATCAGTCTAAGAACGGAAACCTTAGTCCCTTAAAGGATTATGATGGGAGCTTACACTCATGAACACGTCTCCTCACAAGGAACATGATTAGTGAGTGGCACCGTTCTTGAACTTTGATGAAAGTCGATAGAAACAAAATAAAATGATACCCTAGAAAAGTAGGGAGAAATCGACTAAGAGAAGAGAAAATAAGAGAGTTGTACCGAGATTGTCTTTGTCTAGGAGCTTGGAAGGGATTGAGACGAGAAAAGTTCTTTGATCGATATTCACTCGATGAGACCGCACTTATAATGATGAAAGGGGTTAAAAATAGAGGTTTTGGATTTTTTAAAGGAGTTTAAACCGTATTTGGGAGATTACTAAGCTTGTAGTAAGTACACCGAAATTCTACTTGGGGTTGGCTCTATGGTATGTGGATTCAAGGGTATTGGTCAATGTGGCGTTCGTAAGATTTGCTAACTATTTCTGTTTTCAAACCTCGATTCCATTCTAAGTTTCTGTTTTGCTTGAGGGCAAGCAAAAGGTAAGTCTGGGGGAGTTGATATATCATGGTTTTTACCCATTTTTAGACCATGATATAGGTGTTTTTATAGAGTCTTTTGGTGTTTTTAGAGTCCTATTAGAGTCTTTACAGGATAGAGAGCATTTGGAGCTAAATGAGAGATTCTGGAGCTTTTTGGAGCATTTTGGAGAAGCAGTCAAAGTGATGAAGTCGAAGCTGGATTTAACATGAAGGGTGTCGATCGACACTACCTTTGGTGTCAATCGACACCAAACGAGACCGCTAACTTTTGCCAACTTCTATCAGAAAAAGGAAATTGCCTCAACTTCTATCCTTGAAGTTGAAGTCTTTGATTGATGGGGTATCGATTTCATGGGACCTTTCCTCCATCCTTTGGAATGCAATAAATCTTGGTTGCAGTAGATTATGTGTCTAAGTGGGTGGAAGCAATTTCTTCTAAAACCAACGATGCTGCAGTGGTTCACAAGCTGTTTCAAACCATCATTTTCCCAAGATTTGGAGTGCCTCGGGTTGTTATAAGTGTTGGTGGTTCTCATATTATCAACAAGGTTTACAACAAGCTGCTGAAGAAGCATGGTGTTCAACATCGTGTGGCTACTCCTTATCACCCCCAAACGAGTGGACAAGTTGAAGTCTGCAACAGACAGATCAAGCAGATCTTAGGGAAGACAGTGGGCAAGACAAGGAAGGATTGGGCTGCGAAGTTAGATGATGTACTTTGGGCTTACAGGACTGCCTACAAAACGCCATTGGGGACTACACCATTCCTACTACTTTATGGCAAGGCTTGCCATCTTCCATTGGAATTGGAATACAAGGCGCATTGGGCTATCAAGATGATGAACTTTGACCCTTGAAGCCAGCTGCAGAAAGACGCCTGGTGCAACTCAACGAGCTCGACGAACTTCACTATCACGCCTATGAGAACTCGAAGCTCTACAAGGAGAGTACAAAGGCATATCATGACAAGAAGATTGTCTCCAGAAACTTCGAAACAAATGATCAGGTACTTATGTATAACTCTCGTTTACAATTGTTTCCTGGTAAAATGCGTTCACGTTGGTCAGGTCCCTTCACCATCAAAGAGGTCAGACCATACAGAGCAATTGTGCTAACAAACTCCAAAGGAGAAGAGTTCATTAATGTGAACGGGCAAAGGGTGAAACAATACTGTGCTCAAGCCGTAATTCCAGATGGACACATTGTGTCTTTGGATGATGCACCCAACACCTAAAACACATGAACAGTCAAGCTATTGACGTTAAACGAGCGCTTAGTGGGAGACAACCCACTGGTAAGTATTTATTTTTATTTTCATTTTGGTTTTTCTACTAATTATTGGTTTTCTTTTTATAAAAAAAAGAAATTAAAAAAAGGGAAAAAAAAAGAATGGGAACGCACGACCACGACGAGTGTCGATCGACACTAACATAAGTGTCGATCGACACCAACATAAGTGTTGATCGACACCACGCAGGGACACAGGTAAGTCTTTTATAAACTCGACACTTCTCTTTTTCTTTCCCAAACCTTCAAACCCGAAACCTTAGAACAAACACTCACCAAATCTTAACTTCTCCGTTTTTCAACGGATTTAAGTGATTCTAAAGCCAAATCCGTGCGGATTTTCGTCCATTTTCATAATCCATTACCCTTTTGTTCGATCTGCAAATGTATGTTCTTCAAATTTCCCAATTTTATTTTCGACCCTAAGGTGAAAAATCTCGAATCCGACCTATTTAGTTTGATTTCTTGTTTGAATGATGCTTATTTAGGTTGCATATCATACTTTCGATCATTACCCAATGGATTTCATCCTCTCATTTGCATAAATTTGAAATTTTCGAAATTGATGATGCATGTTGCGACTTTTGGGATATTTCTTGGGTTTATTGGCTGAAATGTGATTGATTCGTGGTATTGAGCATGTTTAAATTGATGATTGAGACACTAGAGGGTTTAGCTCCATGAAATTTTGGGATGCATTCACGATTTCTGATATGCAGGCATGGGTGTCAATCGACACCCATCATAGTGTCGATGGACACCATGCAATCCGATTGTGATCTTGGTCGAACTTTGGGTTTTGATTTTGGTTTTTATTTTTGATTGCATATGCCTCCACGGACTAAGAGACCACGCGATGCTGAAGCATCCGCGTCCGGGACTGCTAGTGATGCATCGATCGCATCTCTTCCTCCTTGGCCTAAGCGTGAAAACACGAGGATTCATATTGAAATGAATTGAGAAGATCCACCTGCAGTGGAAGTAGAGAAAGATGAGTGTGTCACTCACATCACCACTAATCCAGCTCGCCTCGCTTTTCAGTCTAGTCCGAGCAAGCTGAGGACTGCTCCCGTTGCCATACGCAGAGGTCTGAGTTGCACCTACATCCGCAGAGGACGCACCAGTTGAGGATCCACCATGATCTTCATCATCGAGTTTTGCGCCTCAGCCTATTGGATCTCATCATCTTCCGGTTGCTCCTGAGATTCCTATGGAGCAAGCTGCTTTTCAGAGATACATGGTTCAGAGCTTCCAGGCCATTTGGAACGCTATCACAGTTGTGTCCAACTATGGCTGTGTCTGCCCTTCCACACCACCACGTTCTGATGACGACGAGTGATTGCACCATCCTGGTTTAGTTTTTGTTTTCTTTTGAGTTAGTTTTTCCATTTTTCTTGAGTCAGTTTTTGATTCCATTTGCTTCAGTACTTTGTTTCAAAACTTGTTGCAATCAGGTTGTTTCTCACTACTTTTGGGATGACCCTTACCTATACAAGAGGTGTGTAGACAGCCTATACCGAAGATGTGTCACAAAAGAAGAAGCAAGAGACATTCTTCTCCATTGCCATGGTATGACTTATGGTGGCTATTTTGCTTCATTCAAGACAACTACTAAGGTTCAAGGATGCACATGAATTCATTAAGTCATGTGAAGCTTGCCAAAGGGCTGGAAACATAACTAAAAGGAATGAGATGCCGCAAGTACCTATCTTTGAAGTGTAGGTTTTTGACTCTTGGGAATTGATTTCATGGGGCCATTTCCATCATCATATGGCAACAAATACATTCTTGTGGCAGTGGATTATGTGTCTAAGTGGGTTGAAGCCATAGCCTCACCAACAAATGATTCAAGGGTAGTGATCAAGCTCTTCAAGACACTCATTTTTCCAAGGTTTGGAGTTCCTAAGGTGGTGATTAGTGATAAAGGCATCCACTTCATCAACAAGGTTTTTGAGGAACTTTTGAGAAAGCATGGAGTTAAGCACAAGGTGGCCACACCTTATCACCCTCAAACAAGTGGCCAAGTGGAGGTTTCAAATCGGCAAATCAAAACCATCTTAGAGAAAACGGCAGGTGTGACTAGGAAGGATTGGGCAAGCAAGCATGATGAAGCTCTTTGGACGTATAAGACAGCTTACAAGACTCCCATTGGTACCACTCCTTTCAACCCCCTTTATGGAAAATCTTTGGGCTGTGAAGCAAGTGAATTACAGTCTCAAGACAGCCCAAGAGAGAAGACTAGTGCAACTTAATGAGCTTGATGAGTTGAGGTTGGATGCTTATGAAAGTGCCAAGATCTACAAGGAAAGAACCAAAGCCTTTGATGACAAGAAGCTGGTACTTAAGGAGCTCAAAGAGGGAAGCCTGGTGTTGCTCTACAACTCACGATTGAAGTTGTTTCCTGGGAAGCTCAAGTCTAGATGGTGTGGACCGTTTGAGATTAAGGAGGTGCTACCATATGGGGCGGTCACACTTTGATTGGTACGGGAGGAGAAAGCTTCACAGTGAACGGGAATAGAGTCAAGCCCTACATGGCAAGTGATTGTAGCAAGGAGAGCACCACACTGCTTCTCCAAAATCCCCCACTAGCCTAACCAAGTAAAGTCGAGCTAGACGATATTAAACAAGTGCACTTGGGAGGCATTCCCATGACTATCATTGTACATATTTTTGATTTATTTCTTTTTCAATTTTATTTTTTTTAGTTTAACTGTGTAGGTACAACGAGTTGGAGACCAGAGATCATGATCTTGGATTTACCAAAAGCAAGGAAAAGAGAGCATATGCAAAAGATCGAGTGACGGATCGATCAGATTTCTCGATCTCTACCCAGAGATCGATTAGATAATCGATCAAGCCACTTGATCTGGACGAGATCGAGTTAATCAGTCGATTTCGAGAGGATGACCCAGCCATGCGTTTAGCTTGAAGTACGAACGGGGTGTGGATCGACTGATCTCACTCGATCTTCGAACTTAGAACGATAGCAAGGTCGATCAGACTTCTCGATCTCTATACAGAGATCGATTAGACGATCGATCAACTTACTCGATCTCGGCTAGAATGACCTCCCGATCGACTAAGGAGCTAAGGGGCATGACCACAACCACGAAGGATCCTGAACGAGATGAACAGTCGATCCTAAATCAGATCGAGCCAACGATCGACCCAGACGCTTGATTCCAGACAGAACGGGCATGAGATCGAGGTCAGGATCGACCGATTTGACTCGATCTCATGCCAAGGTTGGTTTAAATTTTTCCCCTTCTTTCTCTTTCCCTCTCATTTTGAATTTAAAATGTGGTTAAGGACAACATCTTTGACCATGAACAACGTGTCTTGACCACAATTTTCGAAAACCACTTGCTTGCATAAATCCAAAACTTTTTCTTTATATAAGAACATACCTCACACTCTCTCTACACTTGCATACAAACATAAATTTTCGAAAATAGACTGTGAGTTTCGGTTTTGCAAAGAAAAAGGCATCTATTTCCATCTTGTTTCAAGGTATTTCGAATTTTTGAATTATATATTCATATTTTCAAAATTTCCTTTTTATTGGGTGAATTAGATGATATTTGATAGGGATTAGAAATAATTTTTAGAAATAACTAAATATTAGGGAAATTTTTTTGATTTGGTCTTATCTCATGAGAATTTCCTCTTTTATTTATTGATATATTTGAAACAATCCCTAAAAATGTAGGACTTATATGCATTAGAGTTTTCTCTTGACCTTGTTTTTGCTATATCATTCGCCACCTATTCTCACTTTCTACTTAAGGGTTTGAATTTCAGGTACCATGACACCAAGGAAGAGAAGCAGAGATGTGGCACAAGAAGAGAAACAAAAAGTGGTGGAAGAAATGGTTAAGTGGAGTAAGGAGGAGAAGAGTGCAAGGGAACGTTTGGGAAGGTTGCGGTTTGAGCCCACAAAGTGTGCAAGTACAGATCTCTTGCAAAAGATGGGGTTGTTGGAGGACTTTGATCTGCTGCTCATGGACATGGGATTGCCTTGCCTATCAAGGATGGATTGTCCAACCTACCCCGAAGTGACGCTCCACTTCCTTTCAACCTTGGATTTCACATATGAAGATCCGAGTATCAAGACTCCATCCGAGGGGCATATCACGTTCAAGATAAGGAGGCAAGCTTACCACCTCTCTATCTCTGAACTTTGCCAAGCCAATGGTCTCAAAGCTGAAGCCTCACTTGTGGAATTCCCACGGCTCAAATCGGAAAATTCCCTATGGGACTTGGTGAGCGATGGAAACTACGCACATAATACCGCCAAGATCAAGAAGGTGTGGAATCCTGTGTTAAGGTACACCCTCAAGCTGCTGGCCAACACGTTTAGTGGGAGATCCACGACCTGAACAGTGACCCGGAATGAGCTATGCTTCCTCTTCCAAGGAGTGAAGAAGATAGTGTGCAATGGTGAGAAGAATGAGAGTCCTTTGGCTTATGAGCTTGGAGACGGCGTCAACTACGGCTGCATCTTGACTCCCTCTTTGGTCAAGTACAAGGCTTGGGCAATGAGATGCAAGGCGACCTCTGCTCAAATTGGAGGGTTCCTCATGCCATTGTACATACAAGCCGAAGATCCCTTAGCTGATTTTGAGCCTTGTGTGGAGCGTGCCTACATGGATGAGATCTATATGCGCAACACGGATTCCTTGGGTCATACTCCAGCTCCAGGGTTCTATGCCTACTTGTTCTCCAACCATATCAATGAGAAGAAGGTTTACATTCTGCCCAATCCCCAAGAAGCGCATCTACAAAGCATTGGGACAATAGAGTTCCTACCAAATGATGAAGAATGCTTTGCGCCTCTTGGAGACACAGTAGCTCCACCTCAGCTCACTCATACACCATCAGAGTCACCTCCTACGGATGCTGCGATGCCACCAAGCTTCGAACTCCCCTTGTTGGACTATGAGCCGCGCACCAAGGCAGAAAAATTCCTTGCCTCGGTTGTAGAGATCCAACGCAAGGTGAAAGATTGGCAAGGGAAGATGATTAAGAAGCTGGTGAAGAAGATCAAATTCCTTCAAGGAGAAAGCTCATCAGGGATGACATTGAGTGAAGAGGTTGATCAAGGGGGGAGATACAATGAGAAGACACTCAACCGGAGGCTTTGAGATCTGTGAGCCGCAAGAAGGTGACCGAGCACGTCTTTCTCTTCACCAAGCACCAACCACGAGCAAAGGCAAAGGGATAGCAGAAGATACTCCAAGAAGGAGCAGGAGGACTGGAGCAACCTCAAGCTCCGGTCACGCCTAGCTCTAAGGTACCAAACAACAACCATTGTAAATACCATGCATCTTTTTTTTTTTGCTTTGGATTTTGGTCTCCTCGTGGACTTGTGTGACACCGAGACGTTGTCATTCAAGTTTGGGGGAGAGTGTGTGCTTTGACATCTTTGAGTCTTATTTGGGTCTTATTTTCTGTTTGCATCTTTGAGTTTTCATGCATTCACTTAATTGCATAGAAAAATACAAAAAATTCGAAATTTTTAAATAATTTCAAAAAAAATCATTTAGTTGCATTTGCATTTGTAGAATATTTTACGATTGTCTAGAATTTTTTATCATTTAGGATTTCATTCATATGCATTGGGAGCAATGATGAGCTAATCCAAGTAGGTTGTTAACTTTTGTGATCAATTCAATACCCTAGTTAGTAGTTCTTTGATGCTTGTGAATAGATTTAAAAATAAGAAAGAACCATGCTTGGACCACCTTATTTGTCACTAGTTTTTGGTTGAAATGGGTCTTGAAATTGATAAGCCAACTCTACTCACTTAAACCAAATTTTGACATTTAATTATCATGCTTGCATTGAAAGTAAATTCATGGATTAAAATACTTTAGCTTTGTTATCCACTTTGCCACCCTTGTGCTAGCTCAAGTAGCACCCCTACCATAACCAACCTCCTTTGAAGCCAATTGTTCTTGTGTGATTGTGTGTGAGGCCTTTATTTCGATTGAACCTAGAATAAAGTGTTAGGTTTGGGACGACAAGTATAGGTTTTCATGTAGATTCTGGCCTTGCATCTTGAGGCTAGCTTTAGGCTTAGGATTTGGGGGTTTGATTGGCTGTGGTACTATTTGATCTTTGGGGGAAAAGTGTGAAAAGGAAGTAGTGTTGAATAAAGGGATTGGTGGAAAATAAGGGGAAGAATGGTTTGAAATGGAGAGTCTTGGGTTTTAAAAGGAATAGCTCTAAGTAAATAAAAAGTTCCTAGGTGGTCTTAAGAAATCAAAAGAGCCAAAGAAAAAAAAATATACAAGGCTGCCTAGAGATCAAAGAAGAGCTAAGTTGATAAGAATAGACTACTCCATTCACCGAAAATGATAAGTTGAAGAAGTTCCCCTTAGAGCTTTGAAAAGGAGAAAATGTGTTTGAATTCAAAGGGTTTAGCAAGACACAAAAATACTTGAGAAAAAGGTAGATTCTAGAGGGTTGAGTGAGCTAAAAAATGAATGAGAGGGGTTTATGATCATTGATAGCATTTCGGGTAGATGAAAGTCTATACTTGTATGCATCACTTGTTTCTTACCATTAGCATTATGCGTATGGTTCAATCTTTCTTGAGTGTCACCCTTACTTAAATGCGAAACCGGATGAATTGAGATCATTTTTATCTCAAAACCCAGTCCCTTAGCCAAATGAAGTTACTTGCCTTGCAATGTCACGATTCACGGTTTCACACTTAATGAATGTTAAAAAGTTGGTTTGATAGGGAGGCTTGTTTTGATTGTGTTGAGATGGGCATGGCTAACTCTTTTAGAGTATGATAGATTCACATGCATCTTAGAATTAAGAACTAGGATATTGAGTTGATCATTATTGTTAGCAACCTTGGATATTGAGCTCCCACTTTTAAACTTCTCTCCCTTTCTTGGATTTTGTTTGCTTGAGGGCAAGCAAAAGGCAAGTTTGGGGGAGTTGATATACTCATATATTTCATACAATTATCTTGCATTTAGGACATAAATCGCATACATATTGCATTCATACTTAGGAAAATTGTAGCTTTTGTTCCATTTTAGGTCCTAAGGCATTTTGAATTAGCACTTGCATGTTTCTTGCATTCTTGCATCATATTCAGATTGTTTTGGATATACTGGAGTTATGCAGGACTCGTGGACATCATGAGGATCAAAATGGAGCCCATGGATACTTGGAGGAACTCGGGCATGAAGCAAAGGAATCGAGATCGAGTTGTGGATCGAGCTAGGCAGGTCGATCTAGAAGAGATCGATCTTATCGAGTCACGGGGCCGTTCCAAGAAAGAAGATCGAGGTCAGAAATCGACCAGGATGATCGAGCGCGAGCACGGACGCGGAAGAAGAACGAGAGCTAGATCGAGCTAAAGACTCGATCATCCAAAGATCGAGTAGGCGATCGACAGAGAAACCCGATCTCCCTGATTGGAACGACTAGGCGATCAAGCAAAAGAAGGCTTTCTACACGCGAGATCGAGCCAGAGATAGACCACCGAGGTCGATCTCTAACCTTATCCGACAGCTCACTTTTGGAGTTTAGTGAGGGACCACTTCCTCTTTTGTATAAAAGCAACTTGATCTATTTTTGGTCGAGTACACCCATCTTATCCTAGATTTTACGTTTTGTCTCTTCTCTTTTAGGCAAGAATCGCCATTTTTAGTCTTTCAAGCTTTTTATGTTTTAAAAGCCTTAATCTTTGAATTAAGTATTTCTCTTAAATCTCTTTGCTTAATCATTTAATCATGCTTAGCTTTCCTTCTCTTACGTTTTCAAGTAGTTTAATCATGCTTAGTGAGTAGTAATCTTGTGGGTTTTCGGTTTGGGGTGATTAAGGGGTTTAAAGGTTTAAGCTTTAGTCTTTTTTTTGTTCTTAAAACCATTCTCTTCTTGGATTTGGGCGTTTAAAGGTTAGAGGATCTCGAGAGAGACATCTTTGATCTCAAGGATTTCCTTGTCTTAGCAGATTTAGGAGATCCCTTAAAACCAAATACAAGAGACTAATCTTTCCTTTCCCAAACGCCATGGTTGCTTAGGGGATAGTTAAGCCACGATTTGAGATCTATGAATCATGTTCTTCATCCTTTCTTTCCACCACGATCAATGGGTTAGGGAAAGGGATGAGGAAAGGCTTCATACCAAACGCCATGGATGATGCTAGCCTTAGCTTCTCAAGGCTTAGAGGAAGCACAAAAAGTGTAGATCTATGTTTTCAAAATACAAAGTTTAAATCTTGAACTCCCTTAAGCTGATCCTCAACCGTGAATCCATTTCCTATCATCTTAAAACATAAAAATCATCTTCCTTTAGTTTAAAGTTTCAATCTTGTAGCTTAAATCCATCTAGTTGCTTATTTCTTGCATTAAAGCTTTTCAATTTCATAATGTTTTGTTCTTGGTCTTGTTAGTATTTTATAAATTCCCTAGTATCTTATTTGGCACCTTGGTAGAAATTAGTAGTCAGTAGATTTTTATTTATAGTTTTTAAAATTCGTCCTAATTTGTTAGAAATTTCCTGTTTTGTCTGTCTTTAGTTTTGTATTTTCTAAAATTAGTAGTCGTGCCTTTTAAATCAGTAGAAATAGCTTCTTAGCTGTCTAACCATTTGGTCGGGATTTTAAAATAGTTTGCAAGTCTATTAGATCACATCAAGTAGTTTATTTCGATTTATTCAACTATTTAATCCGAAATCTGCTTAGCTTTACCAAAAGTTCTTGTATTCTTGGTATCCTTTCAAACCTCCCGAGTTGGATTGACCCTCAGGTATTGCAATGACATGAGCATGCTTAAGGATTTGTTTAACATACAAAACACATGTTATCACCTGGCTTGGTCGAGACGAACAGAACAAAGCAACAAGACGAAGCCTCGAGACGTATCAATCAGCCATATCGACCGGACACGTCGAGACACATTTCCAGGAGTTCATACCAACCAGCCGTATCTACGAACTAGGCCGAGACGCATTTCCAGATGTTCGTCTCGATGTGCTATATCGACCAGCCACGTCGAGACGGACACAAACGAGTTTTTGTGTCTTTACTTTTTCTGAGTCCCCCTATAAATACTCAAAAGACCTAATTTCTGGATTAACTTTTATTATCTATTGTTCTTAGCGTAAACTTTATCCTCTTTGGGAGAAAACTTTGTATTTGCTTGGATCTTTTAAGTTTAATACAAAAACTCTCTTGGATTTCTTATCATCTCTACTCTAATCATGTTTTGTTTATCTCTTATCATAGATTTGATGGGCTTAATGATGATTAGTGAGTAGTTTCTTAGGAACGTGGGGATGGGTTAGATTTAGGGTTTTCTAATGGTTCAATCTTACAATCTAGGTTAGATTCTTTCATTTTTTCTTCTTTTTAAGGTGTTGTTAATGCCAAATAGCTAATCTTTTACTATTTAACATCATAAGCATTTCATACACCCACCAAGTGTTTGATGAAATGTTTGAACAGCCTTCTTAAGAGATTTACATTCCTAGCATAAGATATTAGTTTCCTAGGGTGTTTATAATGCCATTTTGACACTATGCTTATTGGTTGCTAATCATTTTAATGCTAACACATCATTAGTTCATTAAGGTGATTAGGAAAGGGATTAATACCACACATCATGGATTAGTCTTTATTAGTGATCTAGACATAGAGATAACTTGTTTAGTTGCTTAAATGATTGCAAGGTTGGCCATTTGAATGCCCAAATCAATGATTCCATCCCTAGGTTTCGTTTAAAATAAAATAGTAATCTTGATTAGTAGTTAATTCCTTGATTAGTGCTTAATTAGTTAAATTTAAGGTTTTAAATCATATAATTAGTCTTGTAGTATCTCTTTTAGCTTGTAGTTGCTTCTAATAGTTCCTTGTCTCTTAAATTTTGAATTTGGCTTAGATTAAACCAAACTTTGTTTTCCTTTTGTATTAAACTCCCAAGATGGATTGATATCTCAAGTATTGCAGTGATATGAGCAATTGAGAAATTTTTACAAGAGATAAAAACTCTTGTTTTCAAGTGTCTGGAGGACAAAACAGCAAGTTTTGGAAGAATGTTCCAGCAAAGTCGAGTGGGAACCGCAGCTTGTGTGGATCTTGCGGAAAGGTGCATGTTGGCGTGTGTAGGCGTGCATCTGGATCTTGTCATCGTTGTGGTAGCTTGGAGCATAGGGTTCGTGATTGTCCTGAGCCTGACTCGAGGTTGGTTAGAGTGTCAGATGGAGTTAACACGTCTGTGGTTTGTTTCGGCTGCGGAGAGCCGGGACACTACAAGCTTGACTGTCCAAAGTCGGGAGCGGCCGGGCAAGCGGCTACTCAGCCTAAGCGTGTATGAGAGTGACTGGCGCCACTGGCTAAGAGGCAGGCCATCATGCCAAGGGTGTATGCTGCGACCGCGGAAGGGACTAGCGATCCGACCACCTCTCGACCGATCACTGGTAAGTTTTCGTACTTACGTTTTTTGAGTTTGTCTGTGTCTGCGTGTTCTGTTAAGTGTCTTAGCATTCTAAGGATTGAATGTGTAAGGACCTTACTAATGGGTGAGGTGGAAACCCATGTTCTGTTCGACTCCCGAGCGAGTCATTGTTTTGTTAACCCAGGGATGATTGGGAAAGGAGGATTCCAGAAGGAACCCGGGGAAGAGTTCGGACTAGTGAGGGCGGCTGGAGGCCAAGTGATGTTCTCACTAGGGACCATTCGCAACATTTTGGTCTGGATTGGCGAAGTCGATATGCCAGCGGACTTAGTGATCTGCGAAGTTAAGCCTTACGATGTTATCCTCGGAATGGATTGGCTCGGTAAGCATAAGGCGCATATGGATTGTCACCGAGGCAGGGTGGAGTTCGAGAGGGATGGCCAAGTTCTTGTTTACCAAGGAATTAGACCGACTTCTGGTAGTTTGGTTGTGTCGGCAATGCTAGCGGAGAAAATGTTAGAGAAATGTTGTGAAGCATATCTAGCGACGGTATCTTCGATTAAGGTTGGACCAGACGTGGAGTTAGGGGACATTCCAGTGGTTCAAGAGTTTGAGGATGTTTTCCAAGCTTTGTCGGGAATGCCACAGGCTCGTTCATATCCGTTCACGATTGAACTTGAGCCGGGAACTACTCCAGTGTCTAAGGCACCTTATCGTATGTCTCCGGCCGAGATGGTTGAACTGAAAGAGCAACTGGCTGATCTTTTGGACAAGGGAGTTGTAAGGCCAAGCAGTTCACCATGGGCGCACCTGTTTTGTTCATAAAGAAGAAGGATAGAAGCTTCCGTCTTTGCATCGATTACCGAGGGTGGAACCGTGTTACTGTGAAGAACAAGTATCCACTTCCAAGGATAGACGAGTTGTTGGATTAGCTTAGGGGTGCTACTTGTTACTCGAATATTTCTTTGGCTTCTGGGTACCGTCAAATACCGATAGACGAACCGGACGTTCGGAAGACTGCCTTTCGGACACGGTAGGGTCATTACGAGTTTGTGGTCATGCCGTTTGGTTTGACGAATGCGCCAGCTGCATTCATGAAGTTGATGAATGGCGTGTTCAGAGAATACTTAGACGATTTTGTGATTATTTTCATAGACGACATCTTAGTGTACTCGAAGAATCCGGAAGAGCATGAGAAGCATTTGAGGATTGTTTTGGAGAAACTGCGAGAGCAGAAGTTGTTTGCCTAGCTGAGCAAGTGTAGCTTTTGGCAACGGCACATTGGGTCCTTGGGTCACATTTTTCGGACAAGGGAGTGTCCGTGGAACCTGAAAAGATCAAGGCCATAGCGGATTAGCCGAGACCTGAGAATGCGTCGGAGATAAGAAGTTTTCTGGGTTGGCTGGCTACTACAAGCGTTTTGTTAAAGGCTTTGCAAGTATGGCTCAGCCGATGACACGCTTGACCAGGAAGGACGTTGAGTTTGTATGGACAGGCGAGTGTGAGGAATGTTTCTCGAAGCTGAAAGGGATGCTTACAAGTGCACCAGTGTTGGCTTTACCCGAGCAGGACGAACCGTACGTGGTGTACAGGCGCTTGTGGGAAAGGACTTGGTTGTGTCCTAATGCAACACGGGAATGTGATTGCATATGTGTCAAGGCAGCTAAGGAAGCATGAGGTGAATTATCCTACGCATGGCTTGAAGATGGCGGCTGTAGTCTTTGCGTTAAAGATATGGCGATCTTACTTGTATGGTGGGAAGGTTCAGATGTTTACCGATCATAAGAGTTTGAAGTACATCTTCACTCAACCTGAATTGAATCTGAGGCAACGGAGATGAATGAAGTTAGTCGCTGACTACGACCTGGAGATAGCCTATCTTCCGGGAAAGGCTAATCTTGTTGCTGATGCATTATGACGGAGAAGGGCTAGTGTATCATCAGCTAAAGACGTGGAAGGAGTTGTGAATCTCCTAAGGACGTTAAGGCTGAATGTTCTAACTGAGGATACGGAACCGTTGGGTTTGGGAGCTGCGGATCAGGCTGGCTTTTTAACAAGAATCCAGTTAGCTAAAGACCGAGTATCAAACTTCAAACAATGGGACGATTGTGTTGAATGGCCGAGTATGTGTTCCTAACATGAAAGAATTAAAGGAAGATATCCTTAAGAAAGAACATTAGTCAAGGTTTTCTGTTCAACCAGGAATGACCAAGATGTACCGCAACCTGAAAAGGTACTATCATTGGGTCGGGATGAAGCGGGACGTGGCCAAGTGGGTGGCTAGTTGTCCGACATGCCAGTTGATTAAGGTAGAGAACCAGTTTCCGAGTAGTTTGTTGCAAACATTACCAATGCCGGAATGGAAATGGGATATGATCACAATGGACCTTGTAATGGGTTTACCGAAGACTAAGAATAAGCATGATGCGATTTGGGTCATTGTGGATCGACTGACCAAGTGTGCTCATTTCATACCTATGAAAAAGACGGATGGAGTGGCTAAGTTTGTGGAGTTGTATGTCGATGAGATCGTGAAACTTCATGGCGTGCTAGTGAGTATTGTGTCTGATCGTGATCTGAAGTTAACTTCACGATTTTGGAAAGAGTTTCAGAAAGAGTTTGGGACGAATGTACACATGAGTACTGCGTATCATCCGCAAACGGATGGTCAGTCGGAGAGGACCATCAGGACGTTAGAGGACATGTTGAGAGTGTGTGTACTAGACTGGGATGGTAACTGGGATAGACATCTACCATTAGCTGAGTTCGCGTATAATAACAGTTACCAAGGAAGCATTGATATGTCTCCGTATGAGGCGTTGTTCGGACGGCCGTGCAGGACACCGTTGTGTTGGACCCAAGTGGGGGAGCAGAGTGAGTTAGGACCTGCGATAGTTTATGAGACTACTGAAAAGATTCGGTTTCTGAAAGTTAAGCTGAAAGAGGCTCAAGACCTGCAAAAGAGTTATGCCGATAAGCGCCGTAAGGACTTAGAGTTCAGTATGGGCGATCTAGTTTATCTGAAGGCTCTGACTTACAAAGGGAACAGCCGAGCAATGTTTGATGCTAAGTTGAGTCCGAGGTACATGGGGCCGTACCGGATTCTGGAAAGGATTGGGTCAGTGGCGTATAAGTTGGACTCACCACCAGAAATGAGTGCTTACCACAATGTGTTTCACGTGTCGCAGCTGAGAAAGCATATGACCAAACGTGAGAATGTTATATCTGAACCACCTCCGGATCTGCAAGAGGATCTGACCTCGGAAGGTAAACTAATCCATGTGGTTGGCCGGAAATAAAAGGTTATTCGTGGTAAAGTGGTTAAGGTGATCAAGCTTCAATGAGACTGTAATGGCGACGAGCAAAATTCTTGGGAAGTAGAGTCAAGGATGAGTACAAAGTTCACGAAATGGTTTGAGAAACTTCCTAAGGAAGAACCGGATTCGAGGACGCATCCAAACTGAGTTGGGGAGAATTGTAGCATCCACAACTAGAAATCCTGATTATGGTCGTGCGGGTCATGGGATGGTCGTTGTATATACGTTCTTGTATGAGTGAGGTTCGTTCGTGTCTGTAAAAATATATGTACCATGACTGCGTCTGCGAGGTTAAGGACCGTACCGTGGTTGAGCCGAGTAAATATTGTGGTTTTTATCGAGAAATTGTCTAAGTGTTGGGAGACAATGGTGCTAGGCCGTGGGCTGTGAGTTTACTCGAGAGAAATTGGTTTGTCCTTAGTGGAAAATGATTTATCTCGATGATGGCCGAGCGGTTTGAGGTTTGGCCGAGAGAAAAAGGAAAATTTGCCGGTTTGGTCGAGAAAACTTAAATCGGACTGAAATAAAAAGTAAACCGCATGGGATAAGTTGGTTTAGACGGTCGAGTTGGGGTTTTCGGGCTATTTATATAGTGATTTCTCCCGTGGTCACATGAGAGAATCGAGAAATTTCCCGAGAGAAAACCCTTGAGGCGATTATCATCCGAGAGAAAAGTGAGTTCGCCGAGAGAAATCCGAGTTGTTCGAGAGATTGTGTTGTCCGTGCCGATTCTGCAAATCCTGTTCGAGAGAATCTACCTGGAAGGGCCAATTTACCGAGAGAAGAATCGTTTGAGTCGAGAGTTTTCCTATCGGATCTCGAGTTAGCCGAGGGCAGTCGAGCGATCGATCTGATATCCGAGAGATAGTCGAGGCGAGAGTTAGCCGAGTTATCCGAGAGTTTGGCCGAGGAATTCTGCGTGGATCGTGAGTTAGCCGAGAACACTTAGAACCGTCCGAGAGGATTCAATAAGTGTTCAACTAATCCGTTTCTGGTTGAATTTATGTCGAATGTCATTCAACTAATCCGTCTGTTTTGTGTTGTTTCTGAGGGGATTCAGAATCTGGGTCGAGGAAAAGTGACCGGTTCGAAAGTTAGCCGAGATGAGATTGGATCTCGCGGGTTTTAGTTGTAGCGATAGCCGAGGATTCATGACTGTGTCCGACTAGCTATGTTTCTGACCGTGTTTCATCTGACTGAAACGTTTGCCTTTGTAGTTGGTGTCTGGAACGTTTGGATTTCTAGGTTATCTGAGTCATTGATTGCTTGTGTAAGTTAGTGTTTATGCTTAGCAAGATCAATGTGTTTCTGTGATTGTGATTGGTATTGGATACCGTGGTTTATACGTGGTGTCTAACTAGCTGTGTGAATATCCGGATCGAGTTGCTAGCTCAAGGGGATGTGTGATTCTAGATTGGAGTAGAACCGATGTCGTGAGGAAATTCACAAGTGGTTGAGACGTTCATAGAACCGTGATTATGTGCTTGCTTGCTAAGTGATAATGTGAATTGTATAACTGTTGCTTGATTGCGTTTTCTGATATTGGCTGGTGGTACGGGATGATCGTACTCACTAAGCATTTATGATAATGCTTATGCCTCTCTTATGTGTTGAGTGTGCAGTTAAAGATGTTATCCGGGACGTTCAGTCTTGAAGGCAGACTTGAAGGCAGTGAAGAAAGAAGTGGATTAGGACTGGGTTTTGGGGGTTTTATTTATTATGAGTTATTCTGGATAATTGGCTTTGGTTTTACCGTTTTATAACTTAGGTCGAATTTGGCTAAGTTAGTTTCTGATTTAAGAACCTCTGTTATACCTTTGGAATTGGAATATTATGCAATGAGAATGAATGTTTTATAAAACGATTAGAGTTCGTCATCTGGATTTGTGATTAATGCTTATTCTATCTTCGCGACCTAGAATCCACTCTTAGGGTAATTAATAGATGTGATAGTATTATTGATTGCCTGAACTAAACTTAGATGATCAAAATACCTATTTGCAAAGAGATTTGGTTTAGTGATTTTGTGAACAATCGAACATGTTATTAATGCTTGTCTGAATTGAGAGAATTTGCAAAGAGATTTGTAATTATAGGGTTTAGACATAGAAAGTTTTCGTAGCGAGAGTTGGTTGATTTTATAATTGTGTTTCGAGTTTAAGAATAGTGCTTAATAATAGTGCTTAATAATATCCTAACAATCTGTCTAGATCTGCAATTAGGATTCACCTGAAAATTTTCATGAACCTAGTGTTTTGTCTCATGAATTTACTAAATCTTTAATTGCCTGATGTCTTCTACTTTTATATTCTCACTTAACTTAATTCGAAATTAGAAAGCTGCTGTGTCACTATCTATTTCCCTGTGGATTCGATCCCTAAGTACTGTGGCTGATCTCTTAATTTGTGAGAGTAGCTCTAGGGTAAATTTGAGCATATCAAATTTTGGCGCCGTTGCCGGAGAGTCTGATTAGTTGCTTACAAATTTTTAATATTAGAATTTTGTCTAGGATTTTTTTTTTGGTGATTAACGTTTTTAATTTCTTGTTCTTGTTTTCAGATGTATGTTTAATCGCAGTAACAGAAGCAACAAGGAAAATGGGCTTGTGATTTTGAGCGTAGGCGAACTCGCCAAATTGGAAAGGACCAACAAAAAAGCCAAGAAAGAATCTGCAATGGTTA
Organism: Alliaria petiolata; assembly: GCA_020283515.1. Lineage (NCBI taxonomy): Eukaryota > Viridiplantae > Streptophyta > Magnoliopsida > Brassicales > Brassicaceae > Alliaria > Alliaria petiolata. The sequence continues at coordinate 72,781,486 of JAHZTW010000004.1, read as the reverse complement.
ATCCACTCATTCTGATGAGAGATGAAGAGGGTCACTTGGTTGATGCAGAAGGGCATATGAAGAATGATGAAGGGCATAGATTAGATGAGAACGGAGATATTGTCGTCGAGCCAGAGGGTGTTGATCGACACCAAGAGGAGCAAGATATACGAGCTAGGCATGGAAGGACACTTGGGGATTACAACAGGTCTGATCAGTTCTATGCTAATAGAGCTGCAATTCGCCCACCTCCTTTCTAGATGAATGACTTTGAGCTGAAGCCTGCTTACTACACTCTGGTGTCTCAGCATCCTTTTCATGGTCTTCCTGATGAGCATTGATGCAAAACTTTTTAGCCTTTAGGTTAATCCTCAAACACACATGTCATTGTAGTATTTGAGGTATCAATCCACTTGGGAAGCTAATGACACTTGAGATATAGAGAACTTTGCTAAGCTAAGCTAATAAAGAAGGTTTTGAAATCTAACAACCTAGATGATTACCAAAAGAAAAGAGCAAGAATAATCTAACAACCTAAACAAAGACTAAGAAAAGAAAACACAAAAGTAGTTTCTAGGATGAGATATTTGATAAGTTTGATGCACATGGGCGATCAATGATGGCTTAAAACAACATCTACACCTTGGGTCTTAGATGGTAATCCTTAGGCATAGGGTTTCTAATCAATACTAATCCACTGTCGTGATAGAAGTCACTTTGCTAACTCATAACCTAGCTTGGCTCCCGCACAATAATACATGAGGATTAGCAAGCAAGAATACCCAACCCTATAAAGCCGTAAGACTCCTAGACAGATGGGTCGTCTGAGCCTAGGAAAGATCAAACTCTTATTTATGGGTTTGGCTAAGCAAGCACGTGGTGTACATGTCTAGCCGCCTATAGTTATTAGACTAGTTGATTAAGCTAGACTAAGCATTGAGATCAATAAACAAGAAAGGATTAAGATCATTAAATGCATAAGCATCAAGATCTATCACCATAAATCTTTCACACCCTCATAACCACGAAATCTACACCCTTTTCACATGTTTAACCTCTAGATCCATGAGGAAATAAAAGCTAAGCATGATTAGAGAGAAGATCTATGACAAGAAATAAATAAAGGCAAAGGCTTTACCAAGAAATGCTAAAGAACAAGTCTTGGTTAAGCATAAACATAAAAGAAAAGTTCTTGAACTCAAGAACAAAATAAAAGCATAAACTAACAATCCTTAATCAAAGCTAACCACGAAATCCACAAAGGAAGGATGGCTAAGCAAGATTAAAGTAGAATAAGCAAGAAAAAGAAGAAATAAATTAAGGGAAGTGCAAAAACTAAATTAAAATAAAAAGTATTTACAAAGTTTCTTGAAAATAAAGAGAAACAAACCAAAAATATCTAAAAAGAAAAGAGGGAAGAGAGATAGCTCGTGGGAAGAGGCTAAGTATTTATAGAAGAGCCACAAAAACCCTATAGAACCTTATCCTCTCAAAAGGGATCTAATGCTAAAACTTCTTTGGACTCTTGTGCTCTTTTGGACTTATGCTGCAACGGCTTCACGTCGATATGGTACCCTGATATTGGCTCCAAGCTCTTATCTTCCCAGCAGAAGCTTCATCGGGCACAAGTCGTTATGCTTGCCCGTTACACACTAGCTTGCCGAGCTGGCCATACCGATGCTCACTGTTTCTGCAGTAACTTCTGAACCGCTGATCGTAATGACTTTCTACTTCCACCAGACGAAAGCTAACTCAATCCTCTACAAATCGTATGAAGACATTAGAAGCTGAATCGAGCCAGAAGACCTTCGTTCGAGCTGATAATTCCACAACTGGTTGTCCATTTCGGTTTAGTTGATTGATCTTGAAGCAACGTCTTGCTTCATATCAGGATGAGGTCGTTGTGGCAATCCGTGGTGGCTGTAGAAGTCTTCTCTTTTGCTCCTTCTTGCCTTGGCTGCTCATTAATTCTTCTCCCAAACTCCATAAAACCTCCACAGGTTCCAAAAGTACCTGCCAAGTTCTTCAAACATGCAAAATATGCAATGCCTATCCTAAAAATAATATAAATGAAAATGGGACAAAACCTAATGAATGAATGCATAAAAGAGACCAAAACCTATACTAAATGCATGCTAAAACGATGTAAAATATGGAGATATCAAGCATCCTATGGACCACATTGAAAGATTTGAGGATTTGACATCAAGTATAAAGGCCAATGGAGTGTCCAATGATTACCTCTTCTGCAAGCTTTTTCCCTACTCACTTGCTGGAGATGCTGCATACTGGCTGAAGTAGTTGGATCTAGGAACGTTGACCACTTGGGATGACACAAAGAATGCGTTCTTATGTAACTTCTTTGATGATGCAAGGTCTGAAGATTTAAGGATGAAGATCTCTACTATTTCTCAAGGACAAACTGAGGCATTCAAGGCTGCTTGGGTAAGATTCATGGCATATTGTCCACATCATGGATTCAGTGAGGTTCAGCTGCTGGGAATTTTCTACAGAGGTATTGAATGGAGATATCAAATGGCTCTGGATGATGCCAGCAATGGAAACTTCAACACTAGATACCCAGAAGATGCATATCTGCTAATTGAGAATTTGTCTTCTAGCAATAGTACCAAGAATGTAGACATTGAGAGGAAGAAGCAAGCTGGACAGATGGAGGGAAATCAAATTGCTAAAGTTAAAGCTAAGCTACACTCTATGCATAGCCTTCTTGTGGAGCAAGTCCAATTTGTTGCAGACGTGAAGACTTTTGAACCAAAGCAAGAAGAAGTTAACTACATCAATGAAGCTGGTTTCCAATGACAGAGATTTGGCAATCAACAAGGATATGGTTTTTCTTACCATAAGCCTTTTCAGAACAACAACTTCACAAGAACTTATGGTTCTTCTTCTTACCAGAAACCTCCAACACAAGACAATGAGATGAAGTCCATGATTGAACAGATCTTGGAAGGTCATCAGAAGATGACTGTGGACTTCAATGGAAATATTGATGCCTTGTACACTGACCTTAATAGGAAATTTGTGTCCCTGAGTACTCATGTCAAGCAGTTAGATGTCCAGATTGCCCAAATTGTCGGAGCTTTGAAGAGACAAGAGGGATGTCATCCTGGAAAGACGAACGCAAAACTGAGGCATCATGTGAATGCCATCACAGATGACTCTTGCATTTGTCAACTCTTCAGAGAGTTGCAGAGAAGTAAGAAATTGCTGACATTCATCTTCCTCAGATACTCTTGCATTTGCAAACTCTTCCACCACAATCTCATATGGTACAATTCCAGACTTGCTTGTCAAAGTGGGGAATTGTCTAGTACCTACTGATTTTGAGGTTCTGCAAGTGGGTAAGGATTTTGTCATGCCTTTTATTCTTGGGAGGCTATTCATGGCCACAGTGGGAGCACTTGTAGACATGCCTAATAAGAGAATCTCCATCTCTAATGTTGACAAAGGAGTTTTCTACAAAGTTGTCCCTACTAGTGAAACTTCCAAACATGTCTCTTGCATTAATGTGATTGCTAGACATAAGCTGGTAGACGTTTCTCAGGAAATACCTTGTGATAAGAGTGGTGCATGTGAAGTCATAGGTTGAAATCCTCACATGATCACAAAGGGAACTAAAAAAGGGCAAAAGTGAAGAAGAGAGTGGAGAACCAAAAGATCAAGGGAGATCCTCAAGTCACTTTGATACCTCAGAGCTTTGATGGAAACGCAATTGAGTATAAGGTGAAGTGCAAAGGAACCTCAAAGCCTTTCTCCAAGGTTAGAGCAATTCTTACATCTGGGATGAAGGAGAAAGGGCTAGATGATGTAAAGGACCATGGAGAAGAATTTTGAAGCTGAAAGTGTCTGAATGTGGAGCTTGTTTTGAAAAGAGTTCTCATGCTGCACCTGCCTACTGATTTCTAGCATCCAATTCAAGCTAATGACTTAAAATAAGCTCTTAGTGGGAGGCAACCCACTGGTAAGTATATTTATTTTCGTTTTTATTTTGCTTTATTTACTAACAATTTTGTGTTTCTTTTTTTTTTTAAAATGTTTAGCCGGACGGAAAGATGTCGACCGTGCTCGACTCAGGAGATTGACATGAACAATGTCGATCGACACCCCTTCGAAGGTAATTCTACTCTACTTGGTTTTTTCATATCTCTCTCAATTCTTTATGGATTTGAGTGATTTCAAAGCCTAATTTTGTGTGGATTTTCGTTCTCTATCCATCAAGTTTGTTATATTTTCTATTTGGTTTCTTTCTGACCTTAAGATTTAATCACACTAGGACAGTGTTGGTTAAGTTTGGGGGAGGAAAATACTAATGTATTTTTGTTTGTCTTTTGTTTTAAGTTAGTTGTGTCAGTCCAAAGTGTTTTATTGTGCCAAAATTTAGTTGAAATTTTAAATTTTTCTTGAAACTAACCACAACACATTTACACTTGAAGAACCATTGCCATAGTAGTTGATTGCAGGTTTTTTTTATTTGCAAAAGTGGCCCACTCGTGTGTTAACCTTTATTTAAGGATTTCAAAGCTATTGTTTAGGCTAGAAAAATTTTATTTTAAAGAGTTTTTGCAGAGAAAAATCAGACTCCTTTAAAACTCCTTTATTTCTTCTATTGATTTCTTTTATGTTTTTTATTCAAATAAATGATTTCTGTTTCATTGATCATGTATGAGTAGTTTCCTTGTTAGTTTTAGTGTTTTTCAAAGGTGATTGATGGATTGTTAGGTTGAATTGAACTGTAAGGATAAAATCATTATAGTTCTTCATCTGGATTTGTGATTAATGCTTGTTCTAACATCCCGACCTATAATTTTATCTTAGGTTAATTAATAGATGCGAGAGTATTATTGATTGTCTGAACTAATCTTAGATGAGCACAATACCTATTCGCAAAGAGATTTTGCTTAGGGATTTTTTGAACAATCGAACCTGTTATTAATGCTTGTCTGAATTGATAGAATTTGCAAAGAGGTTTAAGATTCTAGGGTTTAGACATAGAAAGTTTTCGCTGCGAGAGTTGGTTGATTTGATAATTGTGTTTCGAGTTCAAGAACAGTGCTTAATAATATCCTAACATTTTGTCTAGATCTGCAATTAGGATTCACCTGAGAATTTATCTGAAGCTAGCATTTTGTCTACTGAATTTACTAAATCTTTAATTGCCTGCTGTCTTCTAGTTTTACATTTTCACTTAACTTAATTAGAAAAAAGAAATCTGCTGTGTCACTAACTAATTACTTGTGGATTCGATCCCTAAGTACTGCGACTGATCTCTTAATTTAAGAGAGTAGCTCTAGGATAAATTTTAGCATATCACATACACCAAAATATTTAGCCGATCTATATGCATAAAGACCAAAGAAAAGGATGCAAAGACCAACTTCATCTCAGATGAAGCTGGAACTTCCTTTGATGGCTTAAGTGATGATGCTCATTTTGATATCGCTGATTTTCTTGTTCATCATGAAGCATCAACAAAGTCAAAGAAACTTAAATCAATAATAGAGTCTCCTTGAAGTAGACAAGAATAAACACTTAATCAGATTTTTAGTTTGTATAATATACTTTTGTTTCGGTAAAATGCTTTTGATGTAATATATTAACCCTTTTATAAGTTGATATTTTTGGTTAATTTGTATCTCTTATAAGAATTATTAACCCAAGAATTATCGAATTTTTGGTCAATATATATGCCTTTATATATATATATATATATAGGGGCGGAGGCAGGAAGGATGGAGGGGGTCAGCTGACCCCACCAATTTTTAAAAAAATAGTTATTTTTTTAGTTTAAAATGTCATGACCCCATACAAATGTAAAAACATTAAAAGCAAAAGTTTAATTAAATTGGGTAATTAATTTTACTTGGGCTCATGTTTCTATTTTGATATTGGGCTTCATTTTACCTTAAACCCATTTTACATGAATAATTATGGATATCAATCAATTGTTAACTAACAAAAAAAAAACTAATTAAAAAAAAGCTTTCTTCCCTTTTGTTAGTTTTTTTATAAACTTTATGTTTTTCTTAACTTTTTTGTTAGCATTTATACGTATTTTCTCAAATTTTCGTCTATTTTTTGTTAATGAAATTTTTTTACTATAATTTATAAATTATAATTCTTATATATTTTTCTGTCCCCGGTAGAAAAAAGTTTTGGCTCCGCCATTGTATATATATATATATATAATCACGCTATTTCAATGGTATAGTATTTGTTCTGTTTCCTTCGCTTGCTGATGCTTGTGACGCTTGTGTTAGATGTCACGATTTAATTGAGCTGTACACAAAGTTTGAGGGTTAAATGAGCAGATAATTTATCATCCACTTTGTTTTCATTATTGCTAAATTTGTGAACTGAAGTTTGTAAAAATATTGGTGCTATCTCTTCCAGGCTTTTCTGCTCAATGCTTTGCTCGAACCCCAAGCTTGATTACACCGTTTCAAAGATATTACGGACGAGGCCATAAATTGCAGCTGGTAGGCTTCTCTCATTAATATGTATACAAAATGCATCCAAGCCGTAATTTGTTTGTGCGCTACAAAATGCATTCAATATAGGGGTCCAGAATTTTTTTTTTTTTTTTATTCAATATAGGGATCTAAAATTTTTTTGCCCAAGGACCTTTCGTAATATTGAGCCGGCGCTGTTTGCATGTGCAGAAGAGATTCCACGAACCTAGAAACTGAGTTTTGTTTCTTCTTTTTCAAATGTATGGTTTTTGATAATTTTTTTCATTTCAATGCGTTTGTGTTTTGATCTATGGCTTATTTTGCTCTCATGTGATATATCATGGTTTTTACTCGTTTTTAGACAATGATATAAATCTGTTTATAGAGTCTTTTGGTATTTTTAGAGTTCTATTAGAGTCTTTATAGATTGGACAACGTTTGGAGCATAATTGGAGATTCTGGATCATTTTGGAGCATTTTGGAGAAGCAGCTGAAGTGATGAAGTCAGAAGAGCAGATTTACGCACAGGGTGTCGATCGACACCAATGAAGACCGAGGCAATGTTGCGACTTCCATCAGAAAAAGAAAATCACAAGAAGTTTCCATTATTTACAAGTATGCCCAATTCCTGTTTTAGGCATATAAATATAGTTTTTCAGCCATTGTTTAGGACACACAATACAACACACATTATTTTAGAGAGAGATTTTTAGAGAGTTTTTGGAGAGAAGAATAAGTCTCCTTCAGAGCTGATTTGGAACTCCTTTGTTTCTATTGATTTCTCTCTTATGCTTTCTATTCAAATTATGATTTATGTTTCATTGATCATGTCTGAGTAGTCTGCTAGTTAGGTTTAGGGTTTTTCAAAAGTGATTAATGAATTGTTAGGTCGAATTTAATTGTTAGGATAAAATCATTAGAGTTCTTCATCTGGATTTGTGTTTAATGCTTATTCTAGCTTTGCGACCTAGAATTTGATCTTAGATTGATTAATAGATGCGAGAGTATTATTAATTGCATGAACTAATGTTAGATGAGCAAAATACCTATTCGCAAAGAGATTTGGTTTATGATTTTGTGAACAATTGAACCTGATATTAATGCTTGTCTGAATTGTTTGAATTTGCAAAGAGATTTGAAGTTCTAGGGTTTAGGCATAGATAATCTTCTCAGCGAGAGTTGGTTGATTTTACATTAGTGTTTCAAGTTCAAGAACAGTGCTTCATAATTCCTAACATTCTGTCTAAACCTGCAATTTAGATCACCTGAGAATTTCCCTGAACCTAGCGTTTCGTCTCCTGAACTTACATCGCTTTTAATTACCTGCTGTCTTTACTTTTAATTATTTCTATTTAGCTTAATTCGAACTTAGAAAACTGATGTGTGACTATCCCTTCTCTGTGGATTCGATCCCTAAATACTACACTAATCTCTTAATTTGAGAGAGTAGCTCTAGGGTAAATTTGAGAGCATATCAAATTTTGGCGCCGTTGCCGGGGAAGGAGATTAGTTGCCTACAGATTTCTAGTATTAGAATTTTGTCTAGGTTTTTATTTTTGTTTTGGGAAAATCGCATAAAAAATCTTCAAAGTAACAGCCATTGACACTTTAAACCTCGAGAGTATTTTACTAATACAATAAACCTTCAAATTAAATATATTAACACAAAAAACCTTAAAACTGGATTTTTATTACGCGCCGTTAGAATATTTAACGGTTCACTGTTCATTTCCGTTAAAAAGAGATGTCAATGGATTAAATTTATTTATTTTAATTAAAAGATTATATTAACTATTATTTTATTATTTATTATAATTAAAAATAAATAAAAATATCTAAAATATTTTTTTTACTCAATTACTATATTTAACAAAAAAATTTTATTTTCTGTTAATAACATTAATATGATTTTAAAGTTATTTTTAACTAAAAGTTAATCTTTTAGTATTTTATCATGGTTAAAAAATACAAAAAAATATTAAAAAATACATGAAGTAAAGATGACAAATATGCAAAGAACAACTTTATTTATTAATTTTTTTAAAAAAATTAAATTTTTTTAGTTGTGATAAATAAAAGAAAATAATTAATAGTAATTTTACTAGTTAAACATAATTTAAAGTTATATTATCGTTATTAACAGAAAATAATTTTTTTTACCAAAAATATTAATTCAGGAAATATAAAAAAAACTAGTTTTAAAATTTTTTAAAAATAATTTAAGTAACTTTTGTCAACTTTTTTAAAAAATATTTTAGATATTTTATTTATTTTTAATTATAATAAATAATAAAATAATATTTAATATATTTTTTTAATTAAAATAAATAAATTTAATGCATTAACATCACTTTTTAACGGAAATGAACAGTAAACCGTTAAATATTCTAACGGCGCACAATAAAAAACCAGTTTTAAGGTTTTATATGTTAATATATTTAATTTGAAGGTTTATTGTGCTAGTAAAATACTCTCGAGGTTTAAAGTGCTAGTGGCTTTCACTTTGAAGGTTTTTTATGCGATTTTCCCTTTTTGTTTTTGTTACTGATTTAGTTTCTTATCTTTGGTTTCAGGTGCATGCCCAGTACCAGAAGCAACAAGGAAGAGGAACTAGTCGCACTGAACCAGGAGCTCGGTCATCTCGAACACACAAACCGAGCATCTACACGAGCGTCGATCGACACAAAGGGCATCGATCGACACCAAACCTCAGTGTCGATTGACACCACTGGCATCGATCGACACCCTTCGCAGACAGAGATGGCAGACACTGTGGTTGTGGTACGCGACGCAGAAGACAACCTATTTAACCTTTAGGGCAATAGAAGGAATGCCCAAGGACAGAGACTTGATGAGGCTGGCGCCGTCATAGTCGAACCAGCAAGACAACTTGCCCCCGCAGAAGCTGGACGTGGAAGAACATTAGGCGAGTACAACCGCCCAAACCAGTTCTATGCTAATAGAGCTGCGATCCTTACTCCTGCATTCCAAAAGAATGATTTCGAGCTGAAGCCTGCTTATTACACTCTTGTGGCTCAGCACCCCTTTCATGGTCTTCCTAATGAGCATCCCATGGATCACGTGGAGAGATTTGAAGATTTGGCCTCAAGCATTAAGGCCAATGGAGTGACCTATGATTATCTCTTCTGCAAGCTTTTCCCTTACTCGCTTGCTGGAGATGCATCATACTGGCTGAAGCAATTGCCACCAGGATCCTTGAACACATGAGAAGATACAAAGAATGCATTCTTATGCAATTTCTTTGATGACGCGAGATCATAAGAGCTGAGGATGAAGATCACCACATTCTCGCAAGGACCCACTGAAGCATTCAAAGCTTCTTGGGTGAGGTTCAGATCTTACCAGAGGGATTGCCCACACCATGGTTTCAGCGAGCCGCAACTCATCGGAATCTTTTACCGAGGGATTGACTGGAGGTACCAGATGGCCTTAGACGCAACAAGCAATGGCAACTTCAACACCAGATGCCCAGGAGACGCAGTGGTGCTTATAGAAAATTTGGCTTCTAGCAACAGCACCAAGAACGCAGACTTCAAAAGAAGACAACACGCTGGAGTGAGTGGAGGAAGCCAAATTGCTGAAGTCCACATGAAGCTGGACAACGTACACAATCTCTTGGTGGGAAGAAGCAAGTCCAGTTTGCTAATGAAGTAGAGACCTTTGAGCCAGAGCAAGAAGAGGTTAACTACATCAATGGAGCTAGTTTTCAAGGACAGAAGTTCAACAATCAGCAAGGCTATGGTTCTTCTTCTTACCAGAGGCCTCCTGCACCAGACAATAAGATGGAGTCTATGCTAGTGCAGATCTTGGAGGGCTAACAGAAGATGACAGTGGACTTCAATGGGAAGATTGATGCCTTGTACACGGATCTAATGGAAAACTTGAGTCTCTAGGCACTCATGTCAGGCAATTGGATGTTCAAGTAGCTCAAACTGCTGGAGCTTTGAAGAGACATGAAGGATGTCTTCCTGGAAAGACATACGTGAATCCGAGACACCATATGAATGCCATCAAGATCCAGAATGAAGGGAACTTTCAGCCTGCACAGAAAAGAGGGTTAAGTACTGAAGAAATCGAGGAGTTGAAGATGTAGAAAATGTTGCGGAGTCGATGTCGATCGACACTATTGTGTGTCGATCGACACCCAAGGAAAAATCAGACGAATCAAGCTTGATCGACGCAGCATTCTCGACACAAACGTCTAGTGTCGATTGACACCAGCTGGGTGTCGATCGACACCCTTCCCAGACTTGGACAAACACGCCTAAAGCTTCACAAGTTGCATTGGAAAGGGTATACAAGGCCAAGGTTCCAAATCCTCCTCTACCCAAACATCTAAGGCCGCCCATTAGTGCAGAGAAACTAGCTGCTTTCAACAGGAGGGTGGAGATGATTCCCAAGTAACTCTGCTTTGATGAAGCTTATGAGAGGTATCCTTTATGTGCCTTCTTCCAGAATAACAGAGAAACCTTTGAAGAGATGGAAGAACTCTTTCACAAAGCAAGGGAAACACAACCAATGAAGCAGGTGCTTAAGGTTTAAGACCCTGGGATGTTTATGGTTCCATGCTCCATTAGTGGAGTTGAGCTTAAACAATCCTCTGTGATTCAGGGGCTAGCGTAAACCTCATGAAAAGACATCGCAGAGAGGCTGGGGATTTCTGACATTTACCCTTCAAGCATGACTCTTGAATTCGCCAATTCTTCTACCGCAGTCTCATATGGTACAATTCCAAACTTACTTGTCAAAGTTGGGAATTGCCTAGTTCCAACGGATTTTCAGGTTGTGGAAGTAAGCAGAACGTCTCTCATGCCATTCATCCTTGGAAGACCATTCATGGCCACAGTAGCAGCTATTGTAGACATGCCCAACAAGAGAATGTCTTTCTCTAATGTTGACAAAGAAGTGTTCTACAAAGCTATCCCTACTACTGCAACTTCCAAACCATCTCTTGTATTGCTGTGATTGCTGGAGAAGAGCTGGATTCTAAAGAGCAAGTTGTTCAAGAGGCATTGGCTGAGAATTCTAAGAAAAATATTGAGCTTGAAGACTGGGGTGGAAATAATCATCTCTTTAGGACTATGAGGAGAAAAGATGTTCTAATCAATGCTAAGTTGATGGAGGACGATATTTTTGTCATGGAAGCAAGGGTAGTAGAGCTGAGTTGCAGAAAAAGTGCAGAGATTCGAGCTGCAATCATGGTGTGGATCGACACCACCTATGTCGATCGACACTCTTCACGGATCACACCAGAAGCTGTCTCAAATACTGCAACTCCATCATATGCTGCCAAACAGATGCTTTCACATCCTACATGCCACAAACCTCGAAGGAAGCAAAGGTACGCATTCCCTGGAATCAATTCCAAACCTCCTGATCTTGTCAATATGAATTTTAAAGGTTCAAAAGATGCTGCACACTTATGCAAGCCACGAGATTCTCGTAGAAGGTTTTGTGCTTCTTTTGATAATTCTGCAGGAAAACGAAGTGTCCCACCCGAAGTCAAGTCCCACCCTCTTGTTGTTCCTCATTTCCCATGGCGATCTCATGCACCTACTGTGTATACACCACCATGGATGAGAAGACATTAGTCTGGGAAGCATTCGATGCCACCCTCTGATCCACCAGACATCTGAACCCCGACACTGTCAAGCTAAAGACTGTAAACGAGCGCTGAGTGGGAGGCAACCCACTGTTAGGTACGTTTTTATTTTTATTTTTGTTTTGATTTTACTAAGTCCTAGTTTTAGCCAGTTGAAAAAAAGGAGACATTGGGCTCGACATTGACCAGTGTCGATCGACACCACCATAGTGTCGATCGACACCATACGCAGACAAAGGTAAGTCTTCTATTTGGTCTTTTATGTTGTTTCTAATCTTTCTTTTAGCCAACTTCAGGCTTAATAACACTGGGGACATTGTTGTTTAAGTCTGGGGGAGGTGATTACTGACTTTGTGTTTTGTTTTGAGAGTCAATTGAGTCAGTCAAAAACTTTGTTTTTATCGAGTCAAAATCAGTGAAATTTTCAGTTTTCAGAAGAACTTAATCGTAGATTATTGACACTTGAAGGACCATTGCCATAGTAGTCGATTTCGGGTCTTACTAAGTAGAAAGCTACAAGTGGATCAATCTAACAGGGCGAATTCAGATCCCCTTACAAGAACTAGGTATGCGCAGAACTTGATTCCTCTTTCAGCTTTGATAAGATTAGAAATCTGCAGTCTCTCCTTGATCTCCCCTTGAGAAAAGAAGAGAAATAAAGAAGTCTGATCAAGGAATAGTGCAAAGAACCTCATGAGCCTGTCTCCTAACAAGGAACAATATTAGTGAGAGCTCATGAACCTGTCTCCTCACAAGGAACACAAGTAGGAGCAGCACTATTCCAAGACTTAAGAAAAAGTCAATGAAAAGATCTGTAGAACTCGCTGAAAATGAGTAGCAGTTGACTAAGGGAAGAGAAAATAGGAGAGCTGTAGAAAGTATATCTTGTTCAGGCGCTAAGGAAAGGGAAAGAATCAGAAAAGTTCTGTGGCAATACCACTGTTAGAGTTCAAAATTTTACTAAGAACGGATCTGGATTTGAACTGGGAGATTGCTAAGCTTGTGGTAAGTACACTGAACATTACCTAAGGTTAGCTCTATAGCATGTGGATTCAAGAGTGTTAACATTTGTGGCGTTCTGAAAATTAGCTAGATCTTTCGGTTTTCAAACCTCGACTCTATACTTGGTTTCTGTTTTGCTTGAGGGCAAGCAAAGGCTAAGTCTGGGGGAGTTGATATATCATGGTTTTTACCCATTTTTGGACCATGATATAAGTGTTTTTATAGAGTCTTTTGGTATTTTTAGAGTCCTATTAGAGTCTTTACAGGTTGAACTACGTTTGGAGCATAATTGGAGATTTTGGATCATTCTGGAGCATTGTGGAAGAAGCTGCAAAGTGATGAAGTCAGAGAGCCAGATTTTGGAATGAGTGTGAATCGACACCAATCGTGGATTCCTAAAACCGCCTGATTTTACAAGTCTTGAAGAAAAAGGAAATTTGCCCAGAAGATTTCCTTATTTACAAAAGTGCTCCAGCTCGTGTTTTAGCCTATAAATATAGTTTTTCAGCCATTGTTTAGGCTACACATTATTTTAGAGAGAGATTTTTAGAGAGCTTTTGGGGAGAAAAATCCTATACTCTGTTTAGATTGATTTTGAACCCCTTTATTTATTCTATTGATTTCTTTCATGCTTTCTATTCAAATAATGATTTCTGTTTCATTAATCATGTCTGAGTAGTTTGCTAGTTAGGTTTAGGGTTTTTCAAAGGTGATTGATGAATTGTTAGGTCGAATTAAATTGTTAGGATAAAATCATTAGAGTTCTTCATCTGGATTTGTGTTTAATGCTTATTCTAGCTTCATGACCTAGAATCTGATCTTAGGTTAATTAATAGATGCGAGAGTATTATTGATTGCCTGAACTAATGTTAGATGAGCAAAATACCTATTCGCAAAGAGATTTGGTTTAGGGTTTTGTGAACAATTGAACCTGAACTTTAATGCTTGTTTGAATTGTTAGAATTTGCAAAGAGATTTGGAATTCTAGGGTTTAGACATAGATAATCTTCGCAGCGAGAGTTGGTTGATTTTACATTAGTGTTTCAAGTTCAAGAATAGTGCTTCATAATTCCTTACATTCTGTCTAGACCTGCAATTTAGATCGCCTGAGAATTTCCCAGAACCTAGCGTTTCGTCTCCTGAACTTACATCGCTTTTAATTACCTGCTGTCTTTACTCTTAATTATTTCTATTTAGCTTTATTCGAACTTAGAAAACTGTTGTGTGACTATCCCTTCTCTGTGGATTCGATCCCTAAATATTACACTGATCTCTTAATTTGAGAGAGTAGCTCTAGGGTAAATTTGAGAGCAAATCATCATGTAAAATAGGGTGGACTGCTTGTAGCCCCCTCTATAATGCTGCTTCCGCTCCGTTCCCCCTAGACTTTAAACCTCTTGAAATTTCCACCCAAATTTTCACATTTAATCACAAATCCCCCTAATCTTATTTTCTCTGCCTAATTCCACATGTAACAGTAATAAGCCTAAATCGTGATCAAATCGCGTTTAATGAATAGCGATTGTCCGAAATCTATTTAACCCGATCCAGATCCGATTGCAAAACTCAACCCGGATATTTTATTGCCTAGAATGTTTTTTGTTTGTTGAACTCGTGTCCCGTTTGCAAATTCGAATTGCCTTCGGATCCGATTCAACGGAATACCGAGAAAGGACGCGCCGTGGAGATGACGATCTAGAGACTTCCCGGCGGTGGATTCGCTGTTGGAAGGTTAACCGCGGCGATGAGAGAAGGGGAGGGTATCTTGCCGGTGCCGGCGGTAGATTGAGACGAGCAATTCGAGGAATGGACCGAATGGTTTCATTTATGGGGAGGGTGAGACCTAATAGTGCCTCTTCTTCTCCTTCTTCCAATTTTATAGATTTGTATCTGTAGAGAAACCATCAAATCAGGTTAGGGGAATAGAGTTCAATTTATTTATTTTTTTGTCTATGCATTGGTCATTCAAAAAGTTATTGATTTCTTCTTATCGTTTCTTATGAATCTCAGTTTGTATTTTCTTTGGCTCTGAAAATTGTCTAACGAGTTCTTAATATTTTGCTTGCTCAAGTCCACTTGTATATCTTCTTTACATGAAATTTTGAAGAAAGTGTACGCATCTCTGTGTAGATATTGTTGAGATTGTAAATGGTGATACTTAACATTCTCGTCTGATTTTAAACCAATAATGTTTTGTCCTCTTTCTTTGACTCGTTGCAGAACGTGCCGTATGTGTTTGTGCCATCGAAGCAAGCCCTTGGAAGAGCATGTGGTGTGACAAGATCCATGATCACTTGTTCGGTTACATCAAACGAGGCTAGCCAGTGAAATCTCAAATTCAACAGCTTAAGGATATCATAGAGAAGCTCCTCATCTGGAATTTTGGTGGCTAATGAATGATGATGGGTCTCGAAAAAGGCTTTGACTGAAGCGAGTTTGTGCAACGTTAGATTATGAAGATTGTAATGTTTTTTTCCCCGTTGTGTTGGTGTAAAATGCAGTTTTGAAGAACAACAATCATTTATCAATTGATTATAAATTTGGTTTTATTGGTTTGGTGATTTTGGTCTTTTTGTTAGCAACCATATGAAGCATGGAAGAGTCTATCTTCTTATAATGCATAGAAGAAAGTCGTCGACTTTTTCTTGTACAGAGAGGAAGTGCTCTCTATGGCATCTTTTTGAATGTTCAATACATAGACAATGGCCACCATAACCATCATAATCATTCGTAACCATCTTCAACATTGCAAAAGTATGTCACTACAAGAAAACAGCCCATTACTGATGGAAGAATCCGTCGGAAATCAGTCGGAAACTGCCATTTCCGACGGATTTTGTCCGTCAGATCTAGATCGTTGGAAAATAGAAATCCGTCGGAAATCCGTCAGAATTTTCCGACGGCAAAAATCCGTCGGAATATTCCGACGGCAAAAATCCGTCGGAAATTTCTGACGAATTTTCGACGGATATTTTTCCGATGGATTTCCGACAGAAATCGTTGTCGGAACGAACCGTCGGAACCACTGTCAAATTTCCGACGGATTTCTGACGGATTATATAATTTAAATATAAAAAAATTACAATTAAAAAAAAATATAAAACTAAAATTCAAAAGTAAAATAAAATTAAATTTAACAATATTAACAAAATCTTAACAATTATAACAAAATATAACAACTAAAATTAATTTACAAAATAAAAAACCTTAAACTAACAATATTAACAAAATCCTAGCAATTATAACAAAATATAAATTTTTAGATCTTTGGACCCAAAAAAACCTAGATCTAACAACCTAATATTTTGACCCAAAACAAAAAAAATACCATCAACAATTCTAAATCTATCAATCTATTAAACCAAAATCCTAAATCTAATAGTTCTAACAATAATAACAACTTAAAAAATAAATCATAAGAAATCTAAAATTAAACTCTAAAAATCATAAATCTAACAATATTAACAATTTAAACACACAGACAAAAAATTCTAACAATGTAAATAATTCGACCAAATCAAATACCTTAAATCTAACAATTATATCAAATCCTAAATCTAACAATATTAACATGCTTAGATGAAAAAAAAATCTAACAACCAAAAACCACACGTAGATCTAAAAATTGTGAATGGACTAACCAAAATTTAGTGATCTAAAAGTTCAAACAATCTAACAACTTAACAATTTTGACAATCTAACAACCTAACTAAACAAAAATGCTTGAAATAGAAAAAGATAAAAACTTACATAGTTTTTGGGAAGAGGAGAGAGATGGGCTGCGAGAATTGACCGGCGGTGAGTAGTTTCCGGCGAAAATCGGCGGATGGAGGAGAAATTATTTTTTTTTGGTTGAGGGTGGAGAAGAAAGGTGAAGAAGATGAATTATAAAGTCAAATTTCCGACGGGCAGTTCCGTCGGTATTTTTTAAAAAATTTGGCCAAATTTCTGAGGCGCGTAAATGTGGCGCCTTCTTGAAAATTCCCCAAGGCAAAATATTAGGGTCCGTCGGAAATCCGTCGGAAATTTTCGACGGATTTCCGACGGACCCTAATATTTTGCATGCCCTTCAATTGGGCAGTCAACTTACGTATGTGGTCAACTTATCTATACCCGTCCGAAATCCGTCGGAAATTTCCGACGGATTTCCGACGGGTTTGTGGTTTAGAGTTATAAAACTAATTTTAAATAGAATTAAACTAATCTTTACAAAATTTAAAATATAATTCTATTGTTATCATACAAATTATCTTCATCTACATCAATACATTACAATATTTATTCAAAATTTTAACTTTCTACTACACATACACTTAACACATACTAAACTTATACTCTAACTTAAACTACTAATACCTCAAATGCAAAAAAAAATCAAATAAAGGCTCTATTATAAGTTTAATAGTTGATAGTATTTTGAAATTATATAAGATATTGCTTAACACTGAGAAGAGATGTAAATTTTTGGGGTTTCAAGCCATAAACCACAAACCCGTCGGAAATTTCCGACGGATTTCCGACGGGACTAAACAAAATCGGTTAAAACATGTTAAATGTGTGTTAAATATAAATATTTTACTATCCGTCGGAAATCCGTCAGAAATTTCCGTCAAAAAAATATGTTCCGTCAAATTTCCGTCGAATGTCGTCGGAAATTTCCGACGGACATATCCCGTCGGAAATTTCCGACGACATTCCAACGGATTTTGTAGTCGTTTGATTTATCCGACGAAATTCCGACGAGAATGCACTTCCGTCGGATTTCCGTCGGAAATTCGTCAGAAAAATTCTGACGGCATCCCACCCGTAAGAAAATCTGTCATAGTATGGCATGTTTTCTTGTAGTGCGTTGCCATTTCCACATGTAGCATCAACGATTATGTCCCCCTTTTGGATCTCCACATGTAGCATCAAAAGATGTGGTTGAGATTGTAAATGGTGATACTTAACATTCTGTGTTTTGGGTTTAAAGAACTCACAAATGAGCTACTTCTGTTGCCTTCTTCCTCCGAAATAGATAACCAACAAATACATCCTCTAGCCCTAAAACGCAGAAAAAGACGAACTTTAAATGCTAAGCACGATCCGGGAGCTCCGTAGCTACTCGATTTCTTTCTGAAATTAGTTTTAGGTAACCACAATATTAACCTGGGACTGAAAATGTTTGCGAATGCGAAGGAGACGAGCTGAAAGCAGCAACACGAGAACGTCGAATTCTGAGGAAAGGGTTTCGCAACATGAGAACGTAAAATTCCCGGGTTGGGTTTTGCAAACAGATTTGGGTTCGGGATCGGGTTAAATCGATTTCGAGCAATCGCTATTCAATAAACGCTATTTGCCTGATTTGATCGCAATTTAGGCTTATTACTGTTACATGTGGAATTAGGCAGAGAAAATAAGATTAGGGGGTTTTGTGATTAAATATGACAATTTGGGTGGAAATTTCAAGAGCCTTAAAGTGTAGGGGGAACGGAGCGGAAGCAGCATTATAGAGGGGGTTACAGGCAGTCCACCCTATAAAATATGAATAAGTTGGGTTAGTAGTTAGTACAGAACTACTTAACTATTCTTAGTGGTTCTACAAGAAAACAAGACTATCGGAGGAATTATTAGACGATAGACATATATTCGTTCACTTATTAACTTCACTGTTAACTCAACCTTTAACCATCTCAAACGTCATCAACCTGGATCAATTAATAGGCTGTTACAAGAAAGAAGATGTGGTAGCTGAGTGGAAGAATGTGAAAGACGGGTTGCGATAACATATTCATTGTTGGGTGACCGCCAACCGGCCCGAGTTTATTGCAGGATGTGGCTGAACAACTTAGGAATTTCCTTTAGTTAGTCTTCTTCATGTTCTTTCTTCTACTCTTCTTCTTTTTTCAATCTGGTTCTTTAGAGTAACTCGATCTCACTCTTTGTTATTTTGGTTGAGAGATAGGTACTAAAAGCTGTGCCCACGAAGATTCAGTTTTGTTTATAGATAATCCTGAGCTAATGTATGTATGCTTATGTATAGATTT
Organism: Alliaria petiolata; assembly: GCA_020283515.1. Classification (NCBI taxonomy): domain Eukaryota; kingdom Viridiplantae; phylum Streptophyta; class Magnoliopsida; order Brassicales; family Brassicaceae; genus Alliaria; species Alliaria petiolata. The sequence goes on along the minus strand of JAHZTW010000004.1, from coordinate 72,762,386 downwards.
ATTTCCAATCAAAATCAACAAAATACAACATGGTCGAATGTTGGGGACCTCTCAAGGATGCTGGAAAGGTATATAATCAATATTTTAAGTAGCCCATCTTATGCATCTTTCATACAAATTGTTACGATATAGAAAGATATAGGAAATATTCCTTAATGTTAGGATTTGTTATATTTCTTTTCTCTTATCTCATTGAGGTTAAAACCCTAAACTCTTGTAATATATATATCTCTCGAATCATCAATAAAGAATCAAGGTCTTCTCTTCTCTTTGACATGGTATCAGAGCCACGACCTAAACCTAAAATTCAGAAATTTTAAACAGCTTCCGCACACAAACTTGCGATCTCCGCAACTCTCTCCCTCTGATCTGCGACCTCCGTAGATCCTTCTCTCCGATCCGCGACCTCCATAGATCGATATGACACTCCCAGAAAACTCGTCCGCAAGTGCTACAACAAATCGGAGTTCTTCGAATGAAGCCATAACAAGCTCACCATACTATCTCCATCCATCCGATCACCCTCATCATGTTCTTACGCCGATTCTACTTAACGGAGACAACTACGAAAGATGGGCTAAGCTCGCACGAAATAATCTACGTGCCAAACAAAAGCTTGGTTTCATTGACGGAACTCTACAGAAACCAGCCGCAACATCACCAGAATATGAAAAGTGGGCTACCGTCAACTCTATGCTAATTGGATGCTATATGCAAGCATCGATCCTAAGGTTCATCATTCAATCTCGGTAGTTGACAGCGCCTTGGTGATGTGGGACAACCTGCGATCTCGTTTCTCAGCCGGCAACGCACCGCGTGTACAACAATTGAAAGCCGACATAGCCGCTTGTCAACAAAACGGTCAAGATATCGCCAACTATTTCGGCAAACTCAAAGTTATGTGGGATGATCTCGACGATTATGAGCCAGAGATTGGTTTTTGTTGTTCAAACGCGACATGTCCTATTCTCCTTCAACACACAAAAAGGCGTGATCACGAGCGGATTCATCAGTTCTTAATGGGTCTAGATGGATCACGTTTTGGCACAACTCGAACAAATCTCTTAGGCAGGCTCACTCGTAAAAAGATCTTAACTTGGATCAGATCTATTCCGAGCTCATCGCCGAAGAGAGGCATCTCACAGTTTCTCGCACCAAAGAAGAACACATTGATGCAATTAGTTTCGCTGTTCAGAATGGAGTTAATGCAGTTGCTGCCGCTACTCGCTCCCGCAACAATCTGCTCTGCACACATTGTGGTCGCACCAATCACACTGTGGATACGTGTTTCTCCCTCCACGGTTATCCAGAGGGATGGTCAGACCCATCTACAGGACGAGGAAGTGGCCGTGGCAGTGGCAGAGGTCGTGGAAGAGGAAGAAGTGCTCAACCACCTCCTCGAGCTAACAACGCGACAGTCAACACTGATCAAGAATATCCAGACGTTCCCGGTGTTAGCAGAGAAACTTGGTCAGCCATAGTCAATCTCCTTAAAACACCTAATGCACCTTCCGAAAAGCTATCTGGTAAGGACACAAGTGTCGATTTCCTTCTTGACTCTGCCGCATCACATCATATGACGGGTGATGTCGATCTATTAACGGAGTTATGCGACATACCTCGCAGTATTATTGTTTTGCCAAACGGCAAACATTCTTATACCACCAAGGAAGGATCACTTCACCTTGGTGGTGACAAGACGCTCACTCACGTTCTTTATGTCCCCGACGTCTCGTGCACTTTGATTTCATTATCACGTCTGCTACGAAAACTGTCTTGTTTTGCCGTGTTTACTGACAAAATTTGTGTGATACAGGACCGTTCTTCGATGATGCCGATTGGAGCCGGTGAGGAAGAGAATGGGTTTTATCACTTTCGCGGGATCGTTCCAGCTAGAGCATACAAGACTACAGCAACTGATTATGCAGCCTTGTGGCATCAACGCATGGGTCACCCGGGAGAGTCAGCTTTATCGTCTGTTTTATCTACTCTCAAGGATTTCGATAGTAGTAGTGTTGAGTTTAAAGATTTTTGTGATGTCTGCATTCGGGCTAAACATTCCCGAGACTCCTTTTCTGATAGTTCTAATAAAGCTACCGAGTGTTTTTCTCTCATACATTGTGACGTTTGGGGTCCATATCGTACACCATCATCCTCCGGAGCTCATTATTTTCTCACTATAGTCGATGATCACTCTCGGGCCGTTTGGACCCATCTTTTACTCGCAAAGAGTGAGGTAGCTTCAGTCCTAAAGAACTTCTGCGCAATGGCTGAACGCCAATTTGGAAAACAAATTAAAACAGTTCGCAGTGATAATGGAACAGAATTCATGTGTTTCCGCAACTACTTCGCTGAAAACGGAATCTCTCATCAAACTTCTTGTGTTGGCACACCTCAACAAAATGGTCGTGCTGAACGTAAGGATCGTCATATACTAAACATGGCGCGTGCTCTTCTATTTCAAGGACATTTACCAATCAAGTTTTGGGGTGAAAGCATTCTCACCTCCGCCTACATTATCAATCGCACACCTACACCCCTTCTTGATGGCAAATCTCCCTACGAAATGCTTCACAGTTCCGCTCCATCTTACTCTCACCTACGCGTCTTTGGTAGTCTTTGTTTCGCTAAGCGTCAAACCGCTACCACAGACAAATTTGGAGCCCGAAGTCGATGCTGTATATTCATTGGCTATCCATTTGGTCAAAAAGGCTGGAGAGTATTTGATCTTGAAGCAAGTGGATTCTTTGTCTCCCGCGATGTCATCTTTCATGAGACTTCGTTTCCCTTTGCTTCTGTGAAACCGAATATTCCAGCCCCTATCATCACATCGACATCCTCTCCTCCAAGGTTCGAACATGTTGATGAAGCTAGTGGTAACTCACCTGTTGGTATTATCGATGATAGGGGGAGCATCGAACCTTCTCCAGCGCAACCTCCTGCTCCACATCTTCCTACGGAGACATCAGTTCTGCCTTCTCCATCCGACGATACTCTCACTTCAGCAGATAACACAGAATCGCATGCTGAAGTTCCTCAAGTTGAAACATTGGGCCACGGTATGCGTTCCAAAATCCCCTCCACTCGTCTTCAACCATATGTGACATACTCTGCTCAACGAGAAATAAACCCCGTTCTCGACTCCACCGATCCTCTCCTCTCGGCATCCTCTAGTACGTGTCTTTATCCTCTCGCAAATTTTGTAACAAGTGCTCGTTTTTCAGCCAAACACATAGCGTTTTTGGCGGCGATCACAGTTGAAGAGGAACCCATTCACTACCGAGATGCCGTACAACTAAAAGTTTATCGTGATGCGATGAGTACAGAAATTGATGCTCTTGAAGCGAACAAGACTTGGTCATTCGCCACACTTCCTCCTGGAAAGAAAGCTCTTGCATCAAAATGGGTATATCGCATCAAATATAACGCTGATGGTTCCATTGAACGATACAAGGCAAGATTGGTCGTAATGGGAAACTATCAAGAAGAGGGTATAGATTATGATGAGACGTTCGCATCTGTGGTTAAGATGAACACTATTCGAATTCTCCTTGAAGTTGCCGCCGCAAAGAATTGGGAACTTCACCAAATGGATGTCCACAACGCATTTCTTCATGATGATCTAGACGAAGAAATCTACATGAAGCCTCCACCTGGCTTTCAACCATCGGATGCTTCTCTGGTTTGCAAGCTGCACAAATCGTTATATGGCTTACGCCAAGCACCGCGTTGTTGGTTTTCCAAGCTTTCTAATGCCTTAGAATAATACGGTTTTGTTCAATGCAATAAGGATTACTCTCTCTTCACTCGCGTCCGAGGCTCCACCATTCTCCATCTTCTCATCTATGTTGATGACTTAGTAATCATTGGCAACGATTCGGCTGTTATTGCTCAATTCATAAAATATCTTCACACTTGTTTTCGTATGAAGGATTTGGGGCCCTTGAAGTATTTTTTAGGAATTGAAGTTGCTCGTGGACCACACGGCATCTATCTTTCTCATCGCAAGTATTGTCTCGACATCATCTCCGAATGTGGTCTCACTGGGGCACGACCGTTTGCTACACCAATTGAGCAGAATCATCGTCTCGCCTCTGACACTGGTCCTTTTTACCTGAATCCCTCGAAGTACAAACGTCTTATTGGTCGTTTGGTGTATCTCGCCGTCACTCGTCCGGAGCTTAGTTACGCCGTTCATATCCTTGCTCAGTTTATGCAATCTCCTCGTCAAGCTCATTGGGATGCTGCTGTGCGTATCGTTCGTTATCTCAAAGGCTGCCCCGGTCAAGGCATACTACTATCTTCCAGTTGCAATCTTCAGTTAACGGCTTATTGCGACTCCGATTGGGCATCCTGTCCTCTGACGCGTCGCTCTCTCAGCAGCTACGTCGTTCTTCTTGGAGATTCTCCAATTTCGTGGAAGACAAAGAAACAAGACCGCGTCTCCAGATCGTCAGCTGAAGCCGAATACCAATCGATGGCACTTGCAGTTCAAGAACTTTTGTGGATTAAAGAGCTGCTCGAGTCACTTGGGATCTCTCACACCGCGTCCATGAAGCTAGTTTGTGATAGTAAATCTGCTCTACATATCGCTGCCAATCCGATCTTTCATGAACGCACTAAGCACATCGAAAATGATTGTCACTTCATACGCGACGAGATAAAAACAGGCAACATTATGACTTCTCACGTCGGCACCACGGAGCAACTCACTGATCTTCTTACTAAAGCTTTGGGACGACAACAATTTACATATCTACTTTGCAAGTTGGGCGTTTGTGATCTGCACGCTCCAACTTGAGGGGGAGTGTTACGATATAGAAAGATATAGGAAATATTCCTTAATGTTAGGATTTGTTATATTTCCTTTCTCTTAACTTATTGAGGTTAAAACCCTAAACTCTTGTAATATATATATATCTCTCGAATCATCAATAAAGAATCAAGGTCTTCTCTTCTCTTTGACACAAATGCCAGAAATATAAATCTCTGGTTCTATGTGTGTGTTTGTGTGATTTTTCGTGGTGAAGGAAAAACGGAAAGGAAATCATCAAGGCTTCTCAAGTTCAACTACTTCGAGGAAATTGTTTCGGCCTATGTCTATATTTCATACCATATTTACGTTTCGTCTGTGCATTCTCTTTTCTTTTCTTTTTTTTCTTTTTTTGGTGTGCAAGTGATAGAGAGGCCTTTTTACGAACACCTGACACTAAGTGCAATCTGCCAATATTCAATTGTTCATACTTGGATTATTTTTGTGAATATAGAGAAACACGTAGCTGTATAAAGAAACCCGTAACTGTCTAGCTGATTTTAAGATCTGTAAGGTGAAACGATTGTAGAATTGGTATTAACACATCCAATGTAATTTTTCTCAAATCAGATTGAACAGGTTAATCTCAAATCAGATTGTTATGTGTTTCTTCAGTTTAATCTAGCGTTGCAACAGATTAATTAAGTAAACTATCTGATAAGATATAGAAAGTATATACAGTATTGTTCATATTGAATATATTAAGTAGAAAGTAGCTTTACCTTTAGACAACTTCTCTCCTTAATTAGTGCCGTGTATTGTGGCCATAGAAAGGAGCTACCTTTGTATAAATTTAGACCTTTGCTCTTGTTAATGGATCATCAAATCCAATAAATCAATATGATATCAGAGCTTGTTTATGGTATTCCATAAATCCCTTTTTTTTCTCTCTTTCTCTTCTAGCCGCCTCCTTCTTCTATCTTCTTCTTCTCTTTATTCTCCAAGCTTCTCTGCTTTTCTTATACACTTAGTCTCACTTCTTTTCTACTGCAAATAATGAGTTCTGAATCCACCGCAGACAGAACCTCTGTGTTTAATGCACAAGATCCACATAGTACTTTACTCTCCGTTAACATGTCAAGTATCACAAAATTAACTAATGTGAATTACTTGATGTGGGGGCGTCAAGTTCGCGCTCTCCTTGAGGCCATGCACTCCAACAGTTCATCGACAACACGGACAACACTCCGTCCCAGAAGATTACGGTCGATGGTGTTGAGATTCCAAATCCGGCGTATGCCCCATGGCGTCGTCAAGATAGCCTCCTCCACTCTTCTCTCATTGGTACGATCTCTCTCGATGTTCAATCGGTAGTTTCCAGCGCTAATACGTCAAAGGAAGTCTGGGATATCTTGGCGGAAACCTTCGGAAATCCGACACGTGGACATTTTCGCCAAATACGTTACCAGATCCGTACCTGCACCAAAGGTACGCAATCAATCAGTCACTATCTTCGCACCATCAAGGCGAAATCCGACGAACTGGCACTTCTCGGCAAACCAATTGATCCGGAGGATCTAACTGAACAAATCCTTGCTGGATAGAATGAGGAATATAAACCAGAGATTGATGCGTTTAACGGCATAGATAAACCAATCTCGTTCACTGAGCTTCATGAACGACTTCTGAACCGTGAAGCCATGATATTGTGCACAGAGTCATCCTCAGTCGCTCCTATTGTTGTACATGCTACAGATGCTCGCCCACGACAACAGCAACCCCACTACCAAAACCAGAACCGCCACAACAACAACTACTTACACCAAAACTCGTGATCCAACAGGAATCCAAACCGGTTTACAAAACCGTATTTAGGTCGTTGTCAGGCTTGTGGTGTGCATGGGCACAGTGCCAAATACTGTCCGGAGTTCCGTATCATCCGCGGAACTAATCCGCAACAGTGGTCCTCTCCTTCTCCGATGCAGCAGCCATGGCAAGCCTCATCGACTCCTCATTGGCAACCTAGGGCGAATCCAGCAATGATGTCTGACTCGTCGACTTGGCTTGTTGATTCTGGTGCATCTGACCACATGACCTCAGACCTCGCAAATCTGTCTCTTCACAGCCCATACAATGGCGGTGATGATGTACTTCTTGGTGACGGATCCGGTCTCACCATTTCCCACTCTGGTTCTTCTTTATTACCCTCTTACTCTCGACCTTTCTTTCTCAATAATGTTTTATGTGTTTCATCCCTTGATAAGAATTTGATTTCTGTTTTCCAATTGTGCAAATCTAACGGAGTTGCTGTAACCTTTACTCCCACGTATTTCCAGGTGAGAGGTTTGCAAACGGGGGCTCTTCGTCTGGAAGGCAAGCCTAAAGACCGTATGAGTGGCCGAAATTTCTTAGTTCAAAACAACCTTCTCTTTCTTTTGCTTCGGTTATTAAAACCTCTTTAACGGATTGGCACTCTCGATTGGGTCATCCGGCTTTACCTATTTTACAAAAAGTTGTTTCTCAGTTTAATTTACCTCTTTCCACAAAAGTTTTGCTAGCTCAGCCATGCACTGCCTGTTCGATTAATAAGATGCACAAGTTACCTTTCTATACTTCGTCTTTAAAATCTTCACATCCTTTAGATATTGTTTTTTCTGATGTTTGGACATCGCCGATAATTTCTATTGATGGTTTTAAATACTATGTTCTTTTTGTTGATCATTTCACTCGATACACTTGGTTTTATCCTTTAAAAAGAAAATCACAAGTTTATGAGGTTTTTACAAAATTCAAGGCATTGGTCGAAAGTCAATTTCGATTCAAACTTAAAACTCTTTATACCGATAACGGTGGGTAATACATTGGCCTTGCTGCTTTTCTATCCACTAATGGTATTTCACATATGACAATTCCCCTCATACGCCTGAACACAACGGCATTGCCGAATGTAAACATGGGCATATAGTTGAGACGGGACTTGCTCTAATGTCTCATGCGTCCATGCCTAAAACGTATTGGATCTATGCCTTGACAACAACTGTGTATCTCATTAATCGAATGCCATCACCTCTTCTTGATTTTAAAACTCCTTTTCAAAGTCTACATGGACGTTTACCGAATTTACAAAAATTACGGATCTTTGGCTGCCTTTGTTTTCCTTGGATACGTCCTTATGCTTCGCATAAACTAGAGGATAAATCGACACCATGTGTCTTCCTTGGATACTCAAATACACAAAGTGCCTACTTTTGCCTCGATCCAAAAACCACAAGGATTTATACATCTCGTCTTGTAGTTTTTCACGAAACAGTTTTTCCATTTGCAAAACCAAAAAAACCGATCATTGATTCTAACGTTGATACAAAGGTACAATCCTCTGTTTTTCCAGTTGTCACAGACATTAAATATTCAGGTTTTTCTCCTCTGGCTGCCCCTCCTTCTTCGCCTGTCGCTATTCCACTAGCAACGGACAAACCAATCACCAACTCTCAGCAAACACATAATACCAATCCTCACAATGGGCCATCTTCATCTCCGGATCCTTCTCAAACAGAATTGGATAACTCCGTCACACAACCTAATCCTCCAGCACCGATAGCTGCGGCTTCTCGTCGAACGAGCAATCGTCAACGGAAACCCGTCCAAAAGTTGAACCTCCACACAACAGTCGCTTATGACCCTACTTGGATTCCTGCTACAGTAGCCGAAGCTCTTAAATGCCCTCATTGGCGCAATGCCATAAGTGAAGAAATTAATTCTCAAATTAAACATCGCACTTGGGATCTAGTCAATTCTACTAATGTAAGCAATTTTGTTGGATGCAGGTGGAATTTTACAATTAAACGACACGCAAATGGTTCCATAGATCGCTACAAAGCGTGACTCGTAGCTAAAGGATACAATCAACATCCCAACATTGATTAACATGACAGGTTTAGTCCGATAGTCAAACCTGCGACGATCCGGATTGTTCTTAGCACTGCTGTTTCATGTGATTGGTCATTAAAATAGCTTGATGTTACCACGGATTTTCTTCAAGGAAATCTTCATGATGAAGTCTACATGACACAACCATCGGGATTTCAAGACAAGGATAATCCAACAGCGGTCTGCAAGCTCCGTAAAGCAATTTACGAGCTTAAACAAGCTCCACAGGCGTGGTACAATGAGCTACACACATTTCTCCTCGAATATGGCTTCACAAACTCCTTAGCTGATGCTTCTCTTTTTATCTACAACAGCAATGGAATCCTTCTCTACATGCTAGTGTATGTCGATGACATTATCATCACTGGCAACAGTCCACCACATATAGCCCGATTTATCGCAAATCTCTCTAAACGCTTTTCAATTAAATATTTGTGTGATCGTACATATTTTTTGGGTATCGAAATTACTCGTACCTCTGAGGGATTACGTTTAACTCAGAATCGTTATATCGTAGATTTGCTCCGACGGACAAAGATGACAAATGCTAAGACGGTGTCCACTCCAATGTGCTCTAACACGGTCCTTACACTCTTCTCCGGAACCCCTCTTGACAATGCAATGGAATATCGTGCAACTGTGGGCAGTCTACAATACATTTCACTCACTCGCGCGGACATCTCCTTTGCGGTTAACAAGCTGTCTCAATTCATGCATAAGCCAACAACGGATCACTGGACAGCGGTCAAACAGATTCTCCGCTATCTCTCAGGAACACCAAGACGTGGTGTCTTCTTCCCAGCCACGAATACTCCAACTCTTCATGCATTTACCGACACTGACTGGGCGGGAAATAAAGATGACTACACATCTACGGGTGCCTACATAGTTTACCTCGGTCGTCATCCCGTAGCTTGGTCTTCGAAAAAGCAAACTGGTGTTGCTCGCTCCTCAACGGAAGCTGAATACCGCTCCTTTGCCAACACTGCCTCCGAAGTATGCTGGATCGTCTCACTTCTCAGGGAACTCGGCATAAAGGTAACAACTACCCCGACAATCTATTGCGACAACATGGGTGCCAACTATTTAGCAGCGAATCCCGTCTTTCATTCACGCATAAAGCATATCGCTATTGATTATCACTTCGTTCGTGGATACGCCCAAAATGGTGAAATGCGGGTATCCCATATCATGTTTACCGATCAGCTAGCCGATGCTCTCACCAAAGCTCTTCCACGAACTCGGTTTGAACTTCTATGTGACAAGATTGGACTCTCCAAAGGCGGTCCATCTTGAGGGGATGTGATAAGATATAGAAAGTATATATTAAGTAGAAAGTAGCTTTACCTTTAGACAACGTCTCTCCTTAATTAGTGCCGTGTATTGTGGCCATAAAAAGGAGCTACCTTTGACCTTTCCTCCCTCTCTCGTTGTATAAATTTAGAGCTTTGCTCTTGTTAATGGATCATCAAATCCCATAAATCAATACTATCTCCAATTAAATTGCTTCGTATATTGTGTGTTGGATGTCTATATATATTGTAAATACAAGTAAAACTAACGACGTTGCATCAGATTTAAATGGTTGACCAATGTATGACGAGAAGAGAAAAATGGGTTTTCTTGATGGTATGCACATCGAGCATATTATAAATTATAATTGCTTATGTTTCATAAGCTTTGGATGAAAAGGATGAGTTCACGTCATTTCAATTCAAACACTGGAACTTGAGAAGAATTTTATTTTTCTTTGTTGGATCACATTCATAGCTGCAATGGATGTAATTATTACAATTGTCATATCACTTAAAATATCTCTTTGTGTTCACCTCGGTTCCCATGTTTTTTCTAGGCCGGTATGTGTCCAATGAGTAGATTTGTTGTTAATTAATGAATGAAGCGTGGAAGCTTAATGTTTTAATCAAAAAATAATTGGAACAGAAAATGTAAAATAGAACCAATCTCGCCTGAAGATGCAAAGATACTCGCCGAAAAATTGCATTTGATTTTCACCATCTATACCAGATCTTTATGCCTCTTTCTTCTCCAGATTAAAATCCAAATCTCCATTTTCTTTCTGCACAAGTTACATGTTTTTTTTTTGACCAGTTATGATATCATAATATGAAATTATACTTTCATTTTCTTTCTCTGCTATAATCACAAATACATTTTTTTCATATACAGTTTTGTAAATCTTATTGATCATTAGAATACTTCTTCAGTGATCTTTTTTCAAAATTCAATAAAGTTACGTGTAGTTGAAGTATCAAATTTATGTTTTACACACAAAATCGTCGATCGTTATTCAAGAAGCTAAAATTCAAGTTATATTGAGTAAAATCATTAATAGTCTTCCATGAAAACCGATTGAGAATTACCTGAATCATCAAACATGTCGTAGATTTATTCGGTCGAAGCTGATTTTAATTGGGAAATAAGAAACCTCGATGCTCAAAGCTCTGCTTCAGTTTTTTTATCTTGAATAATATGTCAGTTTCTTTCTCGTCTCAGAGTCTTCTTCAGTGGTTAAGTGGGCGAAGGGGAGAGAGAGGATCGAGAGAGAGGGAATATCCTTCAAAAACAAGAACAAGAGCGAAAAGGTGAGAGAGAGGGAGAAGGAGATGAAAAGAGAGAGAGAAAGAGATAGAGAGAGTATCTTCTTCAAAAATAAGAACAAGCAAGAGAGATAGAGAGAGATGATCTCCTTCGAAAACAAAAATGAGAGAGAGAGGGAGAGAGAGAGAACATCTTTTTCAAAAATAAGACCGAGAGATAGGGAGAAAGAGAGGAAAAGAGAGAGAGAGAGTGTTACACCCCGACCCGGCTAACTATACCGCGACCGTACCTCCAACCGTACTTATCATACCATGACCGTACCTTAGGAATTTTTCGCCTTTTTCTTTAAAAGCAAACAACCTAACACAGTCCAACCCATGGCATGAGCCCATTCGCGGCTTAACTAGCTACGCACCTAATCCAGTGCCAGCTAAACAAAACCTTGCTCCGCAAGATCCATGAACGTCCCATACCGTCCAGACCGCCTTAACAACTTCATTCCACACTCTTGTTGGCTCAACCACTGTACTGGCCAACCTACGAAACACACCCCCCCCATACTTAGTCACTCAACCAACCATCCCCGCATGACCAAGTACAGAAGAGGGGCGGCTCAGATCCCCGATCCTTGCACGCCTGGCACGATCCACACTGACCGCCCAATCACGATCCAACTGATCTCCAACCGCGATCCAACAGACTGCCAACCACGATCCAACAGACCGCCAACCACGGTCCCACAGACCGCCAACCACGGTTCGACTGACCGCCAACCGCGGTCCAACAGACCGCCAACCACGGTCCAACAGACCGCCAAGCATGGTCCAACAGACCATCCCGTCACGATCATTCTCGATCGTCAGACAACCCAGTATGTGATAGTCTCGGTAAGCTCTCTCACCAGACTGTGTATCTCGACTAATCTCACGGAACACTCACTGCCACCTTTTGACAGTCCTTGATAGCTGTGCCTTCACATAGGCTGCCTACGTACCCTTTCTAGGGATCAAGCCATCCGTAGTTCTTAACTCCATCCGGACTTAGCCATTTGCAATCGACTACAGTCACAGTACAGTCCATAACTTATGGACACGGTCGACATCCTTCGACCAAGACCCACTCGACCGTATTCAGATTTCCGGGTTACGGATGCTACAATTCTCCCCCACTTGGTTTGGATTCGTCCTCGAATTCGGGTCTTCCTCCTGAAGTTTCTCAAACCAATTCGGGAACTCGTACTCATCTCTGGCCCTTTTTCCAGAACAACTCGGATCATCTTGATCCTTTTCCAGAACTTTTGCCACCTCACGGTCGTATCCACATACGAACCCACTAGTTAGACACTCCACGGCTTTCCTCATTACCAAAAATGAGCAAACTTGGTCGATTTTTACCCAACGACCCTAATTACATCACCTTTCTTCCGTGATCTCGAACGTCCCATCACAAAAATCCATTGTGATCATGTCCCATATCCACTCGGATATTGATTCTCTGCCTTAACCACTGGCAAGTCAGACATCCAGCTACTCACGTAGCCATGTCATACTACACTCCCCCATTGGGGTTTGTCATAATGGTGCTCTATACAACCCAGCCAAAGGCAAATAACACTCCACGTTACCACCTTATTCGAGCACTCCAGCTATTAATTTAGCTGTACTAAACTTTGTTTCCCAATCGCAACCTTCTCAAGACTCGATTCAGACACTTCACCTTAGACAATCCCAGCCTTGGTCCGGATTTCCACCACTAATCTGAATTCGTGTACGCCACATCTGGCCGAACACTAGACAACTCAAGACCCTTCCATTCTCTGGACAGTCTCTTGGTGTGCGTACATTCGCTCCACCTCAACTTCCTTTTAATCAGAATGTTTAGCATAATCCGTTAACGTTGGACTATCTCCAAAAGCTCAGTCATCCATGATGATAGGTCAAGCTTACGGTCAGTCCATCTTGGCCCATCGACTTGCCTTAGCGAACTTCCGAGTTCCTAAGCGTTTGTCTCATCGTCGCCTCAACTACCGTTAACCACCATAATACTGTTAATCAAGATACCCTAATCTTTATTAACACAACTAACGAATCACTCTTGATTCCTTATTAGAGTTTCAAAAACTCTCATAAGTTCCTCCTTTTAAGCCGGTCAGATCATTGATAACAAATCAGCCTGATCCGCGGCTCCCGAACCCAACGGTTCCTTCTCTTCAGTCAGGACATTTAACTGCAATGTTCCTTTCAGATGATGCACTAGCCCTCCACCGGCTCAATGCATCTACAACCAGAATAGCCCTACCCAAATGATAGGCTATATCCACATTATAGTCAGCGACTATCTCGACCCACCTACGTGGCCTCATTTTCCCGGATCACCCTTTGATCCTTGGATCACACATTGATCCTTACAAATATCATTACCTTGGGAAACTTCTCTTGTTCACAAGAACAATCTCACGGTCACGCCTTGGCTAATCCGCAGATTCCCACAGACGTTCACATCTAATCGCTTAGGTAACCCGCATGTTCTTAACTCACGATTCCAGTCATGCGGTAATGAACTCCTCAGTTCTCACTCACGCAGTCCTAGGTTACTCAACAGTTATCTTGCAACCAACATAGGTTACTCAACAGTCCTCTTGCAACCAGCAAGCCACAGTCATGTCCCATCCAGACTCTCGAAAGGGATTATTGACTCAGCCCGTACTCGGCACACCAGGCCATCAGTCGGCTCACAAAGCCTCGGCTCCTATAGCCATTACAAGTCCTCACTTGTATTTTCAGTCAGTACCATGCCTTAACCGGCAAGCACCCGGCACACCAGCCAATCCAGTAGTATCGTTATCCCACATTACTAATCCTACGATGGCGAACTTCCTTAGTCCCCACCGTCACAGTCATCACAACGTATCCGTTGCAATTTCACTGTCACATCCTTCATTGACGAATCCACTGATTCCCATGGATGTACCTTACTCGCGCCTGTCAACAAACTAGTTTCCATGGCCGCCTCTCAAATACAGTCATGTGACATCCATCTTGGCCAACCCTCTCGGTTCCAAGAATGAATCCCAGAAGTATTGGCAACCAACTTGGTTTCCAATCACAATTCTCAGAAACAGTCACGTCTGGACAACCCACTTGGTTTCCACGGACGCATCTCACCACCTGTCACGTCTGGACAACCCACTTGGTTTCCACTGACGCTTCTCACCACCAGTCATGCTTTGGCAACCCAACCCGGTTCCAAAGTCAGAACACAGACAGTCACGCCTTGGCGAACATACCCGTTCCCACAGTCGTAACACATAACAGTCACACCTTGGCGAACATACCCGTTCCCAAAGTCGTAACACAGGACTGTCACGCCTTGGCCAACCCGAAGGTTCCCAAGGACGCCAGTCAGTACACGGCTTACACGCCCTTACAAGTAACACATACTTTTATCGGTGCGCCATAGCCCCGGTCACACTGACCCTTATCTCGGCTCTCAGCCTTACTACACTTAAATGACTTACCAGCCATCTCACGGCACACAAGGCTTTCAGCACACAATGGCCCCGGTCAGCTAGACCCTTATCTCGGCTCCCAGCCTAACTACGCTTAACCAGCATGTCTCTGCTTAACCAGCAGAACAATACAGAATGATCATCTACCCTAACTCTAATCATCTGGTCTTATGGACTCGGTTCCGCACTAGCGTGAATCACACATCACCTAGGCAAGAGACACGATCCCACCTTGATCACGAGATAGTTAGACACCATGTATTCTCACGGTTACCACAACCGAAACAACAATTACATAAATAGGCATGATCGTCTACCCTAACTCTGATCATCTAGTCTTATGGACTCGGTTCCGTACTAGCGTGAATCACACATCACCTAGGCAAACGGAACGATCCAGCCTTGATCACGAGATAGTTAGACACCATGCACACTCACGTAAACAGAATGATCATCCACCCTAACTCTGACCATCAAGTCTTACGGACTCGATTCTGCACTAGCATGAATAACCCATCACCTAGGCAAACGGAACGATCCTGCCTCGATCACGAGCTAGTTAGATATCATGTAATCTCATGGTTCCATGATCATCTCTGCCAATTGTGAATTTCTCACGGCTATCGGTTCTACTCCAAGCGAGAATCACCTCCCCTTGAGCTAGCAACACGATCCGGACATCCACACAGCTAGTTAGACACCTTGGGATCCACTTAGTCAATCCATGAACGGATTTGGTCGGTTGTTAGTCGGCAAAACTAGACTGAAACAGATATTCCAGGGACAATCACGCATCCCTCGAATCCAGTCGACTCGCCTCAACTAACTCACGGATAACACCTCACTCAGTCAGCTGCCCTCGGCTAATTCTCGTCCCAGTCCGACACTCACGGACCACTTGACTTATATACGCGAACCTAGCACAGCTTCCAGTCTGTCCAGAACGCATATCCCGCAGCATTCCCAGCCACGTCATACACACCCGCAGCCACACTCTCAGCAGCCACGTTCGCAGCAGCAGCAGCCGCTACTTGCACCTTGACATGCTCTATCTGATCCCGGCTACCTCTCTAGCCAGAGTCAACTAAACTCCCAACTGCTTCCGGAGCCCGCGTGCTTCTCGAACACCTTCTAGGAGCCATCTTACTTTGCTATTCGGCAACCTACTTGCCTTTTGCTCATTCTCTCAATGAGACTACACTATTCCCGCGGAACTCCCGGTCTCACTAACCGGATAGCTCGTCCGCCTATTTTCTCCAGAATGCAAGTTCATCATCCTGACATTCCACCGCGTTTACGTCATTCTAGACAAGCCTAATTCACGCCAACACTCTGTCCTAGAACCGACCACGCTCTGATACCACTTGTTACACCCCGACCCGGCTAACTATACCGCGGCCGTGCCTCCAACCGTACTTATCATACCATGACCGTACCTTAGGAATTTTTCGCCTTTTTCTTTAAAAGCAAACAACCTAACACAGTCCAACCCATGGCATGAGCCCATTCGCGGCTTAACTAGCTACGCACCTAATCCAGTGCCAGCTAAACAAAACCTTGCTCCGCAAGATCCATGAACGTCCCATACCGTCCAGACCGCCTTAACAACTTCATTCCACACTCTTGTTGGCTCAACCACTGTACTGGCCAACCTACGAAACACCCCCCCCCCATACTTAGTCACTCAACCAACCATCCCCGCATGACCAAGTACAGAAGAGGGGCGGCTCAGATCCCCGATCCTTGCACGCCTGGCACGATCCACACTGACCGCCCAACCACGATCCAACTGATCTCCAACCGCGATCCAACAGACTGCCAACCACGATCCAACAGACCGCCAACCACGGTCCCACAGACCGCCAACCACGGTCCGACTGACCGCCAACCGCGGTCCAACAGACCGCCAACCACGGTCCAACAGACCGCCAAGCATGGTCCAACAGACCATCCCGTCACGATCATTCTCGATCGTCAGACAACCCAGTATGTGATAGTCTCGGTAAGCTCTCTCACCAGACTGTGTATCCCGACTAATCTCACGGAACACTCACTGCCACCGTTTGACAGTCCTTGATAGATGTGCCTTCACATAGGCTGCCTACGTACCCTTTTTAGGGATCAAGCCATCCGTAGTTCTTAACTCCATCCGGACTTAGCCATTTACAATCGATTACAGTCACAGTACAGTCCATAACTCATGGACACGGTCGACATCCTTCGACCCAGAACGCCTTTCCATCGGCCATCCCATGACCCACTCGACCGTAATCAGATTTCCGGGTTACGGATGCTATAGAGAGTGTGCAAAAGGATAGAGTGAAGTAGATAGAGGGAGAGACAGAAAAATTCTTTCCAAAACAAGAACAAGAGAGAGAGAGGGATAGAGAGAGAGTGAGAGAAAGATGGAGAAAAAGAATCTCCTTAATAAATAAGAACTAGAGAGAGAGAGGGGGAGGGAGAGGGAGAGACAGAGAAACATAGAATGAAAGAGAAAGGATAGAGAGAGGGGTAATATCCTTCAAAAACAAGAACAAGAGAGAGAAGGAGAGGAATATAAAAGGAGAGGAGAGAGATGATAAGTTCAAACTAACCCTAGAGCTACTCTCTCAAATTAAGAGATCACTATAGTATTTAGGGATCAAATCCACAGAGAATTATAGTTTCTAAACAAACTTTTAATCTAGAACTTATGCTAAGAGTGAATGTAGAAAGCAGTAAAAAGCAATAAAATAAACAGAGCAATTCGATTTTGATTTCTTAAGATCAGGAAGACAAAACGCTAGGCAATGAGGTATCGTCGTAAGATTCAAGACTGCAGATTAGATTACTGTCGAGATTAATTGTTCTAGAACTCAAAACACAAAGCGCAAACAAATCAGATTTCGTAGAAGATGTTATCAATGTCTAAATATAGAAAGCCAACTTTCGCTGCGAATTTAAAGATAGAGACATGCATTAATTTCAGGTTCGATATTATTCACAAAGATCTTAACCAACTGTCGCTGCGAATTGATTCAATGTTCATCTAATGATTCAATCGCTAGGTGATTAACAACACTTTCACATCTATTAAACAACATATGGTTTCAAAATCTAGGTGATCAATTCTAAATTTCAGGGTTAAAAAATTCAAAGATGAAGAACCTAATAAGCAGATAATCCCAATAGCAAATCAATTCTAACAACCTATCATCAATTCCTTGGATTCCCCACAACCTAACAATGAAACTACTCAGACATGGATGCAGCAAACATCATAGAATAAGTAATTTGATAAAAAGATATAAGAGATACAAGCGTTCCAAATCTCTCAAGAACATAGTGCAGATTTATATCCCTAAAAGCTCTCAAAAACTAATCTCTCTCTTTGTCTCTCTAAAATATATGGTGATGCCTAAACAATGGCTGAAAAACTCTATTTATAGGCTTGTGAACGAATCTTCAATTCCTTGAAAGATTAGAAAAAGTCTTGAAACTTTCTTTTTCTGAAAAATTCTGAAAACTTCACCTCTTTGGAATTGGAAAACCTTGTGTCGATCGACACAAATAGTTTGTGTCGATCGACACACGACCTGCAACTTCAGTCCGACTGCAACACTTCATGACTTCATTCCATTAAGCTCCAAAATGTATCCAAATCCCCAATTTAACTCCAATTGTAGATGAACCTGCATAGACTCTATATAGGCTCGAAAATAGTATCAAGACTCAATAAAAACACTTATATCATGGTCCAAAAATGGGTAAAAACCATGATATATCAACTCCCCTATACTTAGCTTTTGCTTGCCGTCAAGCAAAACAGAAACTTAGAATGGAGTCAAGGTTTGAAAACATAAACCACCAGCTAACTTTCATAACCGCCATATCGAGTTAACACTTTTGAATCCACATACCATAGAGCCAACATCAGATAGTACTTTGGCATAATCACCACAAGATTAGCAATCTCCCAAATCAAGTCCAGATCCCTTTCTTCTCAGATTTTTGAAATTAAGCAAAGGGTACTGGTCAAAGGACTTACAGATTCTTTTCCTTCCTTAGCGCCTGAATAAGACATTCTTTGCACAGCTCTCCTATCCGGACTTAGCCATTTACAATCGATTACAGTCATTTACAATCGATTACAGTCACAGTACAGTCCATAACTCATGGACACGGTCGACATCCTTCGACCCAGAACGCCTTTCCATCGGCCATCCCATGACCCACTCGACCGTAATCAGATTTCCGGGTTACGGATGCTATAGAGAGTGTGCAAAAGGATAGAGTGAAGTAGATAGAGGGAGAGACAGAAAAATTCTTTCCAAAACAAGAACAAGAGAGAGAGAGGGATAGAGAGAGAGTGAGAGAAAGATGGAGAAAAAGAATCTCCTTAATAAATAAGAACTAGAGAGAGAGAGGGGGAGGGAGAGGGAGAGACAGAGAAACATAGAATGAAAGAGAAAGGATAGAGAGAGGGGTAATATCCTTCAAAAACAAGAACAAGAGAGAGAAGGAGAGGAATATAAAAGGAGAGGAGAGAGATGATAAGTTCAAACTAACCCTAGAGCTACTCTCTCAAATTAAGAGATCACTATAATATTTAGGGATCAAATCCACAGAGAATTATAGTTTCTAAACAAACTTTTAATCTAGAACTTATGCTAAGAGTGAATGTAGAAAGCAGTAAAAAGCAATAAAATAAACAGAGCAATTCTATTTTGATTTCTTAAGATCAGGAAGACAAAACACTAGGAAGTGAGGTATCGCTGGAAGATTCAAGACTGCAGATTAGATTACTATAGGGATTAATTGTTCTACAACTCGAAACACAAAGCACAAACAAATCATCTTTCTCTGCAGTGTTATCAATGTCTAAACCTAGAAAGCCAACTTTCGCTGCGAATTTAAAGATAGAGACATGCATTAATTTCAGGTTTGATATTGTTCACAAAGACCTAAACCAACTGTCGCTGCGAATTGATTCAATGCTCATCTAATGATTCAATCGCTTGGTGATTAACAACACTTTCGCATCTATCAAATAACCTAGGGTTTCAAAATCTAGGTGATCAATTCTAATTTTCAGAGTTAAAACAATCATATATGAAGAACCTAATAAGCAGATAATCAATTCTAACAACCTATCATCAATACCTTGGATTCTAACAATGAAACTACTCATACATGTATGCAGAAAACATCATAGAATAAGTAATTTCAATAAAAATAATATAAGAGATACAAGGGTTCCAAATCTCTAAAGAACAGAGTGCAGATTTATATCCCTAAAAGCTCTCAAAAACTAATCTCTCTCTTTGGCTCTCTAAAATATATGGTGATGCATAAACAATGGCTGAAAAACTCTATTTATGGGCTTGTGTACGAATCTTCAATTCTTTGGAAGATTATAAAAAGTTTGAAACTTTCCTTTTTTGAAAAATTCTGGAAACTTTACGTCTTTGGAATTGGAAAACCTTGTGTCGATCGACACAAATAGTCTGTGTCGAACGACACACGACCTGCAACTTCAATCCGACTGCAACACTTCGTGACTTCATTCCATTTAGCTCCAAAATATATCCACATCCCCAATATAGCTCTAATTGTACATGAACCTGCATAGACTCGAAAATAGTATCAAGACTCAATAAAAACACTTATTTCATGGTCTAAAAATGGATAAAAACCATGATAAATCAAGTCCCCCATACTTAGATTTTGCTTGCCCTCAAGCAAAACATAAACTTAGAATGGAGTCGAGGTTTGAAAACAGAAACTACCAGCTAACTTTCAGAACCGCCACATCGATTTAACACTCTTGAATCCACATACCATAGAGCCAACATCAGATAGTACTTTGGCATAATCACAACAAGACTAGCAATCTCCCAAATCAAGTCCATATCCCTTTCTTCTCAAATTTTCGAAATTAAGCAAAGGGTACTGATCAAAGGACTTACAGATTCTTTCCCTTCCTTAGCGCCTGAACAAGACATTCTTTGCACAGCTCTCCTATTTTCTCTTCCCTTAGTCAACTGCTGCCCATTTTCAGGGTGTTTTACAGATCTTTTCATTGACTTTTTCTTATTCTTTTGAAATTTTAGAACAGTGCTGCTCTTTACTTGTGTTCCTTGTGAGGAGACAAGTTCAGGAGCGCTCACTAATATTGTTCCTTGTGAGAAGACAGGCTCATGAAGATTTTTGCACTATTCCTTGACTTAGACTTCTTTATTTTTTATCTTTTCGATTTCTCTTAAGGGAAGATCAAGGAGAGACTGAAGTTTTCTTATCTTGTCATTGCTGAAAGAGCAATCAAGTCCAATGCACACCAACCTCTAAACAGGAATCTGAACTCTTTCTGTTAGACTAATCTACTCATAGCTTTCAACCTAGTAAACTCTTCAATCAACTGCTATGCCAATGGTTCTTCAAGTGTCAATCCTTTGCCGTTGTTTCTTCTGAAAAACAGGTTGTCTCAAAATTTGACTCAATAAAACACTTTGACTGACTCTTAAAAACCAAAATAAAGCAAAATACATCAGTATTTTCCTCCCCCCCAGACTTGAACAACACTGTTCCAAGTGTCATTAGGCCTGAAGTTGGAAGAATAAATGAAAGGGAACCAAGAACCGAGCAAGGAGAAAGCACTTACCGGTGTTCATGGGTTGCGTCGATCGACACAGAAGTTGTGTCGATTGACACAATGTCTGCAGTCGGATTCTGACTTCCTAAATCATAAATTGTCAAAGTGTAAATCCGAGTTCTCTAATGGTTGCACTGTTAGAGTACTCACATAACACCATTAAATACACCAATATCTAGTCCAATCTCATAACTCAACTAAGGTTCCAAAACAAACTGAAAACGGATTCAAAAATCAAAGAAAAAATGACTCACCAGTGTGTTGCCTCCAACAAAGCATTTTTTTACAGTCATTACCTCGACTCTGGCAGGTGATCAGGCGATAGGTGCATCAGCCAGAGGCACAATTTGTGCTTCTGCGATTTCAGCTTGTGCCCCAGTAATGTTTCAGCCTTTGTCCATTGACTGTAAACTTTTTGCCTTTTGGGTCAATCAGGACAATGGCTCCATATGGTTTGACAGCTTTGATGGTGAAAGAACCTGACAAACGAGAGCGTAATTTACAAGGAAACAATTGCAAACGATAGTTATATAGGAGTATCTGGTCATTTGGTTTGAATTCTCTGGATATGATCTTCTTGTCATGACAGGCCTTTGTTCTCTCTTTGTACAGCTTTGAATTCTCATAGGCATGATGTCTGAGTTCTTCCTATTCATTAAGTTGTATAAAGCGCCTTTCTACAGCAGGCGTGATGTCGAAATTCAGCAACTTTAGTGCCCATGCTGCCTTGTATTCTAGCTCCACTGGAAGATGACATGCTTTGCCATAAAGCAGATGGAATGGTGTAGTACTAAGTGTTGTTTTGAAGGCTGTTCTGTAAGCCCAAGGCGCATCATCCAATTTCACAGCCAAATCTTTCCTTGTGGCGCCAACTGTCTTCTCCATAATCTCCTTAATCTGCCTGTTTGAAACTTCAACTTGCCCACTTGTTTGAGGATGATAAGGAGTAGCCACACGATGTTGAACATCATGCATTTTCAGCAGATTCTCAAAGACTTTGTTAATAAAGTGCTTGCCACCATCACTTATAACAATCCGAGGCACTCCAAACCTGGATAATGGTCTTAAACAACTTAAGAACGACATCAGAATCATTGGTTGGACTGGAAATTGTTTCAACCCATTTAGACACATAATCCACATCAACCAAGATGTCCCATAAGAAGAGGGAAAAGGACCCATGAAATAAATTCCCCAGTAATCAAAGACTTCAATATCAAGAATGAAGTTTTGTGGCATCTCATGTCTCCGGCTGATCTTCCCTTTCCTTTGACAAGCGTCACATCCAGAGATGAAAGCATGAGCATCTTTGAACATTGTTGGGCACCAGAATCCAGCTTGAAGAACCTTTGAGACTCTCTTGAATGTTGCAAAGTGACCTGCTAATCTAAACAATGGCAATGGAACAACTCGTCCTGCACCTCAGCTTCTTCAATACATCTTCTATAGACTCCATCTGAGCAATGCATGTAAAGATAATGCACCTCCCAAGTTCCCTGTAGAACTTTTTCTTCTCATAGTCTTTCAGATAAGTAGGTGCATCCTCTGCAGCAAGGTAGTTGACAATATCAGCATACCACGGTCTCTGACAAGTAGAAACAGTCATCACATGTGCATTAATCGCGTCATCCATGGCCTTCAAAATCAGTGCCGCCAACTGCAGGTTGTATCGATCGACACGAGGTTTTGTGTCGATCGACACAGATCCCGATTCTGCAGAAAGTTGTAGGTTTTCTGCATCTCTTGTTTGCAATCCAGTCTCAATCGAATTTACAGTCTCTTCTGGTAAGAAATCATCAATTGGCACGTCATATTCTACCTTGATTCTAGCTAGATGATCAGCAACTTCATTCTCAGCTCCTTTCTTGTCCTTCACCTCAATATCAAACTCTTGAAGAAGCAGAATCCGTCTCAGCAATCTGGGTTTTGCATACTTCTTCTGCATCAAGTATTTGAGTGCAGAATGATCAGTATTTTACACTACCTTGGACCCAACAAGGTATGGACGAAATTTTTCAAAATCAAACAACAAATCAAACAATTCCTTCTCAGTTGTTGCATAATTTCTCTGCGCTTCATCAAGTGTTCTGTTTGCATAATAGATAGCATGAAGCTTCCTGTCCTTCATCTGCCCAAGTATAGCGCCTACTGCAAAATCACTGGCATCACAAATCACCTCAAAAGGCAAATCCCGGTCTGGTGGTTGTGCAATTGGGGCGCTCACCAAAGCTTTCTTAATCTGCTCAAAAGCTGAATGATATTCTGCAGAAAATTCAAACTTCACATCCTTGCAAAGCATAACAGTAAGAGGTCTTGCAATCTTGCTGAAGTCCTTGATGAATCTTCTGTAAAGCCCAGTATAGCCTAGAAAACTCCTCACTATCCTTACTGAATTTGGCACCTGCAGAGTTGTCATCACTTCGATCTTGGCGCAATCCTCCTCAATTCCACCACCTGAAAGTCTATGTCCAAGTACAACGCCATCTTGAACCACGAAGTGACACTTCTCCCAATTCAGAACCAAGTACTTCTCTTCACATCTAGCTAGCACCTTGCAGAGATTGTCTACACAGGTTTGGAAGGAAGACCCATAGACAGAGAAATTATCCATAAAGACTTCCATACAATCTTCAATCATGTCTGTGAAGATACACATCAATATCGCAGGAGCATTACAAAGTCCAAATAACATTATGCGATATGCAAATGTACCATAAGGACATGTAAAGGTGATCTTCTCCTGGTCATCTGGATAAATGGGAATCTGAAAGAACCCAGAATACCCATCCAGTAAGCAGTAGTAAGGGTGATTTGCCAGTCTTTCCAGCATCTGATCAATGAAGGGCAATGGAAAGTGGTCCTTCCCTGTGGCGGCATTCAGATTCCTGTAGTCAATGCACATCCTATATCCAGCCACATTACTTATAGGAATCAGCTCCTCCTTCTCATTCTTCACCACTGTGAGCCTCTTTTCTTAGGAACCACATAAACTAGGCTGATCCGGACACTGTCTGAGATGGGATAGATTATCCCTGCAGCCAATAGCTTCAGAATCTCCTTCTTCACAACCTCATTCAGGTTCAGATTCAGCCTACTTTGATGCTCTACTGATGGCTTGGTCTCATCCTCAAGATGATATACCTGAAATATCATCAAGAGAATAGCCAAGAGCCTTACGAAATGTGCGCAACTTGCTTAGCAGTAACGTGAGCTCTGTGTTGTTCAAAGTAGTAATGAAAATAACAGGATAAGTGGAATTAGGACCAAGAAAAGCATACCTTAGCCCTGTTGGAAGCTGTTTGAGTTCGATTTTGGGGGATTTCTCCTCACTATATTCGCCCAGCTTTCTCCTCACTATATTCGCCCAGCTTTGAGTTCGATTTTGGGGGCTTTCTCCTCAGTAGCAACTAACTGCAGTTCTTGATGGCTTGTGTTCAACATCCTTTTGAACCCCTCAGAGGTCTCATCCAGATGCTTCATCTCTGCTGTAGAATTGGTTAGCATACTCTCCAAAGGGTACTCAGGACTCATCTCATGAAAAAAATCTTCTGCCTGACTAGTGAGTGAACCCACATAGAAAGTCTAACCGTCTATTGTTGGCTTCTTCATCAGTTTGTCCATGTCAAATTGCATGATCAGATCACCCACATTCAGTGCAATGCTGCCTCTCTTGACGTCAATGATAGCACCTGCTGTAGCTAGAAAAGGTCTACCTAAGATAAGAGGATCCTTGGGCTCTTCTCCATACTTCATCACCAAAAAATCATTTGGATTCATGCAATTATCAACCTTGATTGGAACATCCTCCAAGACAACCTCTGGAATTCTAATGGTCCTGTCTGCAAGGATTAGAGAGATCATTGTTGGTTGAAATCAGTCATCCCAAGACTTTTAGCAATTGGGAGTGTCATGAGTTTGACACTAGCTCCCAAATGACAAAAAGATCTCTCAAATCTCTCTGCAAAGATAGAACAATCCAACACAAAGCTTCCAAGATCCTTGAGCTTCTCTGGTAACTTGTTATGAATCACTGCACTGACTTATTCTGAAATCATAGCAACTCCTTCTTCAAGCCCCAGGTTCCTGGTCACCATCCTCTTCACATATCTCTTAAGAACAAGAGTAATCTTCAAATCATCAATCAATGGGATCTCCACAACAAGCTTATCCATGATTTCCTTGCATTTGTCATCTTCTAGCTCCTGCTTGGTCTTCTTATGGGTTTTAGGATAGGGATTTTGGGTTTTTAAACTCGTTCCACTGAAGTTTCTGCAGGTTTGGATGATCCTGCAGACGTCTGGGTGGTGTGTCGATCGAGACACGCCTTGTCTTGATCGACACACGGGCTTGGCCTCTCGATGGTATTCCAATATTCCCCCCATGTCGATCGACACGCCTCCTCTGTGACGATCGACACAGGGTGTGCAGCGGCTTCTTCAGCTTCTTCCTCAATTTCCTGCAACTCCACAATGTCTTCAGCACTTAGATTCTTCTTCTGCTCTGGTTCCAGCTTGCTTCTGCTCCTTGTCATGATGGCGTTGACATGATGTCTGGGATTTGTATCAGTTTTTCCAGGAAGAAACCCTTCTTGTCTTCTCACAGATTCTGCAGTTTGAGCCACTTGAGTATCCAATTTCTTGACATGGGTGTTCAGAGATTCGAATTTCCCATGCAAGTCCTGGTACATGGCGTCTATCTTCCCAGTCAGATCTTGATACATGGTGTCAATCTTCCCATTAAAGCTCACTTTCATCTTCTGTTGTCCTTCTAAAAGTTGTTTTATCGTTGCTTTCATACCATTATCTGAAGAAGATGGAGCTGGTGGGTTTTAATAGGAGGAAGACCCATAGTTTCTGGAGTAGTTGGTGCTCTGGAAAGGCTTCTGAAACTCAGTCTTCTGAAATTGGGACCTTGGAGAGTAACCACCTGCATTCTGTATTCATTGTTTCCATTGTAGAACTTGTTCCCCTGTTGATTCCCAAACTTCTGCCCCTGAAAATCACCTTCATTGATGTAATTGCAGTCTTCCTCTTTAACCTCTGCAGTTGGTTCGAAATGCTCCACTTCTACACCAAATTGAAATTGTTTCTTCCCCACTAGAAGGTTATGCATAGATCCCAGCATGGCTTTCATCTCTGCTATATGTCCTCCATCATTGTCACCAGCTGACATTTTCCTTTGATGATTAGCATTTTTGGTACTATTGCTAGATACCAAGTTCTCAATCAGCTTTATTGCATCTGCTGGGGACCTAGTGTTGAAGTTCCAATTGCTTGCAGCATCTAGCGGCATCTGGTATCTGCAATCTATCCCTCTGGAAAAAAATACCCAGCAGCTGAACATCAGTGAATCCATGATGGGGCAATCTCTCTGATATGCCTTGAATCCGATCCAGGAAGCCTTAAATGCTTCAGTAGGTTCTTGCGAAAAGGTAGAGATCTTCATTCTCAGCTCGTCAGACCTTGCATCATCAAAGAAATTATTGAGAAAGGCATTCTTGGTCTCCTCCTAAGTGGTCAAAGAACCAGGTTCCAACTGTTTCAGACAGTATGCAGCATCCCCACCAAGAGAATACAGGAACAGCTTGCAGTAGAGGTAGTCATCAGACACTGCATGTTCCTTGGTACTGGACGCTAGGTCTTCAAACCTATCCAGATGATCCATTGGGTGTTCATGAGGATGACCATTGATAATCGGTTTCTTGGTGTGTTACTTAACAATTACTCAAGCTACTACTCATGTCATTGTAATACTTGAGGATCAATCCATATGGAAATGGTTAAGTCACTAGGAATACATACAACTTCTTAATCTAACCTAGCAAATAAGTTTTTGAAATTTTACTAACAACCTAAATGATCAAACAAACCAAATTAAAGCTAATTAATTGCTAATCAATATTACCAAATTACTAAAACGAATCCAAGGGTGGGGTTATCAATCTAAGGTGTTCCAATAATCAATCTTTGATGCCAAACATTCATAATATAAGCTAATCCTTAAGCTTAGAACTCAATAGCTAGACTAATTCACTTTCATGGTACTAATCCCTTCATTAATCATCCTAATCAAGAAGTAACTTTCATTAGTGAAAAGGAAGCTAACAAGCAATGTAAATCAGTCATAAATTGCCAATAAACACCCTAGACAATCACTTCCATGAGCTAGGAATGTAAATCACTTGTTTAGTTGGTTGGGACATTTCATCAAACACCTTGTGGGTGTGAAATTCCCTAAAGACTAATTTTAACATTATCAAGGCTAAATTAGCATTTATAACACTAAAGAAGGAGGGAAATGTAAGAATCTAATCCTAGGCATCAAGACTAACCCTTAAAACACCATAGATCTAACCCATCCCTAGATTCTAATGAACTACTCACTAATCATGGTTAATCCATTAAATCCTATGAAAGAAGTAGAGATAGACATGATTAGAGAGATAGAATATGAAAGATTAAAAGAGATAAGTACTAGATTGCATAAATTTTAGAGAAATATCTTACAAAATCACTTAGAAACCAAAAGGGAAAGGTTATCTAAGTAAGAACAAAAGATTAAAATATACTTAGGAAAAATTAGGTCATTTCCTATTTGTATTGAACAGTGGACGAACCGGGCCAACCCGGAACAAACCGGGTATTGACCCGGTTTAGGTCTGAAAATCGGGTAGCGTATCGAGCTTGCTAGGTCGATACGCAGCTCGATACGCTGCTAAAAGATTCCTCAAGGAGCGTGTCCTTGGCAGGTCGACGCAGATGCCCGATACGCCATTCTTCAATCTTCGGATGAGGTGCGTATCGACATTAGTAGTCCGATACGAATGCCCGATACGGCGTCTTCAAAACTCCGGGTGGCCTGTGTATCGAGCTTAGTATCTCGATACAATCGTCCGATACGTACTCACAGAACTTCCTGCCGGGCTGTATCGACCTTGGTAGGTCGACACCAAGGTCGATACTCTTCTAAAGATCGTCTGCTTCATGTTTGGCTCCCCTCTTCTCTTCCTCCTTGCCATCCAACTTTCCAAAAAGTCCCTCCAAGCCTCCATAGTACCTAATTAAGACTCAATATGCACAATATGCAACAATCCTAGACTAAAACTTGCTAGACTCTAATATGGATGCAATTTGGACTAAAAATGACTAAATGAATGCATAAAACGATTACAAAGCTATCTAAAATGGGTGCTAAAATATGCTAATTTATGAGTATATCAACTCCCCCCAAACTTGCCTTTTTGCTTGTCCCCAAGCAAATGAAACACAAGGCAAGGAGAGAGGTTTGAAGGTGGGAGCTCATCATCCAAAAAAATGCCAACAAATACAATCAACTTAATGTCCTAGTTCTTAATTCTAAGGTGCATTTGATTTCATCTCTACTCCAAAATAGTTAGCCATGCCCATCTCAACAATCAAATGCACTAAGATTTCGATCTAGATAAGCCTCCCTATCAAACCAACCCTTTAACATTCATTAAGTGCAAACCGTGGATCATGACAATGCAATGCAAGTGAATTCTTTTGGCTAAGGGACTGAGCTTTGAGATAAAAATGATCTCAATTCATGTGGCTTCCATTTGCAAAAGGGTTTCACTCAAAAGGATTAAACTTAATGCATAATGCTAAAGGTAAAAGACAAGTGATGCATACAAGACTAGACTCTCATCTACCCATGATGCTATCAATGGTCCTAAAACCCTCTCATTTATTCTTTTTAAGGCTCACTCAACCCACTAAAGCTACCCTTTAAATCAAGGCTCTTTGTGCCTTGCTAAAACCATGAATTACATAGACCACTTCTCCTTCTTATAGCACTTAAGGGGAAACTTCATCAACCTTTAACTCATAGTGAATGCTGTGATCTTTTATAACTAGCTCTTCTCTTGATTCCTAGGTAGCCCTTTTCTTTTTCTTGGCCTTTTAGCCTCTTTTGATTTTCTTTTTCTTATCTCAAGGCTACCTAATTCCTTTTTACACTTAGAGCTATCCATTTTTCTTTTCAAACATAAGATCAACCATTTCAAACTATGCTTCCCTTATTCTCCTTCCAAGCCTCTTTCATCCCCTTTCTTTCTAGCTTCTTTCCACAACACATGATGCTAAATTGCAAGCATATAATCCTTTCCATAACACCAAGTAATACCACGCCCCAAACCCCAATTCCTAAGCCTAAAGCTAGCCTCGAAATGTGAGAGAAAGAATCTACATGAGAGCCTAAACTTGTCGTCTCAAACCTAACACTTTATGCTAAGTTTTAATCAAAATAAGGCCTCACAGTTATTATCACTTGAACATTTGGCTTTTAAGGATGGGGGTATTACTTTAGCTAGCAAGAGAGTGGTAGAGTGAGTAAGAAAGCTCAAGTATGTATATTATCCATGAATTCACTTTCAATGCAAGGCATGATATTTAATTGTCAAATTTAGGTTCAAGTGAGTAGAGTTGGCTATCAATTTTAAGGCTCTATTTCGACCAAAATCTTGTGGCTAGTGAAGTGGTCCAAGCATTGTTCTTTCTTACTTTCTAGATTAGCTCAAATGCAACAAAGAACTACTAACTAGGGCATTGAATTGATAACATAAGTTGACATTTTACAAGGATTGGCTCATCATTGCTCCCAATGCATATGAATGCAATTCCTACATGTAATGCAACTAGACTCAATCCTAAAATGCAAATGCAACATCTAAATGACTTTCTTTTTTGGAAAAATTTTCAAATTTTTCAATTTTTTTTTTGTTTTTCTATGCCTTAAATGAATGCATGAGACTCAAATGCATAAAAGGAAAATAAGACTCACAAAACACAATGTCAAATCTCTCAACCTCTCATCCAAACTTAGATTACACAGTCTCTTGTGTAGTAAAAGTCTAGAGGAGACCTCAATCAACATGACATAAAACACAACAATGAAAGACTAAAGGAGATATTTACAAAGGAGGTGGAGGTACCTCAATCCTCGGAGGAGGAGGAGTAGGGGGTCCGAGGAGGAGTCGTCTATGGAGATGGGGATTGCGGGTGTGCTTCCTAAGGGCCTGTAGCACTCCTCTTCGGAGGGAAGGAACTCCATGTTCTCGAGGCTACCCATTAGCTCCAGCTCCGGGTTTTGGAATATGCAGTCTCTTTTCCTATTCTCCTTGTCGGTGAAGTGATGGGTGTATGTGTTCGGAGTGAGAGGAGGTCCGCAAAAACCCATTGCTCCCATGGCATTGTGATCCATGTACGCCCGATCCAAGCAGGTCTCGAACGTGACAAGCCCAGCCCAACTTTGATGAAGATTTGGGTGAGAAAGCCCCCTATGTAGATCGAGCATGGTCGAGACATCAATGCCCAAGCCTTGTAATTCATGTGTGAAGAGGCCAAAACACAACCGTAGTTCACGTCTTCCCCAAAGTTATCGTCGATCGGGCCTTTTAAGTCTCTTGTTAGCCATCCCTCATCCCACAAGGTCTCCTTTACTCCTTGGAAAAGGAAGCAAAGCTCGTTTTCTGACATGGTAGCGGATGTAGTCCTTCCCGTGAGTGTGTTGGCGAGGAGTTAGAGGATGTATCTAAACAATGGATTCCTCACCCTCACGGTCTTGACCTTGTTGTTCCTGATGTTCCCTTCGTCAATCAAGTTCCAGAGGGATCGAGCTGACTCGAATTGGGGAAAGTCCACGAGGTGTGCCTCATCATTGAAGTTGTAGGCTTGGCACAGCTCTTGCATGGATAGGGAGAATGTGGTATCCCGAATCTTGAACGTTATATGACCCGTCGATGGGGAAGGAGAGCTTGGATCTTCGTAGGAGAGATCCAATGTTGAGAGGAAGTGCATAGTGGCTTCCGGGTATGTGGGGTGATCCATTGTCGCTAGACAAGAGAGCTCCATTCTTCCAAGGATTTCATCAAAAGCGTCCAACATCCCAACCCCTTGCAGGAAAGCTCTGCTTGCGAACTTGGTTGGTTCGTAGTACATTCTCTCCAGCCTCAATTTCGCTCGATTCTCCGCGGCGGTCCAACCGAAAAATCTGCTAGTCGTCGTGCCGAGTACCAAGCTCCATCTCGTGATGCCATTGTACCTGTAAAACAATCAAAGCTCAGGTAGTCTTAAGTAAAAGAACAGTCCATCAAGCAAGTATTAAGCAAGGAGCAAGGCCATCTATTTCAAAGACTGACACTCAGCAGAATTTGGCAAAAAAAAAATTTCAAAAATTTCAAGTTGTCCAAATTTTAGTGCTATCTACTGGCTATCTTTAAGGGTGATTAGTATTAGCCAACGCATGTGAAAATCCTTAAGTCTAACAAGCTTCAAGAGGGGAATTGGGATTTTCGCTCCATGAACCCTACACGCATGATTTTCGAAAATTGTCCTTTGAAATCCTATTATGGCGGTCGAAACTTGCTCCTCAAACGTAATCGATCAATGCCCAATCCCCAAATCATCAATTTCAACATGACATATATGGTTCATGGTGCGAAAATTCAAATTGAATGTTTGAACCTTGTTAGATTTTAGGGCTTTAACTTGCATTAGTTTGCATTGGTCATGCTTATGCGTTGCCAATAGGTAGCACTCGAATTTGACTAATTTGAGAAATTTCAAAATTTTGTATTTTTGGTAACACCAATTGATAAGTAGTATTTTTGGTATTACTTTCAATACTCAACACCACTCATGTCATTGTAGTAGTTGAGGTATCAATCCATTTGGTGATGTAGATGACACTAGAAATGCATAGAAATTTTTTAGCTAAGCAAACATATATAAATTGTTGTTTCTCTACCAACATAAGTGATCAAACAAGTAGCAATCAAAGATAAAAGCAAGAACAATGCAGATAACTAAACAAGATGGTCAAATGATAAAAATGGAATCCAAGAATAGAGTTATTGACTTTGGGTGACTCTAAATCTGATTCAAGATGTCCAACCAATCAATTTTAATATTCTAGCACATAGCCTCTAAATTTCTAACCATTATAGCAAAGGAGAAAAATTGAGTTCAAGATCTTTTTACCTTGTGGATGAAATTGATGGTGAACAGAGATAGGTACGAAATTCATGCAAGTACGAGAATGTGAGCTAATGGAGCTTGAAATTTTGAAATTTGGTTGAGAATGGAGGATGGGGGCAAGAATCGTGAGTTATGTTGCAGAAGTGAGGTAATCGCGATTTTGGGGAAGAAGAAGCAGGGCATCCCGGTTTAATTCTAGTGAATTAAACCGGTCAACCCCACTGACTTACCTAGAAAAGGAGTGTATCGAGCTTAGTATATCGATACATAGCTCGACATACTTTTTAGACGGGGCTTTTAAAACTGTATCGAGCTCGGTAGCTCGATACAGATGCCCGATACATGAGTTAGGTTTTCCCTGGTTGCTTGTATCGACCTTCGTAGGTCGATACAAAGGCTCGATGCAGCTCCGCCAAATTCTCTGTAAGAGCTGTATCGACCTTAGTAGGTCGATACATAGCTCGATACAGTGCCAAAAATTTCTTGGCAAGCCTTTGCTCTTGGTTCAACCTCCTCAATTCAAACATGTCATCCCTAAACACTAGGAAACACATTATTGAAATGAAAAGTGCAATATGTACAAAGATAACCATGGGAATGCCTCCCAAGAGCGCTTGTTTAACGTCTTTAGCTCGACTTTTCAAACCCTTAGGCTTATGGAGGATCTTGAAGAGGGATGCTCCTTGCCTCTTCGACTGTGCCACTGCCCAAGTACACCTTCAGTCTATGGCCATTCACAGTGAACTATCCACCTCCTTGACCAAAGAGGGTGACAGCCCCTTAGGGTAAGACTTCTTTGATTGTGAAAGGACCGGACCATCTAGACTTCAACTTTCCCGGAAACAACTTCAACCGAGAGTTCTATAGCAATGCTCTATCTCCAGCCTTGAATTCCTTTGGTTTCAGCTTCTTGTCATGGAATGCCTTGGTCCTTTTCTTGTAGACCTTCGAGCTCTCAAAGGCTTCCAAATGGATCTCATCTAGTTCTTGGAGATTGATCAACCTTTTTTCTTGAGCGGTCTTGATATCAAATTTTAGGAGTTTAATCGCCCACAACGCCTTGTACTCAAGCTTTATAGGTAAGTGACAAGATTTCCCATAGAGAAGAGAGAATGGTGATCTCTCAATAGGGGTCTTGAAAGCCGTTCTATAAGCCCATAGTGCATCGTCTAGCTTGGAGGACCAATCTTTCCTTGTAGCACCAATAGTCTTCTCCAAAATGGCCTTGATTTCTCTATTGGAAACCTCTACTTGCCCACTTGTTTGAGGGTGATAAGGTGTTGCAACTTTATGCCTCACTCCATGTTTCTTGATGAAACTCTCAAACACCTTGTTGATGAAATGGCTCCCTCCATCACTTATCACAACTCTAGGGACTCCAAATCTCGAGAAAATTATGGACTTGAAAAGCTTTACCACAACATTGGCATCATTTGTGGGGCTTGCTACTGCTTCCACCCACTTTGAGACATAATCAACAGCGACTAAGATGTATTTGTTGCCATAGGAGGATGGGAAGGGTACCATACAGTCTATTCCCCATACATCAAACAAATCCACCTCCAAAATTGGGTTTTGTGGCATCTCATCTCTCATGCTTATGTTGCCCTTTCTTTGACATGCCTCACATGTAGAGATGTATGCATGAGCGTCTTTGAACAAACTTGGCCACCAAAACCCTGCTTGAAGCACTTTTGTTGCTGTCTTGAATGTAGCAAAATGTCCACCAAAAACTGACCCATGGCAATGATACAAGATACTAGGTCTCTCCTCCTTAGCTATACATCTCATATAGAGGCTATCTGAGCATCTCTTAAAAAGGTAGGGCTCATACCAATAGTAGTGAGACACATCCCTAAAGAATTTCTTCTTTGTGTAGGCATCTAAGTTAGGTGGTACCTCTCCACACACCAAATAGTTCACAAAATCAGTGATAACACTCATATTTTACCCATTTTTACTATCATAAGTGAGTGCTTTATTAAGCATTTCACTAAGGTTTTGATGCATAAACACTAGATTTCGAGTATTTGGTTGTTCAAGACTCTTTTCAGGAAATCTTAGCAAAAGACGCATATTTTGGAGCAAAATGGACAATTCCGGAAACAGAGCCCGAGGACAGAAGTTCAACACCAAATGAAGGCCTTCCCACCACGAGATCAAGCTCATATTTGGATACAAGGAAGCCTTATCAGCTTTCATTCACCATGAAGTGATTTGAGAACAATCCCACGGTTGGATCTCAAGTTATGAAGGAAACAAGAAGGTCCGTCAGGCACCCGGAAGGATAGGCTGGCCGCGCCACGACCGACCCAGACGACCAGTGGCCGCGCCATGGCCGGTCGCTCGAGCGGCCATGCCATTTGCATTTCCCGAGCCCATTTGAAGCACAACTTAAACCTGCAGCCGTCTTATGCAAGCCAAGACCTAATCCACGACCTAGAGGACTTGAAGACCTATATATACTCGTTGTTTAGGGTTTTTTTTTTTAGAAAAGAGTAGAGACAAAAAACACAAAAGTTATAGATTTCTCTTGGTGGCCG
Organism: Alliaria petiolata; assembly: GCA_020283515.1. Taxonomy (NCBI): domain Eukaryota; kingdom Viridiplantae; phylum Streptophyta; class Magnoliopsida; order Brassicales; family Brassicaceae; genus Alliaria; species Alliaria petiolata. The sequence goes on along the minus strand of JAHZTW010000004.1, from coordinate 72,727,468 downwards.
CGAGTCTCTGGTTCGCGGTTTGCCTTTGTTCTTTAATGGAGATTGATTTGTTTTTGAACCCTTTTTGTTTCTCATCGATTTATACAAGTTATGCATTCATCAATCACGTTTTCTACTTCTTCTTTTATGTATGAGTAGTTTACTTTTGTTGGGTGTTCTTTAAGGGGATCTATGGGGAATTTGATTAACTGTTGTTGAGCCGATTGTTTAGGCCGAAGATTAGGATTTTCTGTCTCACCTTATTCGTTCTTATCGCATAAGTCTAGCGTCATGAACTATATTCTGATCGCAGGGTCTTGAGAACGGCTAACATCCTGAATCTCAGATCTAGACCAAAATAGGGTAGAGAGCATCCTTTAAAAGATGTCTGAATGCTTATTGTCCTGTTCTTATTGCGTGTTCGTCTAGTACGTAGGATATGAAAGTATACCTATGGAATGGAAGTTCGCAGATCGACCTAGTTTGATAAAGTTAGGTTGTTAAAACCAGTGAATCAGTTTGGGGAAAATCGCCTAGTCTCGCTTGCTTAACTTTTGTGTGTTTGATTTCTAGTTAGAACCCCATAGATTTCCCGAGAAGATTCCCAACGTGTTCGCCCCATCTGCTTTTACATCGAGATTTACGCACTTCAATATTTACTTTTCCTGCACTGCTTGCTTGATTTCCTTTTTACAAGTTCTTAAGTTTGATTTCCTTTTCCCGTTGGTCATAGAAGAGATTGACAACCTCCTCTATATAAGACGTGATACTGCTTTCTTTATTTTCTGCAAAAACCGTGACACTTACCCCCAAACCCCAATTCTCTGCGTCTTTGGTTGCCCTGATTCTTCTGTTTTGCAGTTGACCTCCTCCCTGTGGTTCGACACCCTAAGTACTACAACGCACGATGTGCACTTGCAGTTTAGGGTCCTACAAATTCAAAAGCCTGACGAGTCCCCAAAGAAATCCTCCAAACTCGGACGACTATTTAGACCCCATCAAACTTTTTTGGCGCCGTTGCCGGGGAGGCTGCGTTTCGCTGTCGAAGACAAAGGTCAGGATCACAACTCAAAGACATTCTTTTCTTTAACTTCTAGATTTCTTTCTATGAGTTTCAGAAACCCTATAACCGTGGAGGTCCCCACGAATCAAGAACAACACGAGCCTGGACCCCCAGAAGCTGATATCGTTTCCAAAGCTCGCACCCCACGACCACCTACAAACCACTCCGTACCACCAGCGCAGAACGAGGACGAGAGTTCACGCCACCAGACCTCTGTTCTCAGCCATCACAACCAAAAGTTCCCACCCTCCTTCCTGTATCAGCGACTGCACCAGCTTACGGGATTGGCACAAATCCTCACGAATCGCGTAGCCGAATCCGAGAAGACCTTCCACTCTCGGATCAGTTAAATGCAATCCGAAACGTCCTACAAGGTGCAGGAGATTGCAGGGCAGATTAAGAGACTTGAGGCTCGAGCTTCAAAACACGGAAACAAACTCCTAAAGATGGAAGAAAATCTAGGATGCCACGATTACAATCTAGGCCAGATCGCCCGAAGAACCCGAGGGTACGACTGCGAGCTCGAAGAAACCAAGGAAGCCATCGATGAGGTCAAAGATCATCTTGGTAGGTACATCGAGGAGGCACGGGAAGGCAGCTTGGCAGTCAAAGGCCAATCCACCAGCAATAGAAGGGCAATCGAGGGCATTGCTTTAGAGCTAGAAAGAAGCGGGGACGAGTTCGAGATACTTGCCCAGGACCAGCATGACTTACCAACGTGCTACACTCATTCAAAAGAGTCACAAGTTTCCCCGCAGAACTACGCAAGGAGATCCCAGATTCCTCAAGTAAGGAAGGCGTCACGCCAAGCGAACGGTTGGGCGAAAAGCTCAAGCAAGTGATCATTGCACCTTGCAATGTAATCACTCGCCTCGGAGCAAAGAGAAGCGCCATTCTTAGGGCAAGGCGTGTCCCGAACAGGTTCGCCTTCTCGAACCATCGGCCGCCTCGAACTTCATCGATTACAATGCATGGAATGGCTCCCCCAGAGCCTGTATTGGATAAAGTCCTAGCTTGTCGATCAAACGACAAGAGGGTGCAGGAGAAATCACGATTTGGGGATCGCATCAAAAGAGAAAAACTCATCGAGTTCCATAAGAAGGCAAAGAAGATCTCGATATATGTTGGTTTCGAAGAGGCTCTAGAAAAGAAAGGTCTGAAGGAGTACTTCAAAGATAGTAGCGAAGACGCGAGCATAATCAAAAGTCACTTCATGCAAGCAAGGTTCGACGCCACCACGCCAAGAATCATGGACGTTCATAGGTATAAGAAGGTTGGGAACACTCGCGACCTGATCAGCAAGGAAGACCTTGGGGAATTCGAAAAGGTAGTGGAGAGCCTTCCTCCTGAGATTACCTTCACCACGGCATGGAAGGAGCATTTGATCGGGTACTACTTCCCCGAGAGTGATGAAACTAAGCAAGAAATACAACATCTCTACGAATTCGCAAGAGCCCGGAAGAAAGCTCGAAGCGGATCTTAAAAATGGTTTAACTAGCTCCCTAGCATCCATGATGTGTGGGAAAGGATGAGCTAGTCTCTTGGATTTGGTTTTAAGGGATTTCCTAAGTCTTGTTAGGATAAGGAAAACCCTAGATTAAAGAGATCTCCATGGAGAATCTCTAGACCTTAAAACCCCCAAATCCAAGAAGAGAATTAAATGAAGAACAAGATAAAAACAAACCAAGATTTTAATCTCCAACCTCCTTAATCATCCCAACCTCAAACCTTGGCGGTTTACTCACAAATCATGTTCTTAGCTCTTTTAACCATAAGTTTAGAGTTAAGGAACATGATCGATGGGATTGAGAAGAAAGACTGAAATTAGAAATATTAAATACTTGCTATAAATAATAAAAATACAAGAGTTTTCACAAAGATTTAAACGAAAATTAAGATGAAAGATTTGACATTAGAATAACTTAAATACTTGATATATAAATAAAGCACAAGACTTTTTCACAAGAGTTTTCGATGGGATTTAAGAAGAAAGACTTGACATTAGAATTAAAATACTTGATATATATTAAAAACACAAGAGAGTTTTTTTTTTAAAGGTTTAAACAAGAAGTAACTATAAAACACTATAATACTTAAGAACACTCAAGAACAAGAGAAAGCTTACAAGAATACTAAGAAGACTTTAAAAGAGAGGATATAAAGACTTGATTAAACACTGAATGAATTTTTACAAGCACACAAACACTCCTTATATAGAGTTTTAAACATGGCTCTTGGCCTTAAAAGAGTGGTCAAGGGGCAAGGGACAAGGGACCTATAAAATCCCACTATCACTAAAGCATAAAAACTTTTTTGGGTCAACTTCCGAATGGTTCGAGTGGCATGATCGATCGTCCAGTCGATCTACTCTGGATCGAGTCAGTTGGTTGATCTTTGACTCGATCTGCGTTTAGTTCGGGTGGTCAGGTCGATCGGTCAGTCGATCTGCCGCGGATCCACTCATCTTGGTCGATTGTCTAGTCGATCACTCCTTGATCGACTCATTTTGCTCGATCTTGGTTGAATCGACTGGCCATTGTTGATCTTGATGTCGATCTTTGCTCCTTCTCTTTTGTCCAAGTTTCCTTTTGATTCATACCAACTTTTTATGCTCTTCTTTCATCTTCTTGTTAATGCTCAGCATCCATCACCGCTCCAAGTACTCTAAACAACCTGAAAAAGATGCAAATATGCAAGAAACCATGCAAATGCTAATGCAAAATGTTCTAGGAGTTAAAATGATACAAATGATGCAAACTAGTCTATTATGAATGATGTATGCATGAAAAACCTATTCTAAATGCAAGCTAAATATGCGAAATATATGAGTATATCACCCTTCTTGTTGGGAGACAAAGCACACGTCTGGGAAAAGACACTGCCCCACGGATCCATCAACTCATGGGCAAAATGCAAAAAGGCTTTCTTGACAAAGTTCTTTTCCACATCGAGGACTGCCCGATTAAAGAATGAAATCAGTGGATTCACTCAGAAATCCAATCAGACCTTCGGTGAAGCCTGGGAGCGATTCAAGGGATACACTACTCAGTGCCCTCACCATGGATTCAACCAAGAATCACTCCTCAACACCTTATATCGAGGTGTCATTCCCAAGATTCGGATGCTGCTCCATACGGCGAGCAATGGAAATTTCCTATCAAAGGATATTGAAGATGGTCTTGAGCTGGTTGAAAATCTCGCTTAGAGTGACTCCTCTTACCACGAAGACTATGACAGATCCAACCGTGGTTCCAAAGAAGAAGTGGATGGAAGCCGGAAAGTGATCAAAGAGCTCAACAAAAAACTAGACAAGTTACTACTTGCCCAAACTTAAAAAGAAGTACATTTAGTGGAAGAACTCAGTCAAGTCCAGGAAGGGGTGGACATCCATTATGAAGATGTTAACTACATCAACGCTCCAGGAGGTTACAACAATTGGAAACCCAACAATAACATTTCTTACCGGAGCACAAACGTCGCTAACGCACAGGACCAGACCTACCCTCAACAGCAAGCAGGAGGAGCAAAACAATTTGTGACTTACACGACTCAACAGGGCTTTGTACCAAGATTCCAATTTCAAGGTGATGGCCCGCCACGACAAAAAGCCGGTGCACCCCCTGGTTTCCAACAACAACAAGGGAACCCACCTGCTCAAGCTAGTTTTGACTTGGAAGGCACTCTGAAGCAACTACTCCAAGGTCAAATACATATCCAGGCGGATATACACAAACATTTTGCTGAAGTGCATAACAAGATAGATGGTGTTAACACAGAGCTATCCGGGAAGATAGAAGCTTTAGCCACTCGCGTTAAAGCACTTGAAAACAATAAAAGCATTGCATTGCATTGACAAGCCAAACAAGCAACATTCCTGGAAAATCCGTCATGAACCTAAAGGAGTATTGTCAAATGATCACCAAAAACGACAAAGAAAAATGGGATCAAGCCGAAATCACCTTGCCAAAACGGGCTCAAGTCGATGAGGACATCGACATCCTAAGAAGGGGAGGGAGTTCTAAAAATTTGGAAGTCCCTGAAGAGAAAGCGGCAACTGATCCACCGAAAGCACCATTCCTGCGAGTCTACAAACCACCAATGCCATACCCCCAGAAGCATAAGAAGCGTCTCATAGAAGAACAAGAGGTCGAATTGATCGAAACCTTGAAAACGGTTGAAGATCTATTCAACAACGGTGACAAAACAAAACCCATTCCAGCTTTCCTAGTAAATTTGAAGGACAAGCTCAATGCTGATGCAATGGCAACCATAGGAAGTAATGCAGTTGCTCGTGAAGAGAAACCTAAGGAAGAAACCTTGATAGTGAAGAAGCTCGAGGATCCAATCATTCACTCTTCCATGCACAATCGGAGGAATCACCTTTGACAACTGTTTGTGTGATCTCGGTGCATGGATCAATGTTATGAGTCTAGCCACAGCTAAGCGTCTCGGCTGTGACACTTACACCGACTGTAAGAGGCCGTTATCACTAGCCGATGGGAGTGAAAGAAAGACAGTTGGGAAGCTGCTGGACTTGCCCATCATGATTGGGAATGTGCTATTGCCAAGTGACTTCCTGGTAACAGAAATGGACCAGGATGTCAAGGAAACCCTCCTGTTAGGAAGACCTTTCCTAGCTTCTGCCGGTTGGATGTTTGATTGCAAAAGCGGCAAGGTTGAGCTGAGACTAACCGGGAGCCTGGTAATGCATTTTGATACAAAAGGGAAGAGGATCAACGAAAAGGAGCATGCATACTCCCTTGAGCTCATAAAGACGATTGAGATGACCAAAGACCCATCCTTGGAGATATGCTATGATAGGGCCAGCTTTGATGGAGTTTCTCTCAATGCGATGTTCGAAGGGAAACCAGAAGGAGTCAAAGAAGAACAAACAGAGGTGACCACTTGCAAAAAGTCCCATGCGCAAGGACCAACCCTCGGTGATCTTCTGAAAGGTATGACTCTCAAACCTGTTCTCTCTACTGGTGGTGAGATGATATACAAGCTGAAATGCAAGGGAAAGGTTATACCCTTTGCTTACCTTAAGGTGATAAAAGACACTGATTTGACCAATCAAGAGGGTTCTAAGGTAAGTAAAGAGGGAACCTCCAATGTATCTCTGGCTGATTTTATCTTGGTGATTAACGAAAGTAAAGATCCTCTCACAGGATCGAGGGGTGCTCATTTCCCCCCTTTCACACTGAAAAAAGGATCAAGAAAAGTTAAGGTAAGTGACTCAAAACAAAGCGCTCTTGGGAGGCACCCCCAAGATTATCCATGTACATATTAATGCTTTTTCTAGTCTAGTTCAATGTTTTCAGGATCCCATGAGATATAAGGTTGGGGTCACTTGTACACAAAGAGGAACAAAAACCAATGTGAGGATCGTCTAGCACAGCAACAAGATGCAACATCAGTTTGACACCGTGATATCATCCCCAACTGACTTTGTTGTAACGGGAACTACTCGCCCCGGGCACTGGTGAAATAGAATCTTATGTTGCAGCTACTTATGCTTTCCCAACTAGAAATCAAACGGAACAAAACCGAGTCTTGCTATTTAGAGCCAGGGTTCCTCCGGGAGTCACAACCAGAGACCTACCAGCCCCATGTAAACCACTTTCGGAAGGGACAAGCAGTTGAACTCTATAGAGGAAGAGTCTAACCACAAGTCTACACGAGAGAATTGAAACTCCACCTGCAATTCCGAGTATAGGAGAGTCCAGTCAATAATCAAGTCCTGGTTGCGGCAACGGGTAAATGGGATCCAGGTAAATGGCTTACTGTTCGGTCAACATTTTATGATTCGTAATTAGTAAAGCTCCGGCCGGTTCCTATGTGGTGAATAGGATATATTTAGTATTAAAGACATGTGATTGCTCCGTTCGTCAGTAAGCGAAAGAGACTAAAACCTAGGAGAATTCCGCACTGTTAAGAGAGAGAACTAACGAAAATTGGAGACTGACGGAAGGAAAGGGGTTCCTCCGGCTTCGCCGAAGAAGCTAGGTTCCTCCTCTGAGAGAAGAGAAGCTGGGTTCCTCCTCTGACAGAAGAGAAGCTGGGTTCCTCCTTGAAAACTCTTTCCGTATAGGCCAGAAAACAGCTTGCTTAGAGAAAGACTGACTCTCCTACGGACATGGTGGACGAGTTATTGCATCCCTCTCACAAACTATCAATTTCATAAGAGAAGAAAGATCGTTTTTAGAAAAGAAAGAACGTTTTGATTCGAGGCGGATCCCTTTTTTCTTTGCCTTTACGAGTTGAGTAAACAAATCAATCAAAAAGCTTTCTCCTTAAGGTTCTCACACTCTAATGACAAAGCGGCCGTTCACGTCAAGAATAGACATTTTGGATTCCCTTGCTTCTAGTTCTCAGAGTTTCATCGATATTTTTTTGGTGTTCAGTGTACCCTGAGTACAAGATCGAAAAGAATGCATTGGATGGATGCCAGGGCATTGAGAAGGAAGGACGCTTTCAGAGGCGAAAGGCCATGGGGAGATACCGTCTGTGATCCATGGATCTCCGATCGGGAAACCGTATCCAAACTCCGTGGCTAGTATGCGCTCTTTGGACTTTGAAAACTTAGCGAACTGAAACATCTAAGTAGCTAAAGGAAGGGAAATCAACCGAGACCCCGTTAGTAGCGGCGAGCGAGAGCGGATTTGGGATTTGAAGAAAAAGAATTACGAAGCTTCGTTCCAAAGTGTTCACTTCTTTTTTGCCGGGTTTCATTCGATTTCTTGTGGATTGGATGATGGAAAAACCAGCAAACCCCTCTTCTTTCAGTCGAGTTACTTCGTA
>JAHZTW010000004.1:72632716-72719308 GCA_020283515.1 Alliaria petiolata | reverse complement strand
TTTTGGATGCATTAGGTTAGGTCTTTGCATATTCTTGCATGTTTGGAGTGTTTTCTCAGGTGCTTTATGAATGAGGATGGTCCAATGAAGAAATCAAGAAGGGAGATCTCAAAAGGAGGGCGAACAGATGATATCGATCATGGATCACGACCCCTTAGCCGATATGGACAAGCGCATGATTAACCTCGACGAGTAGCAGCGACTTGATCCCAAAAGAGGCACCCCAGAACGAAGATCCAGCAAGAGGATTCCATGAAGACGAATATCGGAGCAAGGCAACGGGAAGTCCCCGATTCAAGTAACGAAGAAGGCAGGTCGCCACAACATGATCCCGAAGCACTTACCCGATATGGAGACTACTCGAAGAATCACAAGAGTTAGCATATCGGCTTGCTCACCACGATGTAAAGCCGATGCGCTACAGTCCAAAAAAATACCATTTCGGGAAAGTGGTCCCGAAATGACAAAGTATAAATACTTTTGTCTCCCATGCCTACCTATCTATCTCTAATTCCAGTTTTAGTTTTGTGTCTTTCTCTTTGTAACCAAGAACTTTAGTATTTTCCTCCATTGAAGCTTGTTTCAAAGCTTTGATTTTTATGTTATTTTGAAGTTTTAAAAGTATCTTTTAGTATCATTTCTTGTTGAAGCTTCTTCCTTTTCTTGTTTTTGACTATCTTACAACCCATGAGTAACCTTCTTATCCTTATGGATCTTGAGGTTTCTCAAATGGCGCGTGAGTAGTCTTTTTAGAATTTTGATGGGTTAAAAGAACCAAGGGACTCTCGGATTTAGATTTCTTGCTTAGCTAAAACATAAAGTTAGATTTCTTCTTGTTTATTATTCCGAAAGCTTAGTCTAGCTTGGCCATCTAGTCTAAAGACCACAGGCGGCTTGACACGAAAACCACGTGCATGCTTAGCCGGATCCATGAACAAGAGTTTAACTCCTTAGGCTCAGACGACCCATCTGTCTAAGGGTCTTACGGTTCAATAGGGACGTTGTAGATGCTTGTTTCTTCTATTGTACAACTATGCGAGAGCTAGTCTATGGTGATAGAGATTCAAAGAGTTTAGACCCAAAAACCATGGGCTAAACGATTTGAGGATCCCTTTACCTAAGAATCACCATCTAAGCCCAAGTCTTGATGTGATCCAAAAGCTTTAGCTTGATAAATACCCCGAGAGTTACCTAGTTCGTAAAACCCATCTTAATCCTTCTTTTACTTTGAAAAGCTTATATGTTTACCGTTTAAATCTTCATTTCTTGCCCAAATAGTTTAAAGTTCACTTATTTATGGTCATGAGTGACACAAGATCTAGTCTTTAGTCATTTTTAGTAGTAAAGTTTCAATCTTTTCCCATATCAAACTTGACTTATAACACCGATATAGCCGATTTGTCCACTAAACACTCTCAAAATGGTTTGATACCCCATACACTATACTGCATACGGTTAACAGTGTTGAGACAATTTTACAACAGGCTAACGTGTTGTCAAACAGTTTAAGGACCACATCAGAATCATTGGTTGGACTGGCAATTGTTTCAACCCATTTAGACACATAATCCACATCAACCAAGATGTCCCATAAGAAGAGGGAAAAGGACCAATGAAATAAATGATCCCAACAATCAAAGACTTCAATCTCAAAAATGAAGTTTTGTGGCATCTCATGTCTCCTGCTGATCTTCCCTTTCCTTTGACAAGCATAACATCCAGAGATGAAAGCATGAGAATCTTTGAACAATGTTGGCCACCAGAATCCAGCTTGAAGAACCTTTGAGACTGTCTTGAATGTTGCAAAGTGACCTGCATAATTTAAATCATGGCAATGAAACAGCACGTCCTGCACCTCAACTTCTTCAATACATCTTCTGTAGACTCCATCTGAGCAATGCATGTAAAGATAAGGCTCATTCCAATAATAACTCCTAAGTTTCCTGTAGAACTTCTTCTTCTCATAGTCTTTCAGATCAGTAGGTGCATCCTTTGGAGCAAGGTAGTTGGCAATATCAACATACCACGGTCTCTGACAAGTAGAAACTGCCATCACAGGTGCATTAATCGCGTCATCCATGGCCTTCAAAATCTGTGCCGTCAACTGCAGGTTGTGTCGATCGACACGGATCCCGATTCTGCAGAAATTTGCAGGTTTCCTGATCTCTTTTTTGCAATCCAGTCTCAATCGAATTGAGAGTCTCTTCTGGTAAGAAATCATTAATTGGCACATCATCTTCTACATTGACTCTGGATAGATGATCAGCAACTCCATTCTCAGCTCCTTTCTTGTCTTTCACCTCAATATCAAACTCTTGAAGAAGCAGAATCCATCTCAGCAATCTGGATTTTGCATCCTTCTTCTGCATCAAGTATTTGAGTGCAAAATGATTAGTATGAACCACTACCTTGGAACCAACAAGGTATGGTCGAAATTTTTCAAAATCAAACACCACAGCCAACAATTCCTTCTCATTTGTTGCATAATTTCTCTACGCTTCATCAAGTGTTCTGCTTGCATAATAGATACCATGAAGCTTCATGTCCTTCATCTGCCCAAGTATAGCGCCTACTGCGAAATCACTGGCATCACACATCACCTCAAAAGGCAAATCCCAGTCTGGTGGTTATACAATTGGGGCGCTCACCAAAGATTTCTTAATCTGCTCAAAATCTGAATGACATTCTGCAGAAAACTCAAACTTCACATCCTTACAAAGCATAGGAGTAAGAGGTCCTGCAATCTTGCTGAAGTCCTTGATGAATCTTCTGTAAAACCCAGCTTGGCCTAGAAAACTCCTCATTATCTTTACTGAATTTGGCGCCTGCAGAGTTGTCATCGCTTCGATCTTGGCACGATCCACCTCAATTCCAGCACCTCAAACTCTATGTCCAAGTACAATGCCATCTTGAACCACAAAGTGACACTTCTCCCAATTCAGAACAAAGTGCTTCTCTTCACATCTGGCTAGCACCTTGCAGAGATTGTCTAGACAGCCTTTGAAGAAAGACTCATACACAAAGAAATCATCCATAAAGACTTCCATGCAATCTTCAATCATGTCTGTGAAGATAAACATCATGCAGCGCTGGAATGTCGCAGGAGCATTACAAAGTCCAAATTGCATTATGCGATATGCAAATGTACCATAAAGATGTAAAGATGGTCTTCTCCTGGTCATCTGGATGAATGGGAATCTGAAAGAACCCGGAATACCCATCCAGGAAGCAGTAGTAAGGGTGATTCGCCAGTCTTTCCAGCATCTGATCAATGAATGGCAATGGAAAGTGGTCCTTCCCTGTGGCGGCGTTCAGCTTCCTGTAGTCGATGCACATCCTTATCCAGTCACAGTTCTTATAGTAATCAGCTCCTCCTTCTCATTCTTCACCACTGAGAGCCTCCTTTCTTCGGAACCACATGAACGGGGCTGATCCAGACACTGTTTGAGATGGGTTAGATGATCCTTGCAGGCAAAAGCTTCAGACTCTCCTTCTTCACAACCTCACTCAGGTTCGGATTCAGCCTCCTCTGATGCTCTATTGATGTCTTGGTCTCATCCTCAAGATGAATTCGAATGCATACACAAGTCTGGAGATATACCTGAAATATCATCAAGAGAATAGCCAAGAGCCTTGCAAAATGTGCGCAGCTTGCTTAGCAGTAACGTGAGATCTGCGTTGTTCACAGTAGCATTGACAATAACAGGATAAGTGGAATTAAGACCAAAAAATTCATACCTTAGCTCTGCTGGAAGCTGTTTGAGTTCGATTTTTGGGGCTTTCTCCTCACTCTATTCGCCCAGCTTTGCAGCTTTTGCAGAAGTTCCAGTCAACTCCTCAGTAGCAACTAACTGCAGTTCTTGATGGCTTGTGTTCCGCATCCTTTTGAACCTCTCAGAATTCTCATCCAGATGCTTCATCTCTGCTGTAGAATTGGCCAGCATACTCTCCAAAGGGTCCTCAGGACTCATCTCATGAAAACAATCTTCAGCCTGACTGGTGAGTGAATCCACATATAAAGTCTGCCCATCTATTGTTGGCCTCTTCATCAGTTTGTCCATATCAAATTGCATGATCAGATCACCCACATTCAGTGCAATGCTGCCTCTCTTAACATCAATGATAGCACCTGCTGTAGCTAGGAATGGTCTACCTAAGATAAGAGGATCCTTGGGTTTTTCTCCTTACTTCAGCACCAAAAAATCAATTGGAATCATGCAATCATCAACCTTGATTGGAACATCCTCCAAGACAACTTCTGCAATTCTAGTGGTCCTGTCTGCAAGGATTAGAGAGATCCTTGTTGGTTGAAATCAGTCATCCCAAGACTTTTAGCAATTGAGAGTGGCATGATGTTTACAGTAGCTCCCAAATGACAAATAGATCTCTCAAATCTCTCTGCAAAGATAGAACAATCCAACACAAAGCTTCCAGGATCCTTGAGCTTCTCTGGTAACTTGTTCTGAATCACTGCACTGACTTATTCTGAAATCATAGCAACTCCTTCTTCAAGCCCCAGGTTCCGGGTTACCATCCTCTTCACATATCTCTTAAGAACAAGAGTAATCTTCAAATCATCAATCAATGGGATCTCCACAACAAGCTTATCCATGATTGACTTGCATTTGGCATCTAGCTCTTGCTTGGTCATCTTATTGGTTCTGGGATAGGAGATTTTGGGTTTGTAAACTCGTTCCACTGAAGTTTCTGCAGGTTTAGATGATCCTTCAGACGTCTGGGTGGTGTTTCGATCGACACACGCCTTGTCTCGATCGACACACGCCTAGTCTCGATCGACACACGGGCTTGTACTCTCGATGATATTCCAATGTTCCTCCCGTGTCGATCGATCGACACACGGGCTTGGGCTCTCGATGATATTCCAATGTTCCTCTCGTGTCAATCGACACGCCTCCTCGGTGACGATCGACACAGGGTGTGCAGCGGCTTCTTTAGCTTCTTCCTCAATTTCCTGCAACTCCACAAGGTCTTCAGCACTTAGATTCTTCTTCTGCTCTGGTTCCAGGTTGCTTTTGCTCCTTGTCATGATGGCGTTGACATGGTGTCTGGGATTTGTATCAAATTTTCCAGGAAGAAACCCTTCTTGTCTTCTCACAGATTCTGCAGTTTGAGCCACTTAAGTATCCAATTTCTTGAAATGGGTGCTCAGAGATTCAAATTTCCCATGCAAGTCCTGGTACATGCATCTATCTTCCCAGTCAGATCTTGATACATGGTGTCAATCTTCCCATTAAAGCTCACTTTCATCTTCTGTTGTCCCTCTAAAAATTGTTTCATCATTGCTTTCATATCATTATCTGCAGAAGATGCAGCTGGTGGGTTTTGATAGGAGGAAGACCATAGTTTCTGGTGTAATTGGTTCTCTGGAAAGGCTTCTAAAACTCAGACTTCTGAAACTGGGACCTTGGAGAGTAACCACCTACATTCTGGATTCCATAGAAAGAGCTTTTCTAGTTGTTTCCATTGTAGAATTGGGACCTTGGAGAGTAACCTTTGTTATATGTTTTTGTATCTTTTATTAGTAATTTTTAATTATATTTTTCATTTGTATTTTGAAATGAGAATTTAAAAACTTTATGTGTCTAATGGTTATAAAATTGTGTAAGAATTTGATTTTTTTAGTGAGTTTTATATATTGTGTGTGTTTAGTGTAATAATTTTATCCATAAATTTCAAATTTATTATTTGATCGTGGTAATTTATAAGCAAACTTAGATGCTATTTTTCGTCAATAAGATAAAAAAAAATTCCAAACTATTTACAGTGATCTTAATATGTATGCGTTTGAAGTCAGTTTTTTTTCATTCTTCCGTGGTTAAGTGCGAGAGAGAGAGAGAGAGACGGAGATAGAGAGAGATATAGAGGGGGAGAGAGAGGATAGAGTGAGACAGAGAGAGAGAATATCCTTCAAAACAAGAACAAGAGAGAGAAGGAGAGAGAGAGGGAAAGGGAGATAAAAAGAAAGAGAGAGGGATATAGATAGTATATGCTACAAAAAAAAAAGAACAAGCAAGAGAGAGGGAGGATCTTCTTTAAAAACAAGAACGAGAGAGAGAGCATCTCCTTCGAAAAGAAGACCGAGAGAGAGGGGAGGGGAGAGGGAGAGAGAGTGAGAGAGAGTGAGAGAGAGAGAGTGAGAGAGAGGGAGAGACATGATTTTCTTCAAAAACAAGAACATGAGGAAGAGAGAGAAAGTGAGAGAAAGCGAGAGAGTGAAAAGAGAATTTCCTTAATAAATAAGAACTTGAGAGAGGGAGGCAGAGGGAGAGAGAGGGAGTAAACGAGAGATATAAAATGAGAGAGAGCGAAGGGGAGAGAGAGAGAGGGAAAGGGAGATAAAAGGAGAGAGACAGGAATGGAGAAATATAATCTCCTTAATAAATAAGAACGAGAGAGAAAGAGAGAGAGAGGATTTCTCTTTCAAAAACAAGAACAGTATAGATAAGGAGAGGGTGAGAGGGAGATAGAAGGAGAGAGATATGGATAGAGAGAGTATATGCTTCAAAAATAGAACGAGCAAGAGGGTTAGAGAGAGAGGATCTCTTTCGAAAGAAGAACAAGAGGGCGAGAGAGAGTGTGTGTGTGAGAGGGAGAGAGAGAGAAAGAGGAAGAGATAAATCTAGAAAGAGAGAGAGGGAGAGCGGGTCTCCTTCATGAACAATGGAGATGTGTTGCATATAAAATTTGATCCAAGTAGACACAGTTCTCCAATGTTATATGTTTTTTTGTATCTTTCATTTGTAATTTTTAATTATAATATTTTGTCGTATTTTGAGATGAGATTTGAAAGCTTTATGTTTGTGTCTAATGGTTATAAAACTGTGTAGGAATTTAATTGTTTTAGTGAGTTTTATATATTGTGTGTGTTTTGTTTAAATAATTTTATCCATAAATTTCAAATTTATTATTTGATCTCGGTAATTCATAAGCAAACTTAGATTCTATGTTCGTCAATAAGATAATTTTTTTCCAAATATATCCAGTGATCTTCATATGTATGCGTTTGAAGTCAGTTTTTTTCCAGTGTCTTCTTCGGTGGTTAAGTGGGAGAGAGATATATATATATATAGAGGGGGGAGAGAGAGGAGAGAATGAGAGAGAGAGAGAATATCCTTCGAAAACAAGAACAAAAGAGAGAAGGAGGGAGAGAGTAAGAGGGAGATAAAAAGAAAGAGAGAGAGAGATATAGAGAGTCTATGCTTCAAAAAAAAGAACGAGCAAGCGAGAATGAGAGAGAGAGGATCTTCTTTAAAAACAAGAACGAGAGGGAGAGAGAGAATCTCGTTCAAAAAGAAGACTGAGAGAGAGATAGGGGGTAGAGGGAGAGAGAGTGAGAGTGTGTGAGAGAGAGAGAGAGTCTGTGAAGTAGAGAGAGGGAGAGACAGAGGATTTTCTTCAAATACAAGAACATGAGATAGAGAGAGGAAGAGAGAGAAAGCGAGAGAAATCGGGAGAGGAAAAAGAGAATCTCTTTAATAAATAAGAACGTGAGGGAGGAAGGGAGAGGGAAAGAGAGGGAGAAAGCGAGAGATATAGAGTGAGAGAGAGAGAAGGGGAGAGAGAGAAAGGGAGAGGGAGATAAAAGGAGAGAGACAGGAATGGAGAAAGATAATCTCCTGGAGGAAGGGAGAGGGAAAGAGAGGGAGAAAGCGAGAGATATAGAGTGAGAGAGAGAGAAGGGGAGAGAGAGAAAGGGAGAGGGAGATAAAAGGAGAGAGACAGGAATGGAGAAAGATAATCTCCTTAATAAATAAGAAGGAGAGAGAGAGGGAGAGGGAGAGGGAGAAATAGAGAGAGGATTTCTCTTTCAAAAACAAGAACAATAGAGAGAATGAGAGAGTGAGAGGGAGATAGAAGGAGAGAGAGGGGGATAGACAGAGTATATGCTTCAAAAATAAGAACGAGAAAGAGGGTTAGAGAGAGAGGATCTCTTTCGAAAGAAGAACAAGAGGGGAAAAGAGTGTGTGTGTGTGAGGGAGAGAGAGAGACAAAGAGGAAGAGATAAATCTAGAAAGAGAGAGAGACAAAGAGAGAGAGAGGGAGAGCGGGTCTCCTTCAAGAACAAGGGAGATGTGTTGGATATAAAATTTGATCCAAGTAGACACAGTTCTCCTATGTTATATTTTTGTATCTTTCATTTGTAATTTTAATTATAATACTTCGTTTATATTATAAGATGAGAATTTTTTATGTATGTGTCTAATGGTTATAAAACAGTGTAACAATTTAATTTTAGTCAGATTTATATATTGTGTTTGTGCTTGGTTTAAATGATTTAATTCATAAATGTCAAATTTATTATTTGGTCTCGGTAATTCATAAGCAACCTTATATTCTATTTTTTCGTCAATAAGATAAATTTTATCAAACTATTTATAGTAAGCTTCATATGTCCGCGCTTGAATAATATGTCAGTTTCTTTGTTTCTAAGGGTCATCTTCGATGTTTAAGTGGGAGAGGGAGAGAGAGGAGAGAGAAATAGAGAGAGAGGGAGAAAGAGAGAGAGAAAATATCTTTCAAAAACAAGAAAAAGAGAGAAGGAGAGAGTGTATCTGCTTCAAAAATATGAACAAGCAATAGAGATATACGCTTTGAATGGTAAGACAGGAGAAAAGCAGATTATAAGCAGATCTTGAAAAAAGCAGATTAATCTGCTTTTGTGTGCCATTCAACATTTTTAGAGCAGAACAAAAAAAAATTATTAAGTGGTCTGCATGCAGATGAAAATCTGAGAAATTTTTTTGACCTGCAGAGTAAAAGAGGGAAGGAGGTTGGCGATGGGCAGGTAGCCAATGCATGTAAGCTGTTTGTTTTTTTTTTTTTTCTTTTAGTTGCTTATAAATAGCATCTATTTGTTATTCATTTGATTCACTTTCAAGAAAATCTCCTCAAAATCAAAAGTATGTTTTTTTTTCGTTTTTCTAGTGTTAAATTTTTTTTTTGAAAAGATTTTTTTTATTGATATATAAAACATATATCTATATATTATTTATTATTTTCTATTTAGTATAAATATTTTATTTATTTCCTACATATATATATTATAGCATATGCATGCATTCTTATCTTTTATTTAACTAATTTTTTTATTTAATTTTCAGGTTGCCTTATATATCTACATCCATCAAAGAAATTCTCAAAATCAAGGTATGTGTTTTTCTTTTCTTTTATTTTTTTATGGTAAGATAGTTAAAAAAAATTAAAAATTTGTTTTTCATTAGTTGTATTTGGAATTATTTATGTTTCAATGACTAATGAAAATTGTAATATGTTAAAAGATGAGTTGAGGTTTATGTTGTAGTATTTACTTTTTTTATAAATTTGGTATCATTTATAAATATATAGCTTCAATAGAGAAACATATATGTTATAAAAAGTTTAGGTTTATGTTACAATATTTACTTTTTTGAATATTTTCGTTTTTAGTTCTTTTATTTTTAGTTTGCAATAACTAATAAATTGTTGAAGACAATCTAATAATATCTAAAAGGTTTTTTTTAAAACGAAAAATAAGTAATATAGTAGATTTAAAATTTATTATTACTTATAAATTTAAATTAATAAGATTGAATATTAACCAAATTTTAGGAAATAAAATCATTCTGATTTTCAACAATAACACATTAAATACATTATTTTGGATTCCTTTTTTAAAAGGTATCTCATAAACATTGTTTCTATAAACACTCACCAAAATTATGCAAATAATCATTCATATAAATATCTTACCAAATTCTTTGTCTAAAATATGTTAACTAACATTTATGTCTTACAATAAATACGAAAATGAAAGATTTCATAACTAACATTTTCGGATGCAATTAATAAATTAAAAAAAATTAAAATAGTATTATAATAACCTTCCATTGTAAATAAAAACTAGCTAAAAATGTTATATTATTTGTTCATATAAATGTTTTAGAATATTTTACTGACTCATTACATATTTAAAATGTTTTATAAATAGAAATTAAGTTTATAAAACCATTACTCGTTTTTTTTTAAATGCCATAATTTTTGGGATACCGAATCTTTGTTAATTAGCATTTATTTATTTTAATAAATAAAAAAAACCAAAACTTCCTTAACTAAAATTTTTGAGTACAGTTACTTACTTAGCTAACATATTCGGATATAATTACTTCCTTAACAAACAAATCCGGATATAATTATAAATTTAAAACTATTTAAAATGATATTATAATATAAAAAAATCGTGATTTGAAGAATTTTCTTAATAATATGTAATTAAGAATGTTATATGTTTCTAAAATTGTCTATGAATGTTTATTTAAAACTAACATATTCCTTAATTAACATATTTGGATACAATTATAAATTTAAAACTATTTAAAATAATATTATAATAATCAAATAAAAAAAAATCGTGATTTGAAGAAATTTCTCAATAATATATAACTAAAAATGTTATATATTTCTAAAAATGTATATGCATGTTTATTTTAGAACTTTCATATAATATAATCGTAAATTAATACAATTTCATTATATTTTTTAAAAAAATGTATTTATTATTTTTATTGACTCCTTACATATGTATAAATATGTTATGTGATAAAACTAATATCATTGTCAAATTTGTAGATATGTCGTGTAATCGTGGACAGAATATGCAATCACATGGTACTCGTCTTACAGAAACATCATCACAGGTAAAATTCTTACTATTATTTTTAAAAGTTCTAGTTTAGTTACATGTTTAGTGAATAATACATTTACAATTTTTGAAATTTCTAGACCGAAGACCATTTCAAATGGGATCTTAGACGAGAAAGAATATTTCTTGAGTTGTACGACCAAGCACTTGCCATGAATAATTACAGTTTAAAAGACCCTTCACCACTTGCTAAAGAGTTTATAGTTGAAAAGTTCAACCAAGAGTTCAATCTTGATATAAGCTACAAGTTTTTCAAAGAAAAACTTGATCATATGAAAAGAAAGTACAAGAAGTATACGAGTCTTATGCAAAGGTCTACGGGTATCTCGGTTGATCCCGTTACATCCGTGATATCTGCATCTGATTCGTGGTGGAGAGATCGTGAAGTAAGTATTTTTTAACTTTACCACACTCAAAATATGTTAAGTAACTTCATGAATATGAAAACTTTGTTAACTCAATTTTTAATAATTTTGTTGACCTGTTTGTAAAATTATAAAATCATTTAAACGAAAACCACCAGAATTTTGGGATCTTATGCAGCGTTGTTTCAAATTATATGACGTGCACTCGCAATCTCAATACTCTGTGAACCAAAGAAGAGAAGAGATGATGAACGAGAGCTTAGCTAATGATGAAGGTTATCTGAATTCAGAAACATATGGTGATGATATGGCACAAACTCAAGTTCCAGAGACACAAGAAAATGAAGAGGTGTATCGCGTTATCATTGATGATCCGTTTCAGAATCCTGCTTCCAGAGCTACACAACAAGGAAGAGTAAGACGTGAAAATGCTACCAACAGAGTTGCGGGAAGCTCACGAGCCTCTGCTGGGAATAGTTCACGAGGAAATCGTAGAAAACAATCATTTCAGACAACTCTAACAGATACAATGGCTGGGTTTAGAGAGTTTCAACGCCAAAGTTTACAACAACTGCGCCCGAATTTTTTTGATCAAGAAGATTACGATGAGTGCGACATGGCTGTTAAAATATTTGAATCGATGGACGTTGCAAAGAATACTGGCTTTTATTGGGCATGCATTCAAGCATTCAAAGATGATAGATTTTGGCGTAAGTATTTCATTGACAGAGCTGAAAGCACTCTCGAAGATAAGCTACAATTTTTACAAGCTCTAACTGGGTATACACCAGACAGTGAGTATGTTGGAAAGCGTTAGCCTCGGGTCAAAATTTTGGGAGTCCAAATGTAGGTGGTATTATTTCTGGTAGTCCATCTTCTGGCGGCAATAATTCATGGGGTCAAACTTCAGGTGGGCAGTGGGGTCATGGTTCTCAGCAATGGGGTACACCTCCAAATGCTCAGCGATGGGGTACACCTCCAAATGTTCAGCAATGGGGTTCATCATCAAATGTTCCACAATGGGGTACACCTCCAAATGTTCAACAATGGGGTTCATCATCAAATATTCCACAATGGGGTTCAGGATCAAATGTTCAACAATGGGGTTCATCACCACATAACCAACAATGGGGCTCATCACCAAATGCTGCACGATCGATTCCTCCGACAAATGTTCCACATGGATTTTCATTGGGAGCTGAAGTAGAAACTACAATGAATGCTCAACAAGGAGTTTCACTAGGAGGAGAAGGTCGTACTTCAACAAACATTCACAGGGGAGTATCACCAGAATTTGGTTTCACAAATTATTTTGCAGATGCACGAATACCAAGAACACGCAGAGTAGGAGGATTATTCAACATTTGGGGAAATAAAGAAGGACCAAATTTAAATGAAAGTGATTCAGGAGGAGAAAATTAGTTAGTAGTGCTTGTATTTTGTTATTAACAATTATGTTATGTTTCAATGTTTTTATATTATCCATTATGTATTATGCATTATTGAACATTGTATTTTCATATCAATTTGATTTGAGTTTTACTTCGTGATTAGAAATTTGATTTTAGTTTTACTTCGTGTTTACCAATTTTCAGGCTTTTCGTATATGTCAATTGCGATCACATGGTGTCCACAATCTAAGTTACGAGGAGAGAATTGAGTTGTGGAATTTGGAAAACGAGCAGTTTGAAGAGTTAATAATTCAACCATCCTTAAGTTACTACAATCGATATTTTCAAAGAGGACCAGCCCAAACTGATGGCGGTTTAGGATGGAGAAATATTTGGCGTCGATTACAAGAAGATAATGCTGCTTGTCTTCAGCTATTAAGAATGTCACTTGGTGTTTTTCGAACATTGTGCGATAAACTGCAAACGAGTTACGGTTTACAACCAACATTAAATGTAAGCATTGAAGAGAGTGTGGCCATGTTTCTACGGATATGTGGGCATAACGAAGTTCAGAGAGATGTTGGATTACGTTTTGGACGAACACAAGAGACAGTGAATCGAAAATTTTTTGAAGTGCTGAGAGCGACCGAGTTACTTGCTTGTGATTATATCAAGACTCCAACGACACAGGAGCTAAGCCGGATTCCAGAACGACTAGTAATGGATGGAACATATTGGCCATATTTTAGTGGCTTTGTTGGAGCCATGGATGGAGTTCATGTTTGCGTGAAAGTGAAGCCTGAAATACAAGGAATGTATTGGAACCGACACAGTATAACATCTTTTAATATAATGGCGATATGTGATTTGAATATGTTATTCACATATGTTTGGAATGGAGCACCAGGTTCATGTCACGATACAGCAGTTCTCACAATGGCGCAAGATAGTGATTCCAGGTTTCCTTTACCTCCAGCTGATAAGTATTATCTGGTTGATTCTGGCTATCCAAATAAAAAAGGTTTTTTGGCTCCCTATAGATCTTCACGAAATGTGGTTGTTAGGTATCATATGTCACAGTTTGACAATGGTCCTCCTCCCAGAAACAAACAAGAGTTGTTTAATCGATATCATGCATCTTTACGTTCTGTTATTGAGAGGACATTTGGAGTTTGGAAGAAGAAATGGAGGATTCTTTGTGAATTTCCTAGATATGATATGCAAGTTCAGAAAAGAGTGGTAATGGCGACAATGGGATTACATAATTTTATTAGAATTTCAAATTTTTCAGATGAGGATTTTGCTGATACAATGAGACATACAGAGATTGACAACACTAGTTCTGTGGTTGAAGCAAGTGATATGGAAGAAGCAGAAATAGGACAAGAAGATCTTATGACAAACATCAGGGAATCTATTGCAAATACATTATGGGCAGACAAAAATACTCTATAATTTTTCTTTTTACATTTTTACCGTGTTGTAATAATATTTAATCTTTATATAATGATTAAATTTTCAATCGTATTTATTAAAATAACTATAATTAATGCTTATATAAAAAATTGAATTTGTTTTGCTTTTATTATAAAATTTGTATTTGTTTTATTTTTTTCACTGTTTAATCAAATATGATGATTCGGTAAATTTTATATTGTCACACTATTTAATATAATATGATTATTTGTAAATCTGCCTTTGTTCTGCTTGATCTGCTTAAAATTTGTATTTGTTTTATTATTTTCACTGTTTAATCAAATATGATGATTCGGTAAATTTTATATTGTCACACTATTTAATATAATATGATTATTTGTAAATCTGCCTTTGTTCTGCTTGATCTGCTTGATCTGTACTTGTTCTGCTTGATCTGCTTGATTTGCATTTTTTGATCTGCGTCACCATTCGAAGCCATATAGAGAGGATCTCTTTCGTAATCAAGACCAATAAGGAGAGAGGGAGAGAGAGATTGAGGAAGGGATAAATCCTGAAAGATTGAGAGAGAGAGAGAGGGAGAGCGGGTCTCCTTATAGAACGAGGGAGATATCTTGGATATAAAATTTGATGTTAATAGACACAAATAACCTTTGTTGTATGTTTTTGTATCTTTTATTTGTAATATTTAATTATAATATTTCGTTTGAATTTTGAGATGAGAATTTAAAAGCTTTATGTATGTGTTTAATGGTTATAAAAATGTGTAAGATTGTTTTAGTGAGTTTTATATATTATATTTATGTTTGGTTTAAATAATTTTATCCATAAACGCTGCAACACTTGAGCTAGCAATCCCAGAACAGCCTCCAGCCTGTCTGGAACAGCATCCGCAGCATTCCCAGCCACGTTTCCAGCTCCAGCAGCCGCAGCAGCCTCAATTTTATGATGGTTCCCAACTGCATTCTCATTTCCAGAACTCGTTGAGTTCACAACACCGTTCAACCTTGCATTTCTTGTCCTTCTCGGAGCCATCTGCAAGTCACAACAGAACCGGTTAGCCCGAAGCTAACACCAGACAAGAGTTTCAAACTCCACAGAAACAACAGACCGCGAGACTCGGCAGTGAAAGGTGGATATTTCTAACCGCAACTATGCTAATGAACTGTCCTAGAATCGACCATGCTCTGATACTAACTGTTGCAACCCAACCCAATATTTATATCCAGGCGGGTCGTACCGAGTTTAACTCTAACCAGAATTCATACTTAGCATATTTTCAGATTTTTCTTAAACTTAAACAACAGATTCGATTCATAAAAATTCATTCTCATTGCATAATTATTCCAATTCCAAACGTATAACAGAGGTTCTTAAAACAGAAAACTAACTTAGCCAAATTTGACCTAAGTCATAAACGGTAAAACCAAAGCCAATTATCCAGAATAACTCATAATAAATAAAACCCCCAAAACCCAGTCATAATCCACTTCTTTCTTCACTGCCTTCAAGTCCGCCTTCAGAACTAACGGTCCTGGACAATCTCTTTACCTGCACTCTCAACACATAAGAGAGGCATAAGCATTATCATAAATACTTAGTGAGTACGGTCATCCCGTACCACCTAGCCAATACCAGAAACGCAATCATACACAGTTATACAATTCACATTAACACTTGGCAAGCAAGCAAAAAATCACGGTTCTATGATCGTCTCAACCACTTGTGAATTTCCTCACGGCATCGTTTCTACTCCAAGCGAGAATCACACATCCCCTTGAGCTAGCAACTCGATCCGGACATTCACACAGCTAGTTAGACACCACGTATAAACCACGGTATCCAATACCACAAATAAATAAATTGATCTTGCTAAGCATAAAGACTAACTTACACAAGCAATCAATGAGAATCAGATAACCTAGCAATCCTACGATTCCAGATACCAGCTACAGTCATGCACCCACCTTAAACACAAAGGCAAACGTTTCAGTCGGATGAAACTCGGTGATTTCTCGGTCAGAATCAGAGCTAGTCGGACACATCCGTGAATCCTCAGCTATCGCTACGACTAAAACCCGTGAGATCCAATCTCCTCTTAGCTAACTCTCAAGTCGGTCACTTTTCCTCGAACCAGGTTCGAAGTGTTCCAGGCTAACTCATGATCCACGCAGAATTCCTCAGCTAAACTCTCGGATAACTCGACCCACTCTCGCCTCGACTATCTCTCGGATATCGGATCGATCGCTCGGCTACCCTCGGCTAACTCGCGATCCGATCGGAAAACTCTCGACTCAAACGATTCTTCCCTCGGTAAATCGGTCCTTCCAAGTCGATTATCTAGAACATAATTCCCAGAAACTCGACGGAACACACGATCTCTCGACCAGCTCGAAACTCTCTCGGCGAAATCTCTTTTCTCTCGGGTGAAAATCGCCTCAAGGGTTTTCTCTCGTAATTTTTCTCGATTCTCTCACCCGGCCACGGGAGAAATCGCTTTAAATTGCCCGAAAACCCTAGCTCGGCCGTCTAACCCAACTTATCCCACACGGTTTACTTTTCTCTCGGTCCGATTTAAGTTTTCTCGGTCAAACCGGCCAACTTTCCTTTTTCTCTCGGTCAAAAACCAAACCATCGTGATTAATCCTTTTTCGCCTAGGATAAACCAATTTTTCTCGAGTAAACTCACAGCCCATGGCCCATCTCGACACTTATTCAAATTTTTCGACCAAACGCCAAGTTTTTACTCGGCTCGTCCATTTCCACTCGGCTCGTTCATTTCCACTCGGCATTAGCCACGGTACCGTCCATCTCTCACGGACACAGTCAGTGTACGGACATTAATCACAGACACGAACTAAGCTTACTCGAATCAGAACGTATATACAACGACCATTCCATGACCCGTACGACCATACTCAAGATTTCTGGTCGCGGATGCTACAGTTACTCTCTCGAAAGAGGATAGAGAGTGAATTTCCTTAAAAAGTAAGAACTAGAGAGGGATGGAGAGAGAGAGGGAGACGGGGATAGAAGGAGGGAGAGAGATAGAGAGAGTATATGCTTCAAAAATAAGAACGAGCAAGAGAAATAGAGAGAGGATATCTTTCGAAAACAAGAACAAGAGGGAGAGAGGGAGAGAGAGAGAGGGAGAGGGAGAGAGGGAGAGAGGGATAGAGGAAGAGATAAATCTAGAACGATAGAGAGAGAGAAAGAGAGAGGGAGAGAGGGAGACTGTGTTGGATATAAAATTGATCATAATAAAATAGAAACTCTATAAATTAATAATATTGTGTCTATGATATTTTATTAACTTATAGAGTTATTAATATATCGGCTTTAAATAAAATAATTATATATTAATAATTAATTAAAAATAATAATTTTTGTAAAGTTTATAATATTTTCTAAATTTTATTTTTAATTTATAGATGAATTGTATCAATATTTTAATTTTAATAACAAACAATAATATACTCATATATAATAGATTATCATATTTATATCTTTGTGTAAGGTTATTTTTATAGTAATTATTTATTTAAAATATTAATGGGACCATATGCTTACACAGATTTCTATAAAAAATTATTATCTTATTATTTTATCGATTTGTATTATATTTTGAACCGGCACAACTCGGGACGGAAAAATTTATTAATTTATAAAGTTTATTATTTATTTGATTATTAGGTTATAGAGTTTCAACTGTAGACACAATTCTCCTATGTTATATATTTTTGTATCTTTCATTTGTAATTTTTAATTATAATACTTTGTTTATATTTTAAGATGAGAATTTAAAAGTTTTATATATTTGTCTAATGGTTATAAAACATTATAAGAATTTAGTTGTTTTAGTCAGTTTTATATATTGTGTTTGTGCTGGTTTAAATTATTTAATTCATAAATTTCAAATTTATTATTTGATCTCATTAATGCATAAACAAACTTATATTCTATTTTTTGTCAATAAAATAATTTTTTCTCAAACTATTTATAGCGATCTTCATATGTCCGCGCTTGAGTAGTTTCTTTTTTTTCTTAGAGTCTTCTTCGGTGGTTAAGTGGAAAAAGGAGAGATAGAGAGAGAAACAAAGAGATACAGAGGGGGAGAGAGAGGATAGTGAGAGAGAGCAAATATCCTTCAAAAACAATAACAAGAGAGAGAAGGGGAGAGAGAGAGAGGGAGAGGGAGATAAAAGGAAAGAGAGGGATATAGAGAATATCTGCTTCAAAAATAAGAATGAGCAAGAGAGATAGAGAAAGAGGATCTCCTTCGGAAACAAGAATGATAGGGGGAGAGAGAGGGAGAGCATCTCCTTCAAAAACAGTACCGAGAGAGAGAGAGTATAGGCTTCAAAAATAAGAACGAGCAAGAGAGATAGAGAGAGATGATCTCTTTCGAAAACAAGAAAAAGAGGGAGAGAGAGAGAGGGGGAGAATGGATCTATGTTCATTTGTATTTTAGAAGATGCATTTGATGGTAAAATGATGGTTTTTGAATGATATATGTGCGGGCGAAAAAGAAGAAGAACAGAGAAGGAGGATAACAGAGAAGAAGAAAAAGAAGAATAAGGGAGAGGGAGAAGAAGAATAAACATAGAAATTCAAACATAGAAAGTAAAAATTGTAGAATTGTTCAAATTTATTTATTATAAAATCATATCAAAATATAACTTAATTATGAACTTCGGGTTTTATTTTTCAATAATAACTAAATAACAATATTAAGGACTGTACTAATATGCATTTCGTATAAAAAACAAAATATTTTAGTTATGAAAACTTATAAAGAAGATGTATTGATCTTAAAAAGATGGGTTGAGTGAAAACTAGTTTACTAAATATTTTGGTCATTTAGAATTTAGAAGATATATTTGATAGATGGTTACATATGACAAGAGAAGAAGAAGAAGAATGGAGAAGAACGAAGAAGAAGATGAAGAACGATGAAAAAGAATAACCGATGAGAAGGGAAAGGGACAACGATATTAGAAGATCGATAATCAGGACTAAATGTTTTGTCATAACGATATTCAAGACTAAACTTATATGTGTTTCTTCTCAAAAATAATTACACAACAATATTTAGGACTAAACTTATATGTGTTTCGTATCAAAAATAATTACACAAAGATATCCATGACTAAATTTATATGTGTTTCGTATCAAAAATAAAATATTTTAGTTCTGAAAAAATTGATAAAGAAAATTCTGAAAAAAAATTGATAAAGAAAATGCATTTGATCTTTGAAAGATGGGTTGGATGAAAATTAGTTTACTAAATATTTGTTTATTTAAAATTTAGAAGATGCATTTGTTCTTAATAGATGGTTTAATGACATATGTGCAGGCGAAGAAGAAGAAGAAGAATGGAGAAGAAGGGAAAGGGAGAAGAAGAAAATGAAAAAGAACGGAGAAGAAAGGAGAGGGAGGCGAAAAAAAAGAAGAAGAACGAAGGAGAAGATGTAAAAGAGAACAAGAGAGAGGGAGAAGAAGAAAAAGAAGAAGAATAAACATATAAATTCAAATTATTATAAACTTATATTTGTACAACTGTTCAAATTTAGTTAGTATGAACTCTAATAAAAATATAGTTTAATTATAAAATTCGAGTTTTATTTGTTAATTACATAATATTTAGGACTAAAATTATGTGTTTTGTATCAAAAACAGAATATATTAGTTCTAACAATTGATAGTCATAAAAATGAATTTCAAGACAAACCAACAACATATAATCTTCTCACTAAAAGCAAAACAACTACAATTTCAACATAATCAATAACATTTAAATTAACAGCTTTTATTTCTTATTTTAATTTTTCTACTATGCTAAATTTATTTACATTTTTTATTTCATATATTATTATAAACTTAAAATTCTAAATTATTTTTTCAAATATAATTAATACCACATACGTTATGTATTTGATTTGTATATACATATTGTTTTAGTGATACGTGAATTTGACTTTTTAGTTGTATATAAACACCAATATATTAGAGTACGAGAACCGGGTTTAAGATAATAAATCATGAAGTATATTTTATTATGAAGAATTAGAACAAAAAAAGTTAACTAACAAAAAACTCAAACTATATACATTATAATAATAAATTGTAAACACTAACTAATAAGCATATGTAAATTATTAATATTGTTTGTCCACGCTTCGTGAGGACGGTCAGCTAGTTAATAAATATATATGTTGCATGGGTTTTATAAATTTGTGTGCCAGAAACAATAGAGATAAATAAAGAGAAACTAGGGTAAATGGCCATAAAAAAAACTCAAATTTAACAAAATAACCATATTAAAGTTTTGGTTAGAATATAAGGTGAATAATATGTAATATTATCAAACTGCCCTTATGAATGATACAGAATACGTCGTACTATATGAATCATGTACTATACTATTTATTCTGTCATATCATTCTAAATAGTATAGCACGGTAGCGTATTGAGGGGCAAAAAAGAGAAAAGTTAGGGTTTTTGGTTATCAAGTTTATTTTGTGTATACTCTGGTTATATTTTTTATTTTTCTGTGTAATATTGTTAATTCTACAAAAAAAACCATGAATAAAGTTTCTCCTCTCTCATCTCACTGTCATATTTCTTAAGAGCAAACACTATTGTTTATATAATATAAAATCACCTCATATACATTACCTTATAATTTTAATTTATAACACTTTTGTTTCTTTTAGTTTTTATTTGGAGCTCTATATAAAAATCTCATGCTTCCAAATTTCAAATCTTTCTGACTTATAGGGAGTTGCAGCCTCAAGCTCCCAACTTTTTGACTTGGAAATACCCAAAGTACCCCGAATCTTTGGACGAGCGAAATCTACGGGTCCAACTGGTGACCACATTTAAGGAAAGAATGAGAAGGAACATCACATTCCTCTTCATTTCTATTTTTTTTTTACCATTTAAAAGGAATATTTGTTACTGTACGATCCTCGTAATTCCCCTTCATTCCTTCTTATATGAGAAATTATAGAACAAATATATTACCCATCAAATTTGAGCAGGAACAAAATGAAATGCTTTAAAAATGGTAAAAACACATATTTATGTAAATACTAAAAGTAAAATTATGGAAAATTGACATTTTAACATGAACTCTTTCAGGCTCTTTTTTGTGTAAATATATGAGAGATTTTTCTCTGGTCTAACCTAACACATCGCTAAAGAAAGAATAGGAAGTATACAATCCACCTTTTTATGATTATTCTATGCTTAAAAGCAAAAAAAAAATATGTTAATCGATGATTGGAAATAACCCATTTATCATGTATGTTTATCTTAGGAATCATGTCAAGTTCAAGAAATAATAATGGAGTACGTCGTGTACATGGATGGAATGCTGAGGCAAACAAATGATGAGGGCAGAACAACTCGTGAAGGCCATGTATTTATTTTAATATAATCTGTTTTCTGTAAATATATTAATTTAATATGAATATATCAATTAACTATTAGAAATATATATACTTTAGTATGTGTGGAAGGATAGAAATTGTCAAGTTATGCTTGAACTCGTCATTGTGGAGCTAAAAGCAGATGACTACCGTAGTAGAATGCCCGATGTTGCTGCTAGAAAATGAATCGAGAACAAATACTAAGGGTCTCTTGGAGATCCAGAGATAAATAGCAAAATTGGTTACTTGCGTAAACTCTGAATTACAAACAGTCAAACTCTTAATGTTTGGTATTTTTCTTTTTGTAGTTATGAAGTCAAACTCTTAATGCTTGGTGTTTTTCTTCTTTGTATTTATGAAATGTATTACTACGTTAGGAATAAAACAAAAAACTCATATAAGAATACGCAATTATGAAAACAAATGTGTTTTACTTGTTTCTTTTTGGTTGTTACCATTTATTGTTACAATTTTTTTCCATTCCTTTCCTTGTCTACGTTTATTCTTTGATATTTATTCTACTTATTACTTTTCATTCTTTTTCCTCATCATTCCTGCTGTTCATAAACGGGTTATGAGTTGGAGCCTACGTATTTGTTTTATAATAATAATACGATCCTCCGAATCTTTAGGTGTGGCAACACGATACGCGTCTCCCAAGTTGTCGTGTTAATAATGGTAAGATAATAAAACATTGCATGTGGTGACAAAAATTTGAGATTCATGATCTGTTTTTTTTAAAAGGGCATTCAAAACACACCTAGTTCTGCACTTCTTCTCCAACTTGACACTTGCCCGCATCTAATGTTCATTAATATAAATAGTATTTATTTCTATTTCTAATTAATTATTTGCGTTAGACATGTACGGAAACAAAAGCGGAGAAAAATAAATATTTGAGTCTTTGATTAAGCCATTGTCATCGTTGATTATTATTCGACTAACTGGTCCAAATTAACTTTTACAAAAAAATGTTTTCAGAAAGGAAGACAATGGCAGATAATAATAATAATTTTGATCAATAGCAATAACTTTTAATGGTAGCTACATGTATATAATTATATATATATATATATATATATATATATATATATATATTTCTTTAATGCAAATGTTTGAATTAATTTTAGATCAAATCTCACATATTAATTTGTTAATTCTACCTCATTTACTGTAAAAAAAAAATTCTACCTCATTTTCATAATTGCTATTTGCTATACCTCGTAACTAATGCAGTAAAAAAATGTGTTATGGTCCGAGGCATCGTGGTCGGATGGCAGGAATCGGGACTGCGACGCTAACATGTTTCAGGTTCGACGTACCTGTTGCGCGAAACTGCAAAACTTTGCTTTATACACCCACACGGATATGAGTTCATGCTTTTCTGCCAATTTGAATACCCAATGGTGAGGGTCAATCTGTGGACTGCACCACCCCTAAGAATTAGTTTGCGCCGCTCAATAGGTCTGAGATTTATCCTGAGTTACACAAAAAAAAGTATACATTTGATAAAACTTACCAAAAAAACTGTCAAGAAGATTAACAACAAGAACAAAAAAATAAAACTCTCAAGAGAACACAAATAAACACTTTTATATCAATGTTACATAGGTTAAAATTCACGTGTGTGTTTTTGTTTTTGTAAAGTTTACAACTTTTGTTTAGATTACCAATAGAAACCAATATATAAGTATTTTTTTAAACAAAATATAATAAATTATTCTATAAAATTCTAAAAATATTATGGATCCTTTTCACTGGTCGCATCTCTCTAGGTTTCGCATCTGCCTATTCTCTAAAAAGAAAGCCGCCGCCTATGTATATCTTTTTCCAATCGGCAGTCGGAGGCTCCCTGATAGCTCCGATGTCGGTCGGATTTTTATTCTATTTCGTATTCTTTCTCTTGTTTTCTTCTTTTTCGAACGTCTTTTGAAGTTTAAGAGCAAAAAATTTTAGATCTAGTTTTTCTAGATCTAGTTTTTCTAGATCTACTTTTTGTTTCTTCTTCCTCTTGGATTCTTCTTTCGGTTTAGCTTTAGAGTTTTAAGTCTTTCTTCCTCTCTAATTTTTGGATTTGTCGTTGGAGTTACGGTTGGTGTTTGTTTCCTGCGGCGTTTCCATCATCCGGTTGGTCTCGTCTCAGCCTCCTGTTTGCTCTTCCCCTCTTCGTCGGTAAGTTACTCGTTGGTTGTTGTGTGGTTTAGTGTTGTCTCTTTTCCTCTCTCTCTTGCTCATGGAAGCTCTTGTATCGGATGGGCTTTTCTTGGTGTACTTGTCAAGAGTCGTTTCTCTTGGCAGTGTCTTGTGCGCCTCTCTTTATCGTTTGTGTCTTCATGTTTGTTTTTGCCTGTAGTTCCTTCTGGATTTTTCTTTGCGGCTTTAAACAACTTTAGGATGGAGTTGTGGTTCCTCGAGATGCCTTCAATTCCGTCAAGCTTTGGGCTCTCTTGGTGCTTGGTTACGGCAGAAGTTGTGGTTGTTCGGAGTGTTCTCGTGGCTTTACAGGTTTCGTGTAGTTTGTATAAATGTATTGAGACAAAGGTGAAATGAGTTGTGATTTTTGTTGGGTTCCTTTTACCGTTAGATCTTTATAGTTTGTCTCTTCCTTTCTAGATTGATTGGTTCAGTTTTAGGCTTAATTCCAGTTTTTAGTTGTATGTTTCATATTCGATCATTGTATTTCTTCTTGTATTTCACCCTTGTATGTATTTCATTGTGATCTTTAATAAACTTCAGATGATAAAAAATAATAATAATAATATAATAGGGAAGTAAGATATATATATATATATGTATATATATATGTATATATTAAAATTTTCAAAAAAAGACAAAATAATTGAGTCAACGCCCATTTAAAATCTCCAAACTCAAAAGAAAAATGACATATCCTCAAAATGGTTATATGTATGTACCTAATTGTGTGCAATTTCTAGGCAATTTGTTTTTCGGAAACCATGGCCATCCTGGTTAACTTTTTCATTTAGGCTCTAACTCGTGACCATTAAAGTAACAATAGGAAAAAAATGAAAGGAACAAAATAATAGGAACGAGTGGAAATGAAATACAGAAAAGAAATAAATAAACATGTTTTATACCTCTCCAAATTTGATAAAGAACGGTTTTGTTTTATAATTCCTTTTTTAATCGTCTGAATTATTACAATTATGAGGACAATTATAAGGATAATTTTTCTAACGGACAAATTATCTATTCCACAAAAATCCACAATAGATATGTGGGTCTACCACGAACATTTCTTCTTGCACCGTGCTGAAAGTTTCCTTATCTGCCTACAATATAACCTGCAGAAATTGCAACTTCTGATAATCAAAATCCAGATTTTCTGGTGTAGAAGCATTAATAAAACATTAATTAATCGCTGGACTAAGGGAGCTTCCGCCTATAATTCTTTTTAGAATAATGAATGAGAAGAAATGGTTTGAAAATATTTTACTTATAAATGGTAAAAAAATAAAGAATGAAAGGGAATTCACTATTACTCATCATTCCTTTATATCCGGTTAGAGTCTTAATGTATATATGATATGTCCACAACATTGGTGGGTCATTTTAATTCATTAAAACTTGTAAAAGAGGTATGTGAAGAAGTAAGTTGGTAATAAGAAAATACAAAAATATATAGATTGTAATTTGGCTTCTTCATCTTTTCATATTTAACATTATTAATTTTTAATTTGGAGCTTTACAAAATATCTTCATTCCAACTTGTAGGAGATCCGACCTCATTGCTCATGCTTCCATCTTTTTGGAAAGATCCAAATTACCCTTACTTTTTCATGTACGGAATTACCATTTAATGATACATGTAAAAGTATCACACACTTCACAAGGCGTCGGAAAATCGCTCCACGGTGTAGAGCCGCCGCGATTTCACTAAAATCGGTCAAAAACTCGGAAAATTTGAAAACTTCGTTTCTTTGCTGGTAATAGCTCTGAAATAGAGTTATTTATAGTAGATCTACAATATGTGAATGTTAAGTATAACAAAAAGTGAAATGAAATGATGTATAAATTAAATTATTTGATGACGGCCATGAACTAGAGTTGCTGAAATCGCAACATTGAAGAAGATAAAGCGAAAATGACGTTTATAACCTTCATTAAAGTTTAAATGAAAAAAACAAAACAAAACACGCAAATGACTCTCAAATTCAGCACCTTTACCCAAAGAAAAACCAACTTAACCACTACACCACGCAGCATTTGTTGTCAAATGTTAATATAAATTTAATATAAACATAAACATAAGTAAAATTGTCTTAAAATAAATCCCCGAGTAATCCCCGATTTTTTGATAACTCGCTAGGCCCGGACTGAGCACTCGATTAACGCCTAGCGCGTTTCCTAACAAGGGTAATATGTAATCTGTTCGTGCGAATCATGTTTGTTAATAACTTAATATAATAACATGATAAGATACTCTGAATCTTGAGGTGCGGCAACAAGTTACGAAATAATAATGAAGTAATAAAACATATATTTTTAAAATAAGAAAAAAATGTTGAATAATTAAAGGTTGCATGTAGTGACAAATGAGATTTTAAGATTCGAGAGTGGTTGTAGTAAAAGAACACCTCAAATTCTGTTGTTGCAACTTGCCAGCATCTAAAGTTCAATAAGTGATGTAAGCTATAGAATTTATTTATACATAATTAATTAAAGAGAATAGTAGTTGAGGATCACGCATGAATCAGCCATTGTCATCATGCTTCGAGAAAACAGTTCTAATTATGCTTTGAGTAAATGGTTTATACATAATTAATTAAAGAGAGTAGTAGTTGAGGATCACGCATGAATCAGCCATTGTCATCTCTGATCATGTTTCGAGTAAACAGTTCTGATTATGGTTGGTTTTAGGCTTTTAACTACTCAAAGCTTGAGCAAATATCAAATGCTCCAAAATTAAAGTGGTTACTTTCTTTTTTTGTAGTCATATCTCACATTCTTAAGTCATATACCTTAACAGAATGCATCAAAGGTTATAAATATTGAAGAAAAAATAAAACGGAATCAAATTCTAAAGAGCACACAAATGAACACGTAGATAATAATAATCACAATCCACAAAAAAACTGTACATCAAAAATATTATTGCAATGCAAAAACCATCTAAAACAATATTAGAATATCCAAGAGCATCATTAATACCAACAAATTAATAAAAATCCTAATCAAACAGGAGTGGTAGTAACACCGGAAGGAGAAGGAGATCTAGGCTCAACTTTCCTAAGCTGAATGGCTTTGTGAGATTCATCATCATCAAAGTACATATAAGCAAAACCACCGTGCCGGGTCATATCCATACCGGCCATCTCATCCTCCGCCGATATCCGCAACAGTTTCATTTTCTTGAGGATGAAGAAAAGCGATCCCATTGTCGCACTCACCCAACCTGTGATCACAAGTATTTGAATAAGCTGAGCACCAAGTAGTTTACCTCCACCGCCCATGAACAAACCGTGTGGCCTTCCGGGCTTCATGCCGTAAATCTGGTTCAAGTACTTTTCTTTAGCGAAAAGCGCTGTGAATATTAGCCCCCACGCTCCACACCCTCCGTGTAGCTGCGCTGCCTCAAGCGGGTCGTCGTATCTGAGCTTCTCCGCGAGCTTGTTGCACCCAAGGAGGACGAGGGCTGCCACAAACCCACAAATGACCGCCGCCCACGGCTCTACGACCGAGCAGCCTCCGGTTATGGCTGCAAATCCTCCGAGGAGGCCGTTGCATACGTCGGTAACATTCCAGTGTCCCGAGAGAAGACGTTTCCCAAAGAGGGTTGTGAGCGCGGCGGTGCAGCCGGCTAGGGTGGTCGTGACGGCCGTCCTTCCAACAGCGCTCCACTGCCCATTGATCGAGCCTGATTCGTAAGCCACAAGGATCTTGTTGAATGAACCAGGGTTGAATCCATACCATCCAAACCAGAGGAGGAATGTTCCAAGGACAACAAGTGACGCCGAGTGGCCTCTTAGAGCAATGGCTCGACCACCGTTATCGAACCGGCCGAGTCGCGGACCTTCGATCCAAGCACCCCAGAGACCAGCAATACCTCCGACCATATGAACCACACCGGAGCCAGCGAAATCGATTGCTCCGGTGCTGAAAAGCAAATCACCGTCGGTACGGAACGGACTGGCCCATCCGTCAGGGGACCAGAACCAGTGAGAGACGACCGGGTAGACAAATCCGGTTAAGAAAGACGAGTAGATCAGGTAAGCAACGAACTGAGTCCGTTCAGCTATAGAGCCGCTGGTGATTCCGGCGGCGGCTATAGCAAAGGCCCATTGGTAGAGGAAGAAGGAGTAATCATTGGTCGCCGTGGGAAAGTCTTTGAGACCGAAGTTTTGTTTACCGATGAAACCGTTTGAGGGAGATCCAAAGGCAAAGGCGTAACCGAATAGATAGTAGAAGAGACCTCCGGCTGCAGCATCAAGAACGTTGGTGAGCATGATGTTCATCGTGTTCTTGGCTCTGACCGAGCCGGCACAGAGCATAGCGAAGCCAAGCTGCATAGAGAAGACGAGGTAAGCGGAGAAGAGAAGGTATGTGTTGTCTACGGCGAAAGCGACGTCGGTGAATTTGTTGTTCACGGTGACAAGTTGGCCGCAGATGTAGGTAGCCGCCGCCGTGGCATTAGGGCCTAAAAGGACTGCGAGATCGGTCGCAGAGCAAGATGAAACTCCCGACATGTTTGAGAGAGAATGGTGAGAGAGATCAGAGAGGAGAGAAAGGCAGAGGAGAAAAGTGATTTCGTCTCTGTTTATATAAAAGAAAAACTAAGGAAAGACTTTAGGGGCCTAGAGTTTGACTTTTCAGATTACAGCTTGTCGAAATTTTTATGCAACTTGCAAAGTCTTTAACTTTTGTTTGCTAGTACATGTGAATAAAAATAATTAAAAAATATAAAGGAATCTGAATTTTCATCTACCAAATCGGTGTAGATAAGATCTGGGTGTTCAGAAAAAAATATTCTATCACATCCAAATAAATTTTGGTTGAAAATTTCTATACTTTAAAATCGGCGTTGTTGGGATTTTATCATTTTATTTCTTTGGAAACTGAAATGTCTTATTGTCCAAGTCTTGGTCAAAATAGATTGAAAATTTGGTATGAACCCTTCTTCAGAAACGCGTTAGGCGTTGATCGGGCGTTCTATTTGAGTCTAGCAATTTTTAAAAAAATCGGATATAAATCAGGGAATATTTATACAATTTAATATTTTATTAAATATTTTAATACATAACACATCAAAATTAAAAATTTATATACATAAATTTTTTTAAAATTCATATAAATACCAAATTAGATCAAATACTATACATAACCTTATATTCATCTCTTTAATTCAAAGAGAAATCGAAACTAGAAAAAAGAAATAATGAGAAGAACATAAGAGACGCACCTGTACTCATATCGAAACTTAGGATTCGCCTCTCTCTGTCTCTCGTTCGGTTTAAAATTCAATTTAGACACTGTAAGGCTTTGATGCTGAAAAGTCAAAACAATGACCAATTGCTTAAGCTTACCCCGTATCTCAACATGTTAGAGGCCCATGTATTCGAATATGAGTTTTCGATTACTGCTGAAGCTG
The DNA here is from genome assembly GCA_020283515.1 of Alliaria petiolata. Taxonomy (NCBI): domain Eukaryota; kingdom Viridiplantae; phylum Streptophyta; class Magnoliopsida; order Brassicales; family Brassicaceae; genus Alliaria; species Alliaria petiolata. The sequence continues at coordinate 72,690,377 of JAHZTW010000004.1, read as the reverse complement.
GATCAATTTATGGCTCAAGGGATAAGTTTCTTTCAATCAAACTAATAAATTTGATAAACATATTCAGGACCATATATAGACAAGAAAAACAATGACCAATTGCTTAACCTTATATTCACCTCTTTAATTCAAAGAAAAATCGAAACTAGAAAAAAGAAATAATGAGAAGAAGAGAAGAGACGCACCTGTACTCATATCGAAACTTAGGATTCGCCTCTCTCTGTCTCTCGTTCGGTTTGAAATTCAATTTAGACACTGTAAGGCTTTGATGCTGAAAAGTCAAAACATTGACCAATTGTTTAAGCTTACCCCGTATCTCAACATGTTAGAGGCCCATGTATTCGAAGTTGAGTTTTCGATTACTGCTGAAGCTGGATCAATTTATGGCTCAAGGGATAAGTTTCTTTCAATCAAACTAATAAATTTGATAAACATATTCAGGACCATATATAATCAAGAAAAAAGTTGACTAAAAGTAAAACAACACAACAACAGTCAAAAGAAACTTCACTCAGACATTTTGTCGAACACCTCATCTACATTGCATATTTTGTATTTTCTTAGAAACCAAAAGTCAACATATATTTATCATTTCATAGTGTATTCAAATTCTAGAAGTCACCATATTATCAATTCTAGAAATTCTTGAAATTCATTTTAAAAAAAACTTCACTCGACACGTTTTCCTTCTCCCATGAAACCAAATGGACACAGAAGGGGAACTTATCGACTCCTTTCTTCTTCATACCAACATCGTAGATCCTGATTTTTGGATCTGGAACACCACGTCAGATTTTGAAGTTAATCGGTTTTGATAATTTCATCGGCGATTTATGTTAAACCACGGCCTCGACGGACGTTCATCGGACTGCCGCATAAGTTCGCCGCACAGACCAAAATCGCCACGGTAACTCACCGTTGAGCGAGTTTCCGGCCACGGAATGGACAAATCGTCCGAGTTTTCGAACAAGGGTATGAACATACAAAAATTCTATTTTGACTTTGTTTGATTTCCGTACGTTTTACATTTAAGTATATATAAATTATATAGTATCATTTAAAAAATATTAAATTTATATATGGTACTTCTTTTTAATTTTATTTATATTTATATATTTCGAATTCAGTTCAAAACATAAAAAAATATTTCGAATTCATTCATAAAATAGTAACTGATTTATGATTGAAGATAATGATTTAAAGTTTTATTAATGTCTAAAATTTTGTTATAGAAAAAAACTTAATATTACCACCAATCCAAAAAAAGAAGAAGATTCTTATTTTATTAATCCACAATTAATTGTTATTTTCCCAATTAATTAATTCTTTATATTTATTAAATAATTTAAATTTATTATTAAATGTTAGTAAGATACTAAGATTTAAGAATTTGGAGACGATCAAGTAGATCGATCACTCAGATTTTTACCATAACATCGCTGATTCATAAAATTATTGAATAATATTTTACTATTAGCTGTGCCTTAGACTTGGAACTTTTTTTTGTTTTCTTTTTTCCTTCAAATTTGGTTATACTAAATATCTAGAATCTGATGTATACATAAACCATGCTATTTTTGCTCTTTCTAGTCACCTCGTAATCCCCGTATTAATATATTTTATTAGATAGTTATTATTATAAAACAGACGCAATTAGAATAAAAACGAAATAATAAAGAAATAAAGTTGATTGATTCCCAACATGTCTAGTTTAGTAAGCAAATGTTGACCAAGGAATCTGCATCTTTGGTTTTCGACTTTTCCAAACCGTGAAAAAGGTAGATAATTGACAATGTTTTGAAAACCGGACCGGTGACCGAACCGGAAATTTTTTAGGTCATGGGTTGATATGGTCCGACCAGATTTGATCCGGTTTGATGATATTTTTAGAATAATACATATCTCATATGCTTTTATATTTTTCTCTATGAATATGACTATAATATTTGAAATACTAATATAATCGGTCATAACAAATAAAAAACTTTAGTAATTATAATGTTTTAAAAAATAAATAAAAAAGTAACTAATCAAATGTGTATCAAAGATTTTTTTTTTTAAATATATTTCATTAATTTAAAACTAAAAGTAACAACGAAATAAGATAGTGTAACTTTAGTATGCTTTTGATGAACAGAGCGTTGTGAGGATAACTGAGATTTTGTGTTTGTATCTGGTGAAAGAGGAACTTGTAAATCATTTTACTTCATTGTTCAACGTGAGATGCATGAGTGAGTTGGAGAGAAAAAAATAATAATCAAAAACAGAGTTTAAAACCTAAAGAAAGCCATACATTGTTAATTTTTTCCTTTTTTTATTAAAAAATATTTTTAAATGATTAAACCGGGTTCAATTTGGTTCAATGGGTCGCCGGTTTCTGGGTTTTAGCCGGTTCGATCCGGTTTTTTATCCTGTCCAACTATCTCCGGTTTTTAACATTAACCCAACCCGAAAATTGATCCGGTTCATGGTTGGATCCGGTCATACTGGGACCCACTGGTATATTCTTTTTGATTCTTTTGAGTTTTAGTTCACACGAGACATGGGGCAAAACTCCAATATTGATGATGGGCTTTTTCGCGAAAGCTTTAAAAGCATCCACACTTAATATATTTTTCCTTAAATTATACTCTTTCGAATCCGAAAGACATTTCTAAAATAAAATATGTGTGTGAGATAATATGTGTGGTGTGGAGGAGAGAGGTAACAATCCGACGAGTTTTTGGCTTACAATTTACTCCGGTTATAAAAAAACAAAAAAGAAGAAGATAACGAGTATGTAATGGAGACATTTTCTTCAAATTGTTTTTTATTTTTCAAATTTTTGTGTAGATAAGAAATTTGATTGATAATTATAGGACTTCGTGTTTTTCCGTGGATTTACATTTTTTTTTTTTGGGTTAGATTCTTGGCTAATATGTGGATCCATCCACATTTGATCAGCGATAACTGATTTGTAAATAAAAAAACTTGCGAAATTTGTCTACTAATTCTATAAAGAGATTGTCATTGTTAATTTGGGCAAGATTTTATATATGATTTGACTCTAAAATATATAAATTGTACTTACCGTCAAGGTCACACACACTAAACTAAACCATGGAAAATTATTTCAAAAATTTGCGTGACTTCATGGACTAACTCATAAGAAAGATTTGATTATTCTTTAATTGATGATTCAATCAAATTATATATTTTACTTAAGATTCTAACTGACTATTAAAACCATATTTTATTTGTTAAACACGGAAAATATACATTTTGACGATTTAAAAAAGAAAATAATATCAGAATTTGCCTAAGTTATACAATGGGTTTGTAAAACTATACATTTGATTTTTTTAAAAACTAAATTAAACTTAACCAATTAAAAAAAAATCAAATCTATTAAAAAATATTTTAAGAACAATAAAAATCAAAAAAAAAAAAATCAAAAAGACCATAATAAGAAAATTTTGATCTTAAATTTTTCGAAAAAATATTAAAAAAATATTTATGTTATTTGTTTTGTTTTGATCTAAGTCTCTATGGAATATGGAATCTGGAGATGTTTCGGGTTGAGTTGTCACAAAGCGTTATTTTTTGTTTACCTTGCTTTTCCTTTGTGAGATAAATCTAAATTTGGGCCAATGGATATTGTGGGATTAAATATGAGTGAAATTTCTATGATTAAAAATGCTATTACAAATTGAAAATAATACTAAATTTTTTTCGATACCTTGAAGAAAGAGAGTTTGGATACGAAATAGATTTTTCAACTCTATTGCCTTTGCTCTACAAAAGTCTCATGGTCGACTTTTCTTCAAGTGTTGAAAGGAACAATGGAAATGGGGGAAATCATTGTGCAAACAACAGAAAAATAATAATATTTCAATATTTCAATATACAAACAAAATAATAATATTTAAATATACAAACAACAGATATTATTATTTTTTCTCCCTGGCTCCTCAACTAATATATGTAGGACGTAGAAATATAGTTTAACCTTGATTCAAAATACTCTGTTTTGTGTCATGAAAAATAAAATATTTAATAAATATGTGAGTGGGTAGGAACCATGCTAACTGAAATAGCCTACCTTGGTCCTAGAATACTCTGATACTATTGCGGTAAAGTATCCTCAGTCAAAAGATATTCAGCATTCTCAGTCAAAAGAAGAAAGCATTAAACACAAGTCATTAAAGGAAGAACAATTGCCAAAAATAAAAGAATCTTGGCTTTGAGTTTAGATATTTTACCAACTATAAAAACTTATAGCCTGAGACATATTCTTGGCAGCAAAAATGAGAATCGATCTTGTAAAGAAGAGGACTCCATTTAGTAGGCACAGTAGATGATAAACTTAGGTTATCCGAGATTACTTTAATCTAGCAATTGGTTGAAGCATCTCAGGACCGGTCATGTGCCTAGCCAAATGTGGCATTGGGTTTGGCCCCCCAATTTTTGTTAGCCCTTTATACAAATTTTTTTTTTATGTATATATAATAAGTTTTATAATTTTTGTTGATCCATTACTAATGTTTTATGATTATGGCTCATAATTTTCAATTTGTCTCTGATCCCAAAATCTCTAGGAAAGCATCTGAAGATTCTTGGATAATTTCATCACATCATCAATTGGTGTATTGTAGTATAATATCATTTGTTCAAGATTCGGCATTGTTAGAAGTTTCAATCGTCATTACAAATTTCACCAAACTTGATGATAGGAAAGTGAGAACTAAAGTGTCATAAGACAAGTAGATGATCGTAACATTTGCATATTCCCATGAGAAGATATGTTACATTACCAATTATTTTGTATTTTTCTGCTGCATACCTTGCCTTCATGATCTTTGATCATCTGTCATCCGAAGTCCGAGACGAGCTTCAACAAGCGAATCAAAACACACTTGAGGATACTTTACTGCAATAGTATCAGAATATTCTAGGACCAAGGTAGGCTATTTCAGTTAGCATGGTTCCTACCCACTCACATATTTATTAAATATTTTATTTTTCATGACACAAAACAGAGTATTTTGAATCAAGGTTAAACTATATTTCTACGTCCTACATATATTAGTTGAGGAGCCAGGGAGAAAAAATAATAATATCTGTTGTTTGTATATTGAAATATTATTATTTTGTTTGTATATTGAAATATTGAAATATTATTATTTTGAATAATATCTGTTGTTTGCACAAATGGTAACACTTGAAGAAAAGTCAACCATGAGACTTTTGCAGAGCAAAGGCAATAGAGTTGAAAAATCTATTTCGTATCCAAACTCTCTTTCTTCTCACTCTCTTCTAAATGGATTGAGTAGTTTGACTTTTCTCTCTCTCTTCTAGATCTTCCTCTACGACAAACATTTCCAATGAGTCCATTACTAATTTCTTCCACCTACTTGATATAAGCACTTTCAATCGTACAAACTCCCCTCGTTATTATCCTAAAGTACTCAGAGCGAAATTTTTTAGTATTATTTTCAATTTGTAATAGCATTTTTAATCATAGAAATTTCACTCATATTTAATCCCAAGTGATCCATTGGCCCAGATTTAGATTTATCTCACAAAGGAAAAGCAAGGTAAACAAAAAGTAACGCTTTATGACAACTCCGCAAGAACTCAAATATGTCTTCATTTGTTTGTCCACTTTCTTATAATTTGTTTTTCAAACTACATGTTCCAGCAAGAGTTTAATTGGCATCCAAGTATAACAGAACAAGCCCGAGATGCTTACGAGATACAAGCAAGGGGTTATGCAACTTGCATGATCGGAAAGAGAAATGGAAGCTCACCAGAAATAGACCGGATTGGATGACGGATGACTTGTGGTTAGGTTACATCAAGTTGTGGACAGAGCCAGTTGTTGCTGAGCGGGCAGAAACAAACTCGGTTAACCGCAATAGCAGCAACGCAAACCACACCAATGGTGCAAAAACTTATGAAAGACGTTATGATGAAATGGTACGTAATCTGATTTCTAATAATACATTTCTCTCTTAACTTCTAATGCTTATCCTGAACTTTTATTTTAAATAAAAGACTAAGGAACCCAGTGGAAAAGAGCCTGATATGCTTGCGTTTATTGAGGCGACGCAAACATCCTAAAAAGGCACTATTCCCAACAATATGGCTAAGCGGATTGTGGAAAACATAAAGGAAATCATTTCGGAGGGCTTGTCTCAGAATCAATCCCAACATCCGTCAGTTCAGTCAAACGTCCTTTCCCAAACCAGGATCAATACTTTAGTTATTCAGGTAAGTAAATTTTATGTTTTAATTTTGTATTTTAAGTTTAAACTTTTTGATTCTATCTCATATCATGTTTTCATGGGATGTTTTTTTATTTTCTCTTCTCATGATATTAATATGTTAGTTATTTATTTTACTCATTTTTCAATTAGGTTTTAAGTTAGTGCTTTTGATTTTTACATATTCTTTAATTTATAGGTAGTGCCTGTTGTACAAGGATTCCGTTTCGGATTCGGTACTTTTCCGGTCAATAGAGTCATCTCTTCCGCATTCCAATCTAATCCCGAGATTGCGCTTGGCTAACTAGAAGATTGCAACTTTAGAGAAAGACAAAAGCGAGAAAGACAAAGAAATCAAGTATCTTAACCATGTACAAAAGATGATTCTCGCCAAGTTCCCGGATTTGCAACCTCCACCATCTCCGGAAAGTGTTTGACAGGGAAGCAATTGTTTCTTGCCGGAGAAATTTATTGGTCTCAACACAAAACTCGACGATTGACCTTGACAGAAAGAAAACAAAAAAGAAAAATGTGAGTTGCCAAGTAAAGTTCAAGAAGTGGTAGCTATAAGAATCAAAGAGCGGAACTTGATTCCGTGTACTTTCAATTATAACTTGACCAGAAAAATGCTTGCTAATGCTGGTTTTAGTGACTTTTACAAAGACGGTATCAAGATTTTGAAAATGAAGAGATTTCATGAAGCTAGTTAATCTGTCTACCTACATTCCTTGACTGGGGAACGGAATTTTCTAAATAACGAAACTAAGAAGAATCTTACAAACAAAGAAGATGACACAAGGCAAAACAAATAAGGATGAGTTCGAAAAACGAACCGGACAAATTTGAAATTTCAGAGCTCGAAGTTGCAAATCTCGGCCGTGGGTACATAACCGAACATTTCTTTCCTAAAACATCCATGAATAAGAAATGCAAAGAAATACACATATTTATCTGATTCACGAACGATATGTTGGCCACGTCCAACGAAATCTCCCATGCTATTTTGCAAGCAACGTATGATCAGATAAAAGGCATACAACATTAATTTTGAAGTTGAACTTCCTCTTACATTTTATCATCACAAACTACTTATAGCATTAGAAACTGGTTAACAAGCCAAAAGCTGAAAAGAAAGAAAACCAAACTCCAAAAGTCGACCTTAATTACTTAACAAAATGGAATCACCAAGTTATGAAAAAAGGGATTCCTTGGGCCACAAGCAGCCACAATACCCAAGTTCCCACCATGCCCATCCACAACATCCAAGTTCCAAAACCCGTCCCATATTGCATTGTCTTCGTTCATAGTAGTAGTTTCAAGTATTTTTACCGGAGAAAAGTTCCCTTGTAACTGCTCCTCTAACGAATTAGGGTTATTATACCCATAGGTTGTTGATGAATGTGTCATTTGATGAGGAGTATAGAACACATCGCCGCGATTGCTGCTGCTACTGCTACTGCTACTATTATCTTCGAGTATAGACATAATCTTTTTCATATCGAGTTGGTCCAACTGAGAAAACTGTTGTTCTTGTTGTAACTCCATTTGTCTCTGTTGCTTGAATTGTTGCCTCTTTAAGAGAAGACTCTTTGTCTTTTCAGCATTGTTAGTTGCAGGCTTTGCCTTCTTCTTGAAATGGGTTCTCCAATAATTCTTGATCTCGTTGTCTGTTCTTCCTGGTAAACTACGTGCTATCGTAGACCACCTATACAAAACCTTACGACTTAAGACAAAAGCCATCGAGAAACCGAAAAAAAAAACACACTTAACTTTGTTTGGTTTCCAGGTATTATTATTATTACCTGTTGCCCCATTTAGCGTGTAGCTCAAGTATTATACTTTCTTCATGAGGAGTGATCTGTCCTCTCTTGAGGTCTGGTCTAAGGTAATTCACCCACCTTAATCTGCAGCTTTTGCCATTCCTTTTCAATCCTAATCATCAAACATTCTTGAATCAATCAATGTCTTATAATAATCAATTATGATGCGATTGTTTAAATGTAAATTTCTGCGCAAATTCTTTTCAGAAAAAGATTTTGGTTTTTGGTAAAATTAATATACTTAAAACGAAATATATACGTAAACATCAAACATAACATGAAAACTTCTTTCCGTATGCTTACGGCGTTTGCATTTACAATTAGTATTGAAAATTTGTGATTTCACTTGGAAAAAAAAAACATATTATAACATGTAAATACATAAAAATGCTTACAAACAATTGAAACTTTTGTTTTTTTCAACTTTAATGATGTACCTGCGAGTCTTGAAACAGAGTTCCAACGACCTTCACCGTGAACACGGACGTATTCGATCAAGAGACAGTCTTCCTCGCCGGTCCATGGACCTTTTCTCCAAGCTTCTTCCACTCCCTTCACTCCCCACCAACTCATTCTTCTTCTGATTTTTATTTTTGTTATTTTTCCTCTACTGGATCTATCAATATGTTTGGCTCTTTCTCTTTCTCTTTTGTGGAAGCTCTATGCTACTCTTCTTAGATGTGTTATGTTCTTATATATGCACTGACTAAAGCTTTCTTTGGTCCACCACTCTCCTCCCTTAATATCTTTTTGTTTGGGTTGTGGAGAAAGAGATAGTGAGCGAGATGAAAACAAAATGAAAAATTGTATTTAAATTATTCTTATTTAGATACAGAAAAACGAATGTCATTTTGTTTTGTTTTTTTAACATATCCTATCAAAAGAAAGCGACTACAAGGAAGAAAAACCTACAACATTTTAAAGGGCAGCAATTAAAAATTTAATAATATTAAGCATACAATCTTTATAGATAAAGAGACCAGGAGATTATATAAGTCCATAAATTTTCATTATTTAATCGATATATGTCTGTGAACATATATGACAGAAGACAAAATCGATAAACCAAAAAGAAAAAAATAAAGCCAATAAAAGTTGTAAATTATGTCTACTTATTCCTATTCTGAATTTAATATATTTTATTATCTTGTAAAATTTAGAACATATAATTAGACAAAAAAAACTTTCTATCATAAGAAAAAGACAACAAATAAACATGTAAAAAAAAACAGCTATGCTTTTTTTTTTTTTATCTCAACCTGAGTATTGATTTGAAAACAAAGGTACGATTACAAGCCGAAGCCAAAGGACTAACCAAACTTACAACAAGTAGGTCAGAGAAAGGAACCCAAAAGAAAAACTTTCTATTTACCCCCAAAAAAATACCAACCAAGACAAAACCAGTTTATAACCAAAATATCAAACCGAAACATAGGCTAGAGTTTTCTCAGAGTTAAAAATTTCACGAAGCCAAAAGGGAGCTCATGTGGCCACATACGATTGTCATCTATTTTGCAAAGTGACACTATGGGCAATGAGAAAAGCACCTCTATTTCTGTGACGAACTTCTACTTCAACTTTCCAATCGGCAATTTGAACCAAAGAGGATAGGAAAGTTTCGGCCTCAAACTTAAAAGACGGCCAAGCCTTGGGTCTGTCCAGAACACCAATCAAATCTGGAAATTCCGCCACGATAATAACCTGTTTCAATCTATGAAAAACCAGACTTTCAAAAACTCAAGCCAAACAACGAAATTTTGCTTGGTCTAAACTTGAAATATGATGCAGCGAGATATTTGGAATATTTCCAAATATCTTCCATATATTTATATTTACTTATTTGTATTTAGATAAATATGTATTATTTCTATTTTCTATATTTTAGTAGTTTTCCTATTTTAATTATTCTAGGGTTTTTATGATCTATTATAAATAAGCCGTTTAGGCCTCATATTGTATTGAGACTTTGATGAATTAATAAAAAGGAGATTTCCTAAAAGAGGTTTTGATAAACCACTGTGCAATGCAACGTTGATAGACCGCCTAAACCATTCTATCTCGTCGAAACGAGCTCTATTGCATCTTGTGGTACCGCACAACTAACAACTCGGTTAGTGATGCAGCGAGATATTTGGAATATCTTCCATATATTTATATTTACTTATTTGTATTTAGATAAATATGTATTATTTCTATTTTCTATATTTTAGTAGTTTTCCTATTTTAATTATTCTAGGGTTTTTATGATCTATTATAAATAAGCCGTTTAGGCCTCATATTGTATTCAGACTTTGATTAATTAATAAAAGGAGATTTCCTAAAAGAGGTTTTGATGAACCACTGTGAAGAGTATTCACAAACCCTAGTTTCCGGGTATTCTTAGAATCAACGGATCTAGTTCTATCCGTAGTAGCTTCCGCTCCATCAAAATACCACTTATCGCTCTCCTGCTATGCAATAAGACCTCGCCTTCATGATTCCTTAAAACCCATGAAAATCCTGCCAAATGCTTGTTTTTTCTCCAAGAAAGTCCCACATTGCATTTAACCCACGGATTTATAGGAGGTTTCCACCGAGAAGTTAATATGTTGTTCCCTGAGCCTCTCGAATTTCTCACCTCTGATTCCACCTCTTGAGATAGAAACCACATATTCGCTTCCTCTCTGATTTTGTTCACCGTTTCCATAGGACAAAATTTGACTCCTTCAAATAAGAACTTGTTTCTGTTCTTCCAAAGAAACCAAAGAATCCAAGGAAAAGATCTCCTAATTAGCCATGGGATCTTTAAAGTTTTCCCCATCAACATCAAATAATTCAAATTCACAAAGATCGAATCAGAGTGAAAGCCACCTAAGGGAAGGGGAAATTCAGAAAGTGCCCAAATCAATCTAGCTAAAGAACAAGTGAACAGAATATGGTTCGAAGATTCACCTTCACCACCACAAGCTTGACAGCGAGAGTCAACTTTCATCCCTCGCCTGATTAAATTTTCCCCTGTAGGAACAACTTCACTTATCACTCTCCAAACAAACGCTTTGATCTTAGGGGCTGTTGAGAGATTCCAAGCTTTTTCCTTTAAACCATTTAAAAATGGTAGCATAGCAGCCGCGGTAAATAGATCTTTTTGAGAGAATTATGAGCAAGCCAATAAGCAGATCGCACTGAGAATAAACCACTCTTCTTATGCTTCCACACCCAATAATCATCTTGATTAACCATCGGCTTTAACTTTAAAATCAGACCAATATCCTTAGGGACGAAAAGCTCAACCAATTTAGCATGATTCCAAGACGAGCTATTAACCTCCAGTAAGTCATTCACTGTCAAATAAAGATCAATAAGACAGTTTTTCATCAAAGGCACTCTAAGGCTATTATCATCGTTCCAAGGATCAACCCAAACCTTAAAAGATTTGCCGTTACCCAGCTTTTTAGTAATCCCTTGAACCAAAAGCTCTCTTCCAAATTGAATACTCTTCCAGGCAAAGGAAGGTCTTTGACCCATGGGAGCTTCTAAGAATTCTTTATGATCAAAATAACGGCTTCTCAAAACTTGCGCAAATAAACACTCTGGTTCCTGGAGAAGTCTCCATGTTTGCTTTGCTAAGAGAGATTGATTGAAGCTTTCAATGTCTTTAAAACCTAAACCACCTAAAGGTTTTGGTAAACATAAACTTTCCCAGCTAATCCAATGCACTTTTCTCTTATGATCCACAGAATTCCACCAAAAGTCTGACATCGCACTAGAGAGCTTTGCAATAGTCGATTTAGGTAGCTTAAAACAGCTCATTGCATAGACTGGCATTGCTAGAGCTACTGCCTTAAGCAAAATTTCTTTTCCACCCAAAGAAAGACTTCTAGCAAACCACCCCATTAACTTTGATTTGAGCCTGTCTTGTATAAAACCAAGCAGATCTATTTTTGAACCGCTGAAACACTCAGGAAGCCCCAAATAACTGCATGCTCCTCCTTCATTAGAGATTCCAAATAAATTCTTTATCTCATCCTTAGTACCTTCATCAATTCTGGAACCAAAAGTCAGAGACGATTTAGAAGGATTAATTAACTGACCAGTTGCGTCTCCACAGACCTTTAAAATCCTCTTCAGCTCCTCACACTGATCTTTATTTGCTTTACACAGAAAGAGACTGTCGTCTGCAAATAAAATATGATGAATCTCAGGTCCAGAATCTGAAAAACTTATGCCATTTAAAGAACCTTCATGATTTGCCTTGTTGAGGAGGTGGGTAAGACCTTCTGTGCAAAGGACGAACAGAAACGGAGACAAGGGATCTCCTTGCCTCAAACCACGAGAAGGTGAAATGAGACCAAAAGGCTGATCATTGATTAACACTGAAAAAGTAACAGAGGTTACACAAAACATAACTCATTCCACCCATTTTGAATCAAATCCAAGGGCAAAGAGTAACCTTCGCAGGTAAGCCCATTCAACTCTGTCGTATGCCTTGGACATATCAGATTTCATGGCCATAAACTCCGTAGATATAGATGGATGAGTTCTGAGCCCGTGTACAAGTTCATGAGCTATAAGAATATTGTCTGAAATGAGCCTTTCTGGGATAAAAGCAGATTGCGATGGAGATACAATATCTGCTAGAAACGGTTTTAATCTTTTCACCAAGATATTAGAGATGATCTTGTAAAAAACAGAACACAAACTAATTGGCCTAAGATCACTCATTCTTTTTGCTTTCATCGTTTTTGGGATGAGACATAAAAGGGTATAATTCCAATTTGAAGGAAACGAACCTGTCAAGAAAAACTGAGAAATCTCTTGAGCCACTTGATTTCCAACCACATCCCAATATTTCTGGAAAAAGAATCCAGTCATCCCATCAGCTCCTGGGGCACTGGATGGCTTTATAGCAAAGACAGCTTCTTCGATTTCCTCTTTAGAAACTTCTTTAGTCAAACTTTCATTCATTTGAGCTGTCACTCTCGGAATAAAACCTTGAAAAAAATCTTGGAAATTTCCTTTTTGAGCAGATTTAAACAGATCCGAGAAATAAGCTCCCGCCACTTCCCCTTTTGATGCCTCTGATCTTTGATCATTCCCATTTATATCAATCAACAGATCCAAACCTAGACGACCTATATTTTCTTTTACTGAGGCATGATAAGCTTTGGTGTTTTGTCTCCTTCCTTTAACCATTTATGTTTGCATTTTTGGCTCCAATGGGATTCCTCTTCTCTATAAGCATTCACCAAATATTTTTTCAAAGCTTGAACCACTAAAAGGCGAGGAAAGCTGGAAGACTGCTCCCTTTCCAGAGCCATCTGAGCTTTAATTATTTTCTCTTTGGAGTTGAGATTATTCTGCCTTTTCCAGAAACTTAAAGTCCTACGACACCTTCTGATTCGATCTGAGACTGAAAAACTGAGACCACTCTGAACAGAATTCCAAGCATTTTCAATAGACTCTTTAACTCGAGGTTTATTAAAGAGTCTTTTATCAAACTTGAAATTTCCTTTATAAACTTCATTGGAGCAAAGTAAATTTACCAGCACATGACGATGATCAGAGCCTCTCTTATCTAGAAAGGATTGATTTGCAGACGGAAATTTCTTTATCCACTCTGAATTAGCATAACACTTGTCAAGCTTGCTCTGAATCCAAAAATCACCTCTTTTTCCTCCCCAAGTAAATGGATTACCCCTACTTGGAAGCAGTCTCATATCACAAACATGAAGCATATCATTAAACACGTTGAAAGAATCAATACTTCTTCTGGAACCTCCAATTTTATCAGAATTTTGGCTTATATCATTAAAGTCTCCCAACATACACCAGCCTTCTTTTCTTTGAGTCCCAATTCTACTGATTCTTTCCCATATGTTAGTTCTGCATTTTTGTACTAGATGCCCATATATACACGAAATATAAAAACTTGACTCCCCAAACTGTACACCGAAGTCAATAAGGTTCTTATCTGCATACTTCATATCAACAGTGACCTTCTTCTTCCAAAAAACAGCTAGGCCACCACTCTTTCCTTCAGGTTCTACTGTATAAACCCTATCATTACCCAACCATTCTTGTATATCCACCAAAACATTCCTACTATGCATAGTTTCCATCAAGAACAAGACTTCAGGAAAATGTTCTTTACGCATTTCTTGAAGCCTGGGAATTACCAAGTCTTGAGACCGTCCCAATCCTTGGCAATTCCAGCAAATTATGCTCATTGAGATTTGGATGGTCCCTCATTTGGGAACACCACTGGTTTGATACGCCTAGTATCATCGGATTGATGTTCACCAACATCCATTTCCTTACGTTTGGATACTCTCTTTGGCTCATCTTCTTCCTGAAGATCATTTTTTTTAGAAACTGCATTTCAGATTTCTTCCTTCTACTTTTGAAAGGACGCTTACGAGGTTTACCCGATTTCAAAAAGACCCCGGTAGGACCAGACTCCGAAAGACTAGCTCTGTTGACCGTTGAGCCAAAGTGAAACGGATTATCCCCCGACGAAAAATTGGCAGCCATACCTTCAGATATACTGACTTCTGGAAAAGAGAGTCTCGCCAAAGCACTACCCGCTCGAATAGCTGAAGAAAGAAGTTTCTCCTGCGGATCCAAAGCCTTACCAGTACTGATACCTTGAAGCTTCTCTGAAAATCAAAAACCAAGCCTTTTCCTTTATCCAAAAAGTTGTAACAGAAGGAGGCGGCTCTAAACACAGAAGAGTCTTAGACGCCAAGGGATCAACAAGAGACTTTGGCACCGACTTTTTTACTCTTAATCCAGTGATTGGATTAAAACCAATTTGATTATCCTCAAGAACACCAAACAATGGATCACTCTCCTTTAGAAACGATTGAGAAATCTTCGCAGTAGACAAACCTTTATGTCTTCTTTCAGCTGCTCTGTCTTGGTTCCTTTTAATAAACCTTGGACATCTTTCTTGATCATGAGAAAGCATTTGACAAGAAATACATCTCCTTTGAATTCTCTCATAGAAGTATGATATTACAATCTGCTTTTTTGATGGAAGATTGATAACCTTAATTCTTCTCATTGGTTTTGTAATATCCAGCTTCACTCTTACACGCACAAAATCTTGACTTTGAGGTTGAGTAGGATCAAAAGCAGCTTCTATTACCTCTCCCGCGAAACCTCCGAAAGCATAGATAGTCGATAGGGTAAAATTGTTCACCGGAATATTATTCATTTGAACCCATGAAACAGCTATGCTATATGAATATAAATTTTGTTGGGTTAAAGGCTACATAATGTGACTATTAATTAAATAGGAGAAAAGGTTTTCATTGCTTACTAAAACGGGTATTTTAGACATTAAATAATGAAAGTTAAGGCATCGGGTAACATTTTTGGAAAGCATCAAATCCAATGGTATACTCTTTTTACGCAAAAATAAGATTCACAAAAAAAAAAAACTCCACTTGAACTTAAGACACGTACACTATCTATAGAGGCCTACTTATTAATGTATCCCCTTTATACTATATATAATGGTTAAAAACATAATTAAAAATTAACAACAATTGATGGTGGTGGAGTAATTCATATAACTGGACCACTAATATATGTCCAAGTGTTAAGGAAATTCAAACATTTGATCTCACACTGAAGTCTTTTTAGTTTATGTTCGTTGGATTCCACGTCATGATTTGTGGAAATAAAGTATGCAATTCTTTGAAACAGTTTACACGGTCTTTTTACGTCACAATGAGCCAGGTGGCCTTTATTATTCCCCGGTTCTCCAACAATTATTTAGATAATTTCGTATAGTAAATTGATGTGGTGAAATATGAAATAAGATTCTAAGAACTATAACGAACTTAATTAAGATGCTTAGAGGGAATGGATGGAAGGATTAAGAAAAGATTATTCATTTACTAAAGTAAAAAAAGAATCATTATCTCTTACTACTATTAAAAACTTTTTTTTTTCTGATCAACGAAACTACTATTAGAAACTTTTTATAGTATATTGCTTGGTGAATGAAGTACTGTAACTGATATAGTATGAAATTACTTGGGATGCAGTAAAGGGGCAATGAATATGGCTATGAAGAGATTTGAACTAAGTAAGAATGACATTGATGAGTCATGTTATTGTGATTCAAAAGACCACATGAGAAATGAGTAATATCTATGATTGGAATTATCAAACTGAGGTGATTAAAGTAATGATTGATCTGTGTTTGAGAAAAAAATTGGAGTTTATATGTGGATCCATGATCTGTACCGTCTCACTTGAGATGGACACGAAGAGACGAGACTAATTACAGTCTAAGGCTGTTACCGACAAACAATAGTTGTTTCCAAGAGGATAACTTGGAATCCGTGTAGTAGATCAGTCTTTGTGGTTACGGAAATCGCTAGATCACCCATGTGTGTATATGGGTAGGTGGTGAATAACACGGAGTAGTGATTGAAAATGTTTGGGATGATAATAGTCAAGAGAGTCCGTGTGAATACATAATTATTCATAAAACGTTAGAAAATTATACTTAAGTACTGACTTATAAGATTGTGATTATTGTAGTTATGTATGTGATTCTAGTGTGTTAATTTATTTATGGTGTTTCAGTGTGAACCTCGGATAAGTGATTGAAGTATGAGATTGGACTTGTTGCCTTGAGAATTTTTTTCATGTTAATAATAGCACTCCAGCTATTTACACAAATTATGTAACGTTGTAGTATATGTGATGTCACATAATAGTTTAGGGTATCTCTAGGCATTTCAAGATTTGAGACAAGAATTTACGGGTATGGGACGGAAACAAATCATATGAAAATTGTAAAACAATTTTAAAAAGGAAATCAGATAAAAAACAGGACTGAAAGTTAATTTGGGTAACGGGGCGGGTTAGAAAAATTCACTTAGCTAAATTCTCTTCATAAACTCTCAATAATTTGGGTAAATTCCGGGACGAATATTTCGGATAATTTCGAGAAAAATCAGGAAAGTTTGGGAAATTTCAGAAAATTACATATATTTTTTAAACAGATAATTCACGTATCCTATCTTATACATCCTTCGTTTCCGTACCTTTCACGTATCCATTTGGAAAAAATAAATGATCCTAAATGAAAAATCATTTGAACGAGATTGAGAATGGAACGGAAATTTCGAGACGGGTACGGGTGGGCATGGATAACCTGTCCCGAAAAGGATAGTGCTAGTTTGGGGCATTGCAGTTACAGTTAATTCTCAAAAACATATTTGCTCCTATAAATCATTATACCATCAAATACAATTTCTATTTTCTAGTATACTTATATGGCATTGCTCTTCACTGAAAAAAAAAATAGACCCCTATTGTTCAAATGTGAAGTTATTATAGTTATCTCGAGACCATGTTTGGCAGATCTTATTAGCTTCACAACATCAGTGAATACTAAAAACTAGGTGATAACCTGCGCCATGCGCAAGATAAAAAATCTATAAATAATTTTACTAAAGATGATTTTGAAAATTTTTAAAATAAAAATAATTTAATCAGTTTAATATATATGTGAATAATATAATTTAATATTTCAAATTTTTGACTTAATATTTTTAACTTGTTTTCAAGTTTAAATATTTATATTATTTGGTTAATTTATATGATTCTATTAACTAACCATATAAACAAAACAATATTTCTAAATATAGATATCTATTAAAATCACACATATCGAAGTATTTTTTATTGTAACCTAAATTATATTTTTAATTTGTTATAATTTTTTTATTAAAATCACACATATCGAAGTCTTATTTATTGTAAACATATTGTCTGCTTAATCAAAAAAAAGTATTGTGTATATCATCAATTTTGTATAAATTATATTTTATTAAATAATATTTTTTAAAACTATTGTTTTATTCATTTTTAAAAAATGTATTGTGTAATATGATGTATATCATAAATCATCACATAACCTAAAATTCAATTTTAAATAATCTAAAAATTAAAACATAATTTTTTTGGTTATATTAAAAGTAATAAATGGGTAAAGACATATAATGTAATTAGTCTAATCAAAAAGGAAATCTACTCTATGAAAGCTAAATGGCTCTCTCCAGGAGTTACCACGTCAGCATCTCATAGTGTGCCACCTGTACTTTATTATTATTACTAGGGGTTTTTCCGCGCTACGCGCGGATTGTTTTTATTAATATTAGATTATTATTTAAGTTATATAATTTTTTAACTTTAATTTGATATTTTAAATATAATGTTTTATTTAAAATATAGTTTTCATGTGAGTTTAAACATCTTGAATATCTTAATATGTCCAAAAAACATATTGTGATTTAACTAAAAAGTTTTACAAAGTGAATATGTCAAAATTATTTTTTAAGGTAAAACTTGAAATGTGTATGGAAACATATTGTTGTTCACCAACTTTCAAAATATTATTAAAATTATTTTTGTTTTAACTGAATTCGTTATATGATTGAACTGAACAACTATATGTTTTCTATTTTTCTAATCGAAAATAATTTTTCATTTTAAATTGAAAACAAAAGAACTTATCAAACATATGATCACCAACTCAAGCACCTCATTGGATATGTCACAATTAAATTTTAAACAAAACTTGAAATACATATTGAAATTCATTATTGTTCACCAGCTTTCAAAATATTATTAAAATTATTTTTATTTTAACTGAATTCGGTATATGGTTGAACTCATAAACTTTAAGTTTTCTTTTTTTTAAAAAAAAAAAAATTTAAATTATAAATTGAAAATAAAATAACTTATCAAACATATAATCGCGAACTCAAGCACATCATTGTTCTAATTAATTTTTATTTCTTTTTATTCTTATATTGTTCATGTAGTGTTTTTGTTTTTCATTAGCAGCACCAAACTCCACATGTAATTTTTCTCTTTCTCTAATCAAGAACAAATTTTTATTTTTTGAAAACGAAATAACTTATCAAACTTATGGTCACCAACTCAAGTACCTCATTGTTCTAAGTACCTCATTGTTCTAAATAATTTTTGTTTCCCTTAATTCCGATCGTATTCGTGTAGTATTTTTTTTTTTCATTAGCAGCCTCAAACCTCACATATAAGTTTTCTATTTCTTCAATCGAAAAGAATTTTTTATTTTAAATTGAAAACAAAATAACTTATCAAACATATGATCGCCAACTCAAGCACTTCATTCTTCTAATTAGTTTTTGGTTCCTTTTATTCCGATCAAGTTCGTGTAGTATTTGTTTTCTTTCATTAGCGGCCCGCGACATCACACATATGTTTTCTCTTTCTTTAATCGAAAATAATTTTCATTTTAAATTGAAAACAAAATAACTTATCAAACATATGATCGCCAACTCAAGTACCTCATTGTTCTAATTAATTTTTGATTCATTTTATTCCGATTATGATCGTTTTTTTCTTTCATTAGCAAGCCCAAACTTCACATATAAATTTTCTCTTTCGTTAACCGAAAACAATTTTTTTATTTTAATTGAAAATGAAATAACTTATCAAACATATGATCCCCAACTAAGGCACCTCATGTTCTAATTAATTTTTGTTTCCTTTTATTCGGATAATGTTCGTGTAATGTTATTTTCCATTAGCATCCCCAAACTCCACATATAAATTATTTTTTTAGTCGAAAATAATTTTTCATTTTAAATTGAAAACAAAATAACTTATCAAACATATGATCACCAACTCAAGCACCTCATTGTTCTAATTAATTTTTTGTTCATTTTAATCTGATCGAGTTCGTGTAGTATATTTTTTCTTTCATTAGGAGCCCCACACTTCACAAATATGTTTTCTCTTTTTTTAATAGAAAACAATTTTTCATTTCAAATTAAAAAGGAAATAATTTATCAAATATATGATCGTCAACTCAAGCACCTCACTGTTCTAATTAGTTTTTGTTCCCTTTTATTCTAATCGTGTAGTGTCTTTTTTTCATTAGCAACTCCAAATAAAAAAAAAATTATATATACTTATAGATTATTATTATCATTAGCAAGGTAATACTGATTTACAAAAAGAAGAAGTCTGTAAATTTTTTTAGAACTTAAAAGGCGTAGAAGCTTCCTCTGCATTTGACATATAATTAAATTTGGACAGTTTTCTTACATTACACATATGTTTTAATGAGTCTTTTATAATTAGATTAATAATATATATTAAAAGATTTTCAAAAAAGATTTTTAACAAAACAAAAAAAAACATATTAGGTTTGCTCACGTGGCGAGTTTGTAGGTTTTTTCTTTTCTTATGTGGATGGCTTTAGGAGCTCACAATAGCTTTTGTTTCCTTTTATCCGGATCTTGTTCGTGTAGTATTTTTTTTTTAATTAGCACCCCCCAAACTTCACTTATAAGTTTTCTCTTTCTTTAATCCAAAACGAAGATAAAGATATCTAATTATTTAATATTTTAAATTTTATAATTAAATAAATTTTAAAATTTAAGAATTTATCTCTATAAACAATAAATGAGTTTTTTAATTTTATTAAATTTTGTATTAAGGAAACACATAAAAATTGAAACAATATGACATAAAGTTGAAACTTACAAAAAAAACAGAGCTTACAAAAATAATAACAAATTATTTTAATAGAATATTCAGTTCTAATTAATAAATAAAATAAACTCAAAATAGATATTATTCAATTTTAAAAGATTTTTTTTGTATTTATATAATAATTTTTTTATAAACTTAGAATAATGTTAATTTAATCATTTTATATATAACCGAATATAATTTTTTGCAACATTTTAATAGGGGTGTAGTTTTCAATTAAAATCTTGTTTTAAGATATTTTTCCAAATTTTCTCATTAACTTAAGATAGTGCTGACATGGCAGCTTCTAAGAGAATTAAAAAAATGCTGATGTGTATGGCGTATGGAGCCCCAAACTCCTTCTTTCATTTAGTATAGATTTTTTAAATGGTTTTATTTGTATTAAATACAAACCAAACAAAATATTTTAATTTACATGCATCTAAGGTGATTCGAACCCACAATCTTCTCAATAAAAGTCACCCATTTTATCCATTAAGCCATGAGTACTCCTTGCCAATTCTCTCTAAAGTTTTTTGATATTGTCTCTTTGTTCTAAATATTCTACGCATTAAATTGGAAGCATAGACCGTTGATAGTTTTAAATATTTTATATGTAAATTTGGACTTCAAATTTGGATTTGTGAAGTGACTCAAAAATTTAAACTTCTGATTAGTGAAATAACAAATTAAATTTATTATATTCATGTTAGTATTAATCCATTCATATTTAATTAAATGGCAAACATATTTTACGCATTAATTTCTTTAATTTCTCCAAAAATAACATTTTCAATTTATCAAGCAGTGCTCGTTATTGTGAATTGGATAGGCAAAAACTCTGCATAGATGAAATAGATACAAAAGGTAGCATTTGTCATTCATCAATTTTCAATCACAAGAATGCCTTCTTACTGAAGAGTCAAATCAGAATTTTTGCATATTCCAACAAGTTTGATGAATATCGTTTAATATGCGCTTCAGAGAGGATGTGCCCCGTAAATTTTTTTTAGGTGTGTGGTCTAATATTTATTTATAATATTTTTCATAGCGAAATCGAACTAATATTTATTTATAATATTTTTAATAGCGAAATCGAATTGCAATCATGCGTGAAAATTGATCCAAAACTTTAAAAATTTAAAATTAATCAAAATTAATTTAAAGAATAGAGATAAAACTCATTTGTTAAACTTTAAAAATTCTGAATCAAAAAAGAAATATAAGCTATAAATAAGACTCTTTAACTTTATGGAGTTTGTGCAAATGGAACAAGTTGTGGAAGAAAACGGAAGAACTCTCGCCGCCTTTATTCTTTTCAAATTTTGCCCATGTGAGTTTTAGTTTATTTAAAAATAATTTTAGATTTTTAGTACCTATTAAATTTGGAATAAACTTACTTATAGAATCAAACCACACTTAATGCCTCACCATTTTTGCTTTTCCATCGTACAACAAAATTCTTTGCAAACAAAAATTTTATACTCTTTCAATATATAATGGTTAAGTATATCAAACTATAATTAATTTTGATTGTTGTGAACATATAAATAAAACATCTTCAAAATAATATACAAAAACCCGTGCATATGCGCGGGTATTCTCCTAGTTTGTATTAAAATTATGAGAGAATAAGTGTGGTGATGACACATAAGCAAAATGACACCACTATAAATATTTCAAAAAGTAAGCATACTCTCTAAAAATGTTACTCAATTAATATATAGGGGGATTATTGTTTAATCTGTTACATTAAAAAAAAACATTAGGTCATATGTCCAATGACCAAATGGTCCAACAAAAACTTTAATGCATACAAAAAAATTTAAACAATATATATATCCTCTTCTAAAAATGTTACTCAATTAATATATTGGGGGATTATTGTTTAATCTGTTACATTAAAAAAAAACATTAGGTCATATGTCGAATGACCAAATGGTCCAACAAAAACTTTAATGCCTACAAAAAAATTTAAACAATAAATATTCGGTTTTACGATATTATCCTAATTTTCTTCTACTATTAGGCAAATTTATCCGGTTCTTCTGCTTCACATTATAATTTTTATTTAATATACATAAGTTTGAAACTTTGCATATCAATTTTGAAAGTAAAAAGAACTAAGTGAGAATAATGGTCGTGATTAGGTAAGATGAGTGAGACATAATTAGTGATCCTCTCTTACTTTATTTGTAAAGCATAACCCAAACATTTTGAACTGCAAAATTTTGACCCTGTCCAGAGGGCTGACTGTAACTTTCAAGTCCGGTTTAAAGCCATTATTAATTTTTTTTATTTTTAGTAATCACTTCTTTACTTTTTTATAATCTTTAATATTTTATTTATTAGTTAATAAGCGTGTTTATCACCCACCAAAAGATTACATTGATTTGCATAAACCATATGTGTGGTTGGCTGGTACATATCCATAGCCTTTTCTTGTTGGTTTACTTTGNTTTACGATATTATCCTAATTTTCTTCTACTATTAGGCAAATTTATCCGGTTCTTCTGCTTCACATTATAATTTTTATTTAATATACATAAGTTTGAAACTTTGCATATCAATTTTGAAAGTAAAAAGAACTAAGTGAGAATAATGGTCGTGATTAGGTAAGATGAGTGAGACATAATTAGTGATCCTCTCTTACTTTATTTGTAAAGCATAACCCAAACATTTTGAACTGCAAAATTTTGACCCTGTCCATAGGGCTGACTGTAACTTTCAAGTCCGGTTTAAACTTTAAAGCCATTATTAATTTTTTATTTTTAGTAATCACTTCTTTACTTTTTTATAATCTTTATTATTTTATTTATTAGTTAATAAGCGTGTTTATCACCCACCAAAAGATTACATTGATTTGCATAAACCATATGTGTGGTTGGCTGGTACATATCCATAGCATTTTCTTGTTGGTTTACTTTGACTAGCTTCGCTAACTTCTTTGTTTAGTAACGCCAAAACAATGTTTAGTTAGATGCAACGAAAAAGGAACTAGACTTTTATGATTGTAGGGTATCAAAAGCTTAGAGTTTGGACTAATCTTATAAATTTTGTAGTCGTAGAGTTACTGTTCTTCACCAAATTTTAAGATAATAGAATTGATATTTTCCATTGACCAATATGATTAAAAAAAACTCAAAAGTTTACATTAGTCCTTATTATGGAGTTACCTCCGTAACAAAAAGACATGGTTAAGTTTTTTCGATATACATGATTCAAGAATTATACTCTATCCGTTTCAAAATAATTGATATTTAAAGTTTTTGCACAAATTAAAAACATATTTATTTTTTTAGACAAAAAATATCATTTATTATCTAGCTAAACACAATTTAACCAATAATAAAATAAACTGCAGAATACAAATGATTATAAAATATAAAAATAATTATTTTTCAGACAAATGTTTTTCTTCTTAAAACATCAACTATTTTGTAATAAAACGATAATTAAAAGAGGGGGATTTTTTTATGTGTCAACAACTAAACAAGTTTTTTGACAAAGAAAACAACCAAATAAGATAAATGCGTGAAATATATTATGATTTTAAAGATACTTTAATTATCAGCCATAACGAATTTTAAATGTAGAAAACAAAGAAAAGTAAATTTAAGTGATGACAAGTCAAAATGAAAAAAGACTTGAATACAGTTCTTGAACACATATTCTGGTCAATTATTCTCATGCATTGAGTTTGTAGTTCATTAAGTCTGAAAAATGGTAGTATGAAAAACCAAATTTTTGTTTTTGAACATTGATTTATTATTTTAATATAAAATATGAAAACTATTC
Source organism: Alliaria petiolata (assembly GCA_020283515.1). NCBI lineage: Eukaryota > Viridiplantae > Streptophyta > Magnoliopsida > Brassicales > Brassicaceae > Alliaria > Alliaria petiolata. The sequence continues at coordinate 72,665,986 of JAHZTW010000004.1, read as the reverse complement.
TATCCACGACCTTGAATGAACCCAAAAAAAAAAAGTTTACAGGGAATAGATTATGTATCTCTTTTGGCCGACGTAAAGATGGTTTTCATTCTAAGTGGAAGAAATATTATATTTAGTAATTATAGACCTAACTTATATATAGATACTTATATATTTTTTTTTTTTTTTGTAACTGATACTTATATTTTTTTGCGAACTTATTGTTAAATATGTTCCACACATTTCGTTTTCAGAACCTTTTTTCACCACTTCATTCGATATGCATGTATATCTCTGTTGCGCCGTAGAACGATTTCAAAAAGAGACATGATTATTAATATAACATTAGTTAATTAATCACTGTTTTCCTCCTTTAAATAACCCTTCAAAATAATGATTATCACTAAGAATATTACAAGTTGGTCGAGTTAAGCGCATCATCATAAAAAAAGTATTATAGTAAATCCATCTTAGATACGCCGATCGTTTCAAAGAAAAAAGCAGAAAGGAATATGCTAAAATTGTGAGTATTGTTATGTCTCGCTATAGTTTTTTTTCTTATCACTTATCAATTGGAAACCAAGACTAAACAAGTCGAGTGGTTTGAAGTGTAAATAATATTTCTTTTCTGTATTATGTGGTTTTATAATTATCCATTCTCTACTGAAATATTGCTATTCTTTAATATATTTGACAACCAATTAAATTGGAAATAATTAAACAAAGAAGTTAATTTCTAATCAAATTTTATTTTGATTGATGGCTGAGATTAATCTTAAGAAAACACTAAGATAAAGTAGGTTCTATCTCCGCTTATAAATATACTAGAATAAGACCCGCATAAATGCGACTTTTGAATATAATATTTTAAACATGTAAAAAATAATTTAAAAATAAAATTGAATCACTTGTGAAGAAAAATAAAAATAAAAAAGAACTATAATTTTTATTTTTATTTTTTTTGTTTTTGTAACTAAATTTTATTATTATTTTCAGATAGAATTTTGATATAATAAAGTAAATATTTATTTTGTTGTGAAAAATACAAATAGAAATTTTACATATAATTATTAGCAAACCAAACGATAACAAAAATGGTTAAATCTATACTAACAACTAGTGGCGGAGCCACTTAAGGAGCAACGGGGTCAACTGACCCCCATGAATTATTAAATTTTAACTAATGTAGGTATATAAATAAAAGTATACGCTAGTTAGTTAGATGATTTTCAATGGTTTGGCCCATATTATTGGATGATTTTGAATAGTTTGACCCATTGTCAATTGTAAAGTTTCAATGTTCTTTTTTTTTTCTTTTTCTGTAAACGTTAATTAGACATTAATTATATTTATTCATTTTTTTTTAAAAGTGAATAGATTTGATGCAATAAAATTTTGACCCCTGTAATTTTTTTTTCTACCTCCGCCACTGCTAACAACGAAAACATAAAAAAAAACTTATTTTCCTTTTTTAAAATGTTTTTTGTTTACCTTAATGATTTTTTTGTTATTTTCTATTTAATATTAGTAATTGATCATACAATTTCCTTAATGTAAATGAAAAACATAAAAAAAAAAACTTATTTTCTTTTTTTCTAATTTTTTTTATTTATCTTTTTGTTTTTTTTTGATTTTCCTTTTAGTATTAATAGTTGATCATACAATTTCCTTAATTTAAATGAAAAACATTAAAAATACTTATTTTCGTTTTTCTTGATTTTGTTATTTACATTTTTGATTTTTTAAGAAACTTAATTTTCTTTTTCTTTTTGTTTTTAAAAATAATTTTTAGATATATGTAAACATTACGTTAAAATCTAATTGGTTAAATTTTTTAAAAAGTGTCAAAATCCAATCGATAAACTTGACACTTGTCATGATCATGTGAATTACTAATTAAATTTTTTAAAACGTGTCAAAATCCAATCGATAAACTTGACACTTGTCATGATCACGTGAATTACTAACTTTGAAGCATCCAACTTTATATAGTAAGTTGATCATACAATTTCCTTAATCTAAATGAAAAACATTAAAAAAAAACTTTTTTTATTTTTTCTTAATTTTCTTATTTACCTTTTTGTTTTTTTAATATTCATTTTAGTATTAGTAGTTGATCATACAATTTCCTCAATCTAAATGAAAAACATTAAAAAAACTTATTTTGTTTTTCTTGATTTTGTTATTTACCTTTTTGATTTTTTTTAAGAAACTTATGTTTTTTTTAAACTAATTTTTAGATTTATGTAAACATTATGTTAAAATCTAATTGGTTAAATTTGTTAACACGTGTCAAAATCTAATCGACAAACTTGCATTTGTCATAATCATGTGAATTACTAACTCTGTCAATGCATCCAACTTTATATAATAAGATTATGTAAACATTATATTAAAATATAATTGGTTAAAATTTTTAACACGTATCAAAATCCAATCAATAAACTTGACACTTGTCATGATCATGTGAATTACTAACTTTAACGCATCCAACTTTATATAATAAGATTTATTTTTATTAACATAATAACATTCTTTTTTCCTTTTCATAGTTACATTACATATATCCTTTTAATTTATTTTTTATTTATTTTTTTATTTATTAACATTATTAACATATCAAGATTCATTTTTCCTTTTTTTTGTTTTATTTTGTTTTGTTTTTGTATTAACGTAAGATATTTTTTTTGTTTCTTTTAGGATTATGTTTTAGGATAAGATTTTAGGATTATATTTTTATTTTTATTAACAAAATAATATTCTTTTTTCCTTTGCATAGTTTACATATATCCGTTTAATAAGATTTCTTATTTATTAACATAATAATACATTTTTTCCTTTTCATAGTTTACATATATCTTTTTAATTTATTTTATTTTTTATATTTTATTTTATCTTTTTAACTACGATACATGTCAAAATCTAAGATTGACTCGACACTTGTCGCGATCATGTGAATTAGCAACTTTAACGCATCCTACTTTATATAATAAGATTTAATTCATCATCACGACATCCTAAAAACATAACACCTAAACATCTCTTTATAGATAAGGGGAAAGAAAACTAAACTCATATCTCATAAATCAGTAGTTTCGTCTTCTATTTAGAATACCGTTCAGAAAGACTTCTCTGCCACAATAAATGGAGGAACTCCTATAAACCTTTTTTATAATTATATTATGTGATTGATGATGTTTGAAAAACTTAAAACTTATGTAAAATATGTTTACATGAAGGTGTTCAATGTTTCGAAAACAAGTCAAGAATGTGGTCTTGATAATGAGTTAAGTAATCTATACCAATTTTTGTGTGTGTGTGTTAGGATATCAATCCAAGTCTCACATCAAAAGTTTAGACAGTAATTTTCTGATATATAAGTAATGTTCAACTGCAATTAGCATGAGAACTTTTGGAAAGAAGTCCAAAAATAAAGATGTGCATGCTTTGCTACTTGGGCCCAAAATGGACAATATCATACTAATGAGGGAGTTAGACATGGGCTTAAAAAGCCCAACAAGTGGTATCAGAACCAGGTTCAGGGTGGACCTCGGGAAGTGGGTGTTGGGCTGTTCGTTGTGGAAGGAGAGCCCTTAAGGTTACCTTGCGATTAAGGATACCGGTGCCTTGTGTCAAAAAAATTTCTAATAGTGTGCGAAAGGTTCCGTTTGTGCATACGACAGTACAAGTTGGGTGCCAGGTTTCGCAGGAGGTTGGAGGCCATGGGTTTGTCTGGTCCTTGGTTTGAGGGAAGATTGTTGGGATATCAATCCAAGTCCTACATCGGAAGTTTAGACAGTAATTGTCTAATATATAAGTAATGTTCAACTCCAATTAACACGATGCCTTTTGAGAAGAGCACAAAAACAAATCCATGCTGGCTTTACTATAAAATTTGAGAATGATTTAAAGAATAACTCTCTTTATTGCTTAAGAAAATAACTCAAAACTTAAGTTAACAATCTCAAACTCATAAGTTATGTCACACATTGACATCTCCTTATATAAGGGAAGGCTTAGACAAATCCTAGTTCTATTAGGATTACAAACTATATTTAGATAACTCCNTTAAGTTCTCAATCTCAAACTCATAAGTTATGTCACACATTGACATCTCCTTATATAAGGGAAGGCTTAGACAAATCCTAGTTCTATTAGGATTACAAACTATATTTATATAACTCCTAAATATATTCCTAACCCTTATCCACTTAGAATAACTTATGTCTCAAGCTATCTTCAAGTTTAATCCAACATTTACTACCACTTGGTCATAAAGTGGACAATAGCATATTAATGGAGGGAGCTGGACATAAGTTTGAAAAGCTCAACAGTGTGTATTTGATTTTGAAAATGCAGCCCACTGTCATTTAGATAAGTATTTGTAATGTTTTTTTTAGAACGGTTGGATTTTTAACAACATTAAAATTATTTTATGTGAAACTGCTATAGTTGATTATTATTTTTGAAAATTTTCAGTCGTTCATGTGCTCGTTCTTCTCCCAAATGGAAGTGTATCGACAGTTGTTTTCACCTAAACTATGTGCTTTATTCATTTTTCATTAGAAACACAGAGTTAAAAAAAAAATCATCAATTCTAGTACCAAAGAGGTGGTTGTCTAATGGTAGTACAGCATTATTGGTTTTTTTTTTGTGTCCGGAGTTCAAACTCTTTTTGGGATGTATATTGTTATTTTTTTAAATTGAAATATCTAAAAGCTGACTGGGGGACTGGAGTAGATTATAAGTCGAAAGTGAAGAACTCCCAAAATTCTTTATAAAAAAAAAAACACATTACAGTAAAGAGCTTCCCATATGCTTTCTATTCTAATGACGCATAAGAAGCCTTTCGAGTTGAGTTATATACTCAGTCATGGGAATTTGTTGGATTATCTGAATATCACCATTACATAATAGTTTGATAATCTGGATTGGAGATCCTAATATTACACAATATGCCACTCGTTTTTTTTTTCGTTTTATCATAGTGTAGTCTAGGCCTTTCATGTGTCTTTTAGTTTTTTTGTAGACACAAAAAGAATTCCAGAGGAAAACACAATAGGCATAATCTTGTTAAAAAAGAATACAAAAGTTAGGTTAAAAGTTAATATTGGTATTTTTTGCGTTTTTATATTATGAGTGTGCAGAATCATTATCCAGCTAAACTATAGACTAATCGTGACTTTTACATCACCGGCCTAAGTTTATGTTGATTTGATTCATGTCTCTAAAAGAAGATCACCATCTTTGGGTCCATGTAAACGTCATGATAAATTCGCCCGGGCATAAAATACAAGTGTGAGAAAATAGTATTTTTATAGTTAAACATTTAAGTTTTTTTTTTAATTTGGGTGAAAAGTTTAGAAAACTATTCTATTTGAAATAGAGAGAATATGTAATAGTAACATTTTAGAAATATATTTCAATTGCGGAAAAAAGCAAACTGATGAAAACACCATCTAAACACCAATCCAGCTGTTGTGACCAATCTATCTCAAGCTACCCTTTTGGACTTTGACTAACGTTTACGAAATATTGTAACTGAAAAATAAAGAATATTTTATTAGCTTGAGAATTCTTGCCAAACAACAAAAAGTTCTTGACCTTTTGGTCACATTAATGAATAAGGTTAGCAGGTCCTTAAGGTCGTTTCGTCATGATTTCCCGCACGGATGCACAATCAAATTTTAGTTATAATCTATTTTGGCCGGAAATTATAATTATATCAATATTTCTAGTGTTACGTTTGATAATATGGCTGTTTTTATACAATTGTTCCAAATTTTATGAAGTTTATTACTGCTGGTTTCGAGCTTCAACTTGTGTATTGTTACAGTTCGGACTTGAGTTTAGTTTTTAAGGTGGAAATCTCTTGTTCCCATGGTCCCAAGTGTAATGTTTATGTGAAGCGAAGTCGAGCTCTTAAAGCAAAGTCAGAGCTCTAAAACTAATTCAGTACGAAGCTCGGAGCATTAAACAGTTAAAACCTACGAAAAACATTACACGACTCTGATGACGAATTGATAAATTATACAAACGAGAATAATTCACCATTTTGATTCGAAACGGCTGAATCCACATGAGTAAATGCAGCCAATACCGAATCAAGAGCAGTAAATGGAGACATTAGACACGATTTCGAGAGCTATAAAACAAGCAGGAGGAACAAGGATGAAGGGGATTTTAAACTCGTAATTAGATAAGTTGCTATGATTTGTTATTAAAACTCAATGAAATCATAACTAAAACGATGATATTTAAATTTTTATATTTAGCTAAGAAACTCCACCAAAACTACTTAAAATCATTCAAAATCCTCTTAAATTCATTGTTTAAAATATTTACGATAATAGCGGATTTGAAGTTATATTTTCAAATCCATCAAAAAGTTATGGAAATGAGGATATGATATATCCATCTCCCCAATCCCTTCCAACTAGTTCCCCTTCACATGTGGGTTTCATGTTAAAGGTATTCCCAACGAAATTGAATGTTTACACCAAGAACCTAACTATTCTATCGGTGGCTCATCTAATAATAAAAGCAAATAATCGGTGACTTGTCTAATAATATAAGAAAATATATCCAAAGTTACCTGACTCTTTGAAATTTTAAAGAGAAAATAAAAAGGTCTTGACTTGTGAGGTGAAGTAGCCATGATCCTACCATCTTTCTCTCACCGCAAAAATATTGGACACATAATCAAATACCGTCTTGGAATCTCTTAGCATTGGATCCCAATAGAACACTAATCAGATTACATGACATAACACTAAGACATCCACTGCTAGTCATGCTGAAACAACTAAAAATTTCACTACTGAAAAGTCCACATTAGTCAATTCAAAGAACATTGCTAAGGTAACTGTTGCACTGAGATCATTGTTGATGATGTTTCAAAGGTTGCCACAGTGGGTAGCACAGTTGTAAGCCCAGAGGTTGATGTTATGGAGGTTGTAACATAGGAGTCTTCTCCATTGCTGAAAGATTATCTGCCATTTGTCATTGCTCTTACAGATAAGACAAATCTTACTGAAAAGGTTTTAGCGTTCTATGCTTCTGAAAAAACCTGCTTCTATACAAAAGAGTATTGGTGTTGCACTAACACTTTCTATGGACGATGATCCTCCTCTTTCCACCTTTACCTCTTTCTACCTCTGAAAAACCTTCAAACAGTCAAACAGATTTACAAAACTTAATTTTAACCTTACGTTCTTATACAAATTTGTGTTCTTCAAATCTATGGGAAGATGTCTTATCGAGTGATGCTTAGCTACTACCTGCCAAGGGAATTCCCCTTACCCAAAAAATGTCTTATCCTAGGCATAAATAAATTCCAAACTATTCTTTTCGAACGTCTCAGGCCTAAATGACCCAAGTAAGCATCAACCTTTTGTTAAATGGCTCAACAGTAACTAGACTATATTTGATGCAGTTTTGGTGGCTCATATCAAAGAACATATATTGAACCAGATTATGATTATAAGTTGTAATGGATGAAATTTTACCTCAAATCACATTTTAGATGAAGATGGGAGAATAGTCCTCAACTGGAAGTTTTCAACTGCAGTAAGGATTCTACACCAATCAAAACAATCAATTGTACCCTCCGAGTGTAACACCTGGTTGGATTCAAAAGCTCACTTCCTTCCATTGCAGTATTCAGCTCCAACAGTCGATGTCTGCTAGATTTGCAGGAGAGATCAAAAAGTTACTATAAAGTTTCCAGGTCCCAGGTGCTGATGGTCTTACCTCTGACTTTTTCAAGGAATCTTGGTCAATAGTAGGAGATCAACAACTTATCGCATGGATAACAATTCTTCATTTCAAGTTTCCTGCCATTTGGTACAAATGCAACAATTCTTTCCTTATTGCCAAAAAATCAGGAGGTAATATGTCATTGATTATCAACCCATCTTATGTTGCAACATAGTCTATAAGGTGATATCATAGCTTTGTGTTAGGATGATAGATTTTGGAGGAAACCTTAGAAGTAGAATAGTTTCTCTTCTTTTTATTCATTAGCCAATATGGTTATTTATACAAAGTCTATAACTTGTTTAGCAAGACCTTTACATATTTGATAATATAGTAAATCTAACAATTTAGCAATAAGAGAATATACGCAAATGTTAAATTTTCTAATAACAATAAGGATATATGTTCACGTTATCCTGAGATCTCCCAATATAGGAGCCTAAAGCTTGTCTTTCGAGAGATTATCTTGCAAAATCAAACAGTTTTTGTTGAAGGAATATAACTGGTTAATAATACAATTTTGGCTTCTAGGTAATGCAAAGATACCATAAAAGCAATAGGCCAAAAAAGATTGCTATCAAAGTTGACATAGCTAAAGCGTTTGATACAATTATATGAGAATTCATTTGTATATGTCTAGAGGATTTCAAGTTCCATAAATTTAAGATGGTTTGAGGTTTAGAGCCTTGCGTCTGCACTCCAGCCTATTCTATTACGTACAATGGATTAATTCATGGCTATCTTTGTACCAGCTACGAATTGTTTATGCTTCTCACTGAAGAAAGTGGCAGATGAAGGAAGGTTTAATTATTACTATGAGTGCAAAGCCTCAAAGTTAGCTCACCTTTGCTTTGCATACGATCTCCTCATTTTCACATAAGGAAACTTGAACTTTAGGTCCAAGCTATTTCGAACATCTTCCCAGAACTTCAAGAATTCTAGCAATTATTATCAATAAATCGTGCTTCTTCTCTTATGGCATATTCACTACAGAAACAAGTCATATAAGCACTATTAGTAGACGCTTTCATATTGGTTTTCCAATAAAATACTTAGGAGTTCCGTTGTGTAAAAAGAAACTAAACATGTACAATTGTGCACCAATACTACAAGGAATAATAAATGGAAAAATGTCTATTTGGGTTTCAAAATCTCTCTCTCTTTAGAAGAGAGAAAGCAACTTAATAGCAAAAATATTCTAGACCAACTTAATAGCAAGAATATTCTAGACAATCTCATTTATCATGCCAAAGAGTTGCATAAAACCAATTTATTCACTATGTAGTGAATTATTATGGATATATATATAAGGACAATGAAAATTCATAATCCCGAAAAAAGTTGCATGGAAAATTAACACTCATTTTTTTTAAAAAAAGAGGAAGGTGGTATAGAGATGTAGGATCTGCTCAGATGGAACAAAGAATATACTCTAAAAATGGTTAAGTTACTTTTTTTCCAGGCCAACCTCAATCTTAGCTAAATTGTATAAAATAGAAGTCTATTCCTAGCTTGAAAGGTGGTATAGGGATGTAGGATCTGCTGAGATGGAAACATCAACAATTACTTGATCATAAACACAAAGAAGAAGCAGAAACATTCATGGTTTTTTTTTTTTGAAACATTCATGGTTGTCCAACAAACTTCTACTTCTAGCTTGGCAAGCTTCGATCTTAGCCATAGGACAGAAAGAAATCACCGGATCCATCAAAATGTACAACTTCAAATTTCTAGACTCGCATCTAAGTATCTAACCTCCTACATGAATGGTTTGCAGGACAACAATCAACTCTCTTTTGATATACTTTCAATCTCCGGCTACTTCCATTTATATGAAACCTTAAATGAGGAGACTACTTTGAGAGAGTAATGCACTCCTCTCTGTTGATACGAAATCCGGTTAAGTGTAAAGAGGTGAAAAGGTGGGTTCAGAAACTTTCTTATAAATTATCGAGATCAGCGAATACAGAAGAAAACCGTCAAAAAACTAAGTTGTGAATACAAAGGAAAAGAGGAAGTCCTCCGAAATGAAAATGACGAGCCCGCGAGTGGGAGATCGCCAGGTCGCCGAGAGGAAAAGGAGGTCACCGAGTTGCTTGTCCCAAGGAGGCCGAGTCGCCGATTAGGGCCAAAATCGAGAGTCTCGAGGTCTGTGCGGGAATTAGGATCTCTTGTCACATCAGATTACTATTCTATTTATAGGCGATTAGGTCGGTGGTTTTCCTCAAACCTAACGGGCTTTCGTTGAAAATGGGCCTCGCAGATTTTGTTTCGGGCCGGGCCGACCGGAGACTTTTCGTTGACTTTGACCAGCTTCCATTGACTTTTGTTGATTTTGAATTTGAGCAGAAAAATGATTTGGGCTGGGTCAAAATTAATGGGCCTTTTAGGCCCAACAACAACAGTAAGTCCCCCCACAGTCCGTCAAAATATAAATGTTGTTTTAAATTTTGACGGATTCTTCGAATTTGTTGGTCCGGCACAAATCGTGGTGCGGCTTTATTAGCGGATCCGGGGTCGTTCTGGAGATTTTCTGATGTTTTTGTACGTTTCTTGAACATCTCATGTTTCTGTAGGTTAAAGTGAGAGACCATCCCTTCTTACTTTTCTTACACCCCTATAAATACTTTACTTTTCCTCCCATTTCTACTCTTTGACTTCTCTCTCTACCTCCTCCATTGCAACAAGGTAGATTTTGCTTTCTCTCTCTTGTTTTCTTCTTGTTGTTTCCTTTTGTTCCCCTTTTTTTGTTCGAGTTTCTATAGAACTCGCAGGATGACGAGGTTATTGGTGCGATTTGATTAGCAAATTTGACGTGTTTAAATGGCGAGGTCTTGAGCTCAGATTTCTCGGTTGTCGTGAGCTTGAGCTCGGATCGGCGTGGCGAATTCTTCTTCCTCGTGTTGGCGCGCAGGTTCGATGGGTTTTGGGTCGCCGACGCCGTGTTGGTGTAGTTTCTCCGAGACTCGCCGAGTTGCCGAAGCTGCCGACGCCGAGTCACCGTGTTGATGGAGTTTTCGCTGAGACTCGCCGAGTTGCCGAAGCTGGCCGAGTCGCCGTGTTGGTGGAGCTTCGGCGAGACTCGACGAGTCGTGTTGATGTCATTTCGCGTCGGTGTCGCCAAGTTGCGCGGTGTCGTCTCGCATTGGCGTCGCCGGGTCGTGCGGTGTCATCTCGCGTTGGCGTCGCCTGGTCGCGCTGTGTCGTCTCGCGTTGGCCTCGCCGAGTCGCGGCCAGGTCGTGGCCGGGTCGGCATGGTGTTGTCTCGCGTTGGCGCCGCTTTGTGAGTTGCCGGGTCGTCGTGTGTATCGAGATCTCGTCGGGTTGCCACAGTGTCGAGATCTCGCCGGGTCGCCACAGTGTCGAGATCTCGCCGGGTCGCCATGGTGTCGCCGGCTCGCCATGGTGTCGAGATCTCGCCGGGTCACCATAGTGTCCCCGGGTCGCCATGGTGTCGCCGGACTGGTTTTTGCCGAGTTGCGTGGTTTCGCCGGGTCGCGTGGTCTCGCCGAGTCGCGTGGTCTCGCCGGGTCGCGTGGTCTCGCCGGGTCGGCATGGAGTCTCGCGCGAGTGTCGTTTTGCACGGGTGTCATTTTGCGTTGTCGTCAGCTAGACTCGGGTCTCGTGTCGGTCTCGTCGTCGGGTTGGTTCGATGCGTTTTGGTTGGTTTCGAAGGATTGGCTTTTGAGATTAGCGTTTGAGAGAGTTGCGAGATTCGATGTTGTTTTGATCCGCGTCTTCTTGTGAAGACGGCGTGATTTTTCGGTTGGTGTTTGCTGCTGAATTGTCGTGATTGTTGGTCGAGATCGGCTCCTTTGACTTTATGTCGCCGAGCTTTCTTACTTGTTGATTTTCTGACAATCCGGATCTTTGTCTTTGCAGGTAGCGTTCTGTTTTGATCGGGTATTTTGTTGGCCGTGTTTGACATCTGATGGAGGACGCTGATGCGACTTCGCTTGATAGAGCAATGGAAGGGAACGAGGCAGGGTCGGCTTCTCCATGGGGATCTATGAAGCCTCAGTAAGGTGATGGCGGCCAACAGGCTCCGGACGGGATGGTGCTCTGCTGCGTCTGGATGATGAAGGTCGTGAATGAACATCAAATGGTGCATCCTCTGCGGATGAAGCTGTAGCGTGGGAGGAGGCACCTCTGCGTCAGTAAATTTGAGCAGCTCGCAGTAAGTTCGGATCAGGCTGAAAGTTAAGGCGGAGAGGATCAATAGTGATGTGAGTGAGCCCCAAGTCAGGTAACTGGACCATACATTTCTCGCCCCGTGAGTTGGTGAAAACCCAGAGCTTGTCTGGCTTGACCCATGTAGCTCTCCGCAAATACTCCATATAAACCAAAACACGCGTGGTCACAATGGAGCAACTAGTAGTGTCAATCCCGCAATGCTGGAATATAGGAGTGAGAAGACTGCCAACACACTTTGGCTTGTTGCTGGATCCAGTGAAGGGTTTCGTCTTCAGAGAAACTAAATGATGAGCAAACACAGCCCTAAGGTTGACGCTCTCACCCAGCCCAAATGATATCTCTATAAATTGCATGTTTTTGGCACACATTTCATGCTAGTTAGGATTTCATTCTTGCACTTTTATCTTAGTTTGCATCACATTTTCTCTCATGTTAGGATTAGATGCATTAGGTTAGGTTTTTGCATAGTCTTGTATGTTTGGAGTGTGTTCTCAGGTGCTTAGGATGATCCAAAGAAGAGACTAAGGAGAGAGGTCACAAATGGAGAATGAGCCGGCGATATCGAGCATGGATCACGACACGAGGACGATTTGGACGAGTTGCAGCGGCTTAGTCCCGAAAGGAGAACCTCGGTGTCAAGATCCAGCAAGAGGATGCCCAAAGGACGGATATCGAAGTAAGGCAACGGGAAGTGCCCGATTCAAGTATCAAGGAAGGCAAGCCTTCACGACATGACCCCGAAATCCTTGCCCGATATGGAGCCTGCCCGAAGAATAAAAAGAGTTAGCGTTTCGGCTCGTTCATAACGACGTAAGCCCGAAACGCTAAAAGCCAAAAAAGTACCATTTCGGGAAAGTGGTCCCAAAGTTTATGTTTTTCCCTTTTTTGTGTATAAATACCTACTCTCTCACGGATTCGCTCATCCTAGCCTAAGAGATTAGATGCATAGGGAGCGTTTTGGCATTAGTAGAGTTGTTTATTCAAGCTTGCTGTTTTCATTGATCACTACGTGATAGCGAGGTTAGGTCGTGAGATAGCAAAGATACTTATACCACGACAGTGGATTTGTCCAGACCCTGAACTCTACGCTAAAGGATTAGCATTATAGGAAGTAAATCCAGCATCAAAGGAAAGATCTTTAACGTTTGGACCCGCGAAACTCCCTTGTCCTGTAAACCAATTCTTGCTTTCTTTACAAGTTCGTATTTTAGCCATCTTATTTTCAGTTCTTTAGAATATTTAGCTTAAATATTTGCTTTCTGCTCTCTTAGTATCTTAGTCTCAGATTCTCACCATTTCATCCTTTTCTTTTATCCATCTTAGCTTGTGAAAGAATTCCATAAATGCAATGCCTCAAAATCTCTCATCGGATTGATAAGACCCATAACCTGTACTACATTCGATTATAAGTAGTGGGTCATTGACTGAGTAGAACCCATATAAAAATCTACTTATCACCAAACTCCTCATAAATCACAAACCAAATGGCATGATACATCATCATCATCTCAGAAACTTTCATCTTCCCTGGTTCGTGCTTACACAAAAGTGTTGTAGCAAAGAGGCGAGCAAGATATCGAAGAGTAGGATGGCGGATAACTGTCTGTGTCGAGTTCTTGAAATCATACCTCCCATTCCCGAAGTAAGACCAGAACTCTTGCATGTCTGGAAGCTGCTGTGGAAGGGAAACACTGGTGTGCTCTCTCTCAAAACCATAGATCCCACAAAGATCAGGAATGGGGATCCTGTAGCGAATCCTGCGGACGATGAATTTCAAAGTCCCTTCCAAAGCGTTCCTCACCACTTCGTTCCTATAGCAGACACAAACTGTGGAAAGAAACTGGCGTACCAGGTCGGGAAAAAGATCATACTGCTTTGTAGCAATAGTCCCCATTCCCGCATTCCTCAACAAGTGCATGATATCGTCTTTGATGCCCAACTCCCTCATCGTATCATGATCAGCCATTCGAGTAGGCGCGATATCCACCTTCAACCACGCATTGTAGAACAGCATGTCATAGTCATCCCAGTCTTCGCTAATGTCACGGTAGATACACTCATCTTTTGCCACTTCTTCTGCTGGTGTGTCTTCCCAGTTTCTCCCAATTGGAATTCTTGATGTTTCTCTCTTAGGCCAAGGAGGACGGAGGACGTGAGGCAATCAGTGCATCATTAGCAGTCTCGGAAGCGGACGCTTCAGTTGGCCTTGGTCTCTTGGTCCTTGGAGGCATTTGTATGTTCGCGTGGTGTCGATCGACACCATTGGGCGGTGTCGATCGACACTTACCCATGTCGAGCCCATCTTCTTTTTTTTAACTAGATTAAAAGCAAAAAATAATTAGTTAAACCAAAAATAAAAATGAAATAATTATTTACTAGTGGGTTGCCTCCCACCAAGCGCTCGTTTAACGTCAATAGCTTGACTGTTCACGCGTTCAGCAGTGGGTGCATCATCCAAATACACAATGTGTCCTGCTGGAATATCAGCTTGTGCCCAATAGTGTTTCACCCTCTGTCAATTCACAATGAACTCTTCTCCCTTGTAGTTTGTCAAGACAATTAATAGCTCTATATGGTCTAACCTCTTTGATGGTGAAAGGACCTGACCAAGGTGAACGCAATTTACCAAGAAACAATTGCAAACGAGAGTTATACAGAAGTACTTGGTCATTTGGTTCGAAGTGTCTGGAGATGATCTTCTTGTCATGATANAGCGAAGCTGCGATTGGAAATCTCCACGTTCACCCAACTTGAAGACGAAAGATTCAGTGAAGCTTGGGAACGTCTCAAAGGGTACACACTAAAATGCCCCCATCATGGCTACTCAAGCTCCTCATTACTCAGTATCCTCTACAGAGGAGTGTCAAAGAAATATAGGGATCAGCTGGATACTGCAAGTAATGGCATCTTCCTTGGCCAAGAGGTTGACGACGGCATGAACCTTATCGAAAATATGGCCACAAGTGATAGTAACTACGAAGACGACGTTGACAACGAACCAACCGAGCTGGATAAGCAGAGGAAAAGCGATGTGATGCAACTGCAAGCACGCTTGGACGCGATCCTAAAAAGCAAACATGCTCAAAACGCTAAGGTAGCGAGTATCGGGATCATCTCGATGGAACCTGGCCGATATGGGGACACGTCCACCAATAACGAGCAAAGACAATATGGGGAACCCACAAGTTCGGCTACATATCCTCCGCAAGCCCCTCCGTACAATGCAACAGCCTACACTCAGCAGGCATTTACTCCTCTTCCCCACTGTTACTCTCAACATCAACAATATCAAGCTCCATACCCACCACCACCATATGGACATTACGGTTTCTACCCACAACAACAAGATTCTGACATCAAGAATCTAATCACTCAGCTGGTTCAAAGTCACTGCAGCAGCACACAGGATATCAAATCAATCAATTCACGCTTGGACAAGCAGGAAGAACATATCAAGCTTATCCAACAACCAATGAACAATGCACCAGCTACACAAACAGCCTACATACAAGCTGTAACTTTACGGAGCAGTAAGATTCTTGCACCAAAGGCTCAAGCTCCGAAGATCAGCGAGGACGCTTCAGATCTAGTGGGGGGGGGACAGCTCCGACAAATCAGAAGTCAACAATGAGGTAGAAGAAGTGCAAGAAAGTTTTGAAGATCAGCTGTTCACCAAACTCAGAGAACAAAATATCGGGATGACACCGATACCTGCTGCCCGTTTTGAGAAACCAAAAGAACCACGATTTGTTTCCCCCGCATACAAGCCTCCTTACCCCTTTCCAGGAAGGTTCAAGAAGGAACTCGTCGAAAAATACAGAGCTCAGTTTGCAGAGCATCTGTAAAAGGTGGAACTCACCATGCCGCTCATGGATGCTTTGGCGTTGGTACCACCGTATTAAAAATTCATAAAAGATGCAATCTTAGCAAGAACGAAAGAACACCAAGGCATGATGGTAATGACAGAAGAGTGTAGCGCCATTATCCAGAAGAAAGTAGTGCCAAACAAGCTAGACAATCCGGGAAGCTTCACTCTCCCATGTTCAATTGGTCCACTCACATTCAACAATTGCCTTTGCGATATAGGGGCAAGTGTGAGCCTCATGCCATTGTCAATAGCTAAACGACTGGGTTTCACGTCATACAAGCCAAGCAGAATATCTCTGATATTGGCGGACCGATCTGTAAGGTTGCCTAAGGGACTACTCGAAGATTTTCCTATCCGGATTGGCGATATCGAGGTGCCAACCGATTTTGTGGTGCTCGAAATGGACGAAGAACCGCAAGACCCTCTTATTCTTGGGAGACCTTTTCTAGCCACGGCAGGCGCAGTGATTGATGTAAAGAAAGGCAAGATTAAGCTGAATCTCGGAAAGGATATCATCCTCAAGTTTGACATAAAAGAAGTGATGAAGAAACCCACCATAGGAGGAAAATTATTCTGGGTGGACGCAATGGATAAGCTGAACGATGAACTCTTTGAAGAGCTTTCTTTAAAAGATATGTTGCTTGTCGCTTTGACAAAAGAGAAGAGGCAGCACGGGGATGTGGAACAGGAGAGCGAGGTCTATGTTATGCATCTGAATGCGAGGAAAGCCATGGAAGATGATGGATATTCAGAGGACCTGGAGCATGGGAGGCACAAAATCGCCTGGAAAACAAAACAAGGGACATATCGAGATCAAGCCGATATGGGTGCAACGAGCTCAGAAGGCCAAGGCACGAGAGGAGATTGGAATGAACTAGACGCTCCAAAACTCGAGCTCAAACCTCTTCCAAAAGGGCTAAGGTACGCTTTCCTAGGTCCTAACTCATCTTACCCAGTCATTGTCAATGAAAACTTAAATGAATTAGAATTGTCCTCCCTTTTACGTGAATTGAGGAAGTTTAGAAGAGCAATTGGGTATTCCTTGGAAGACATCAAGGGCATATCCCCTTCTCTCTGCACACATATGATACATCTAGAAGATGAATCTATGACTTCTGTAGAACATCAAAGAAGGTTAAACCCTAATTTAAAAGAAGTTGTAAAGAAAGAGATTCTGAAAATTCTAGATGCGGGTGTTATCTATCCAATTTCGGATAGCACTTGGGTTTCACCTGTCCATTGTGTGCCCAAAAAGGGAGGAATCACAGTAGTCAAGAATGAGAAAGACGAATTAATACCCACACGAACTATAACAGGCCATAGAATGTGTATTGATTATAGAAAATTAAACTTGGCCACAAGGAAAGATCACTTCCCCCTCCCTTTCATAGACCAAATGCTGGAAAGGCTAGCTAACCATCCATACTACTGTTTTCTGGATGGCTATAGCGGCTTCTTCCAGATACCGATACACCCAAACGATCAAGAGAAAACCACATTCATATGCCCATATGGTACCTTTGCACATCGAAGGATGCCATTTGGGTTATGTAATGCACCAACAACTTTGCAAAGATGTATGATGTCAATTTTATCTGACCTAATAGAGGAAATGGTAGATGTGTTTATGGACGATTTTTCTGTGTATGGTCGCTCTTTCGGTGTTTGTTTGTCGAATTTGTACAGGGTTCTCAAGCGTTGTGAAGAGACAAACTTAGTACTCAATTGGGAGAAGTGCCACTTCATGGTCAGAGAAGGAATAGTGCTTGGTCACAAGATATCGGAGAGAGGTATCGAGGTTGATAAGGCGAAAATAGAGGTCATGGTGCATTTGAAGCCACCCACCACAGTGAAAGAAATCCGTAGCTTCCTTGGTAATGAAGACTTCTACAGGAGGTTCATCCGTGATTTCTCCAAGATAGCTAGACCACTCACAAGGCTCTTATGCAAGGAAGCCGAGTTTGTCTTCGACGAGGATTGCCTCCAAGCGTTCAACACAATCAAGGACGCACTTGTGAGTGCTCCCATAGTTCAAGCTCCTGACTGGGACCTTCCATTCGAGATTATGTGCGACGCGAGTGATTATGCCGTGGGGGCTGTTCTCGGCCAAAGGAAAGAGAAGAAGTTACACGTGATCTACTACGCAAGCCGGACACTAGACGATATCCAAGTGAATTACGCCACGACCGAGAAAGAACTATTGGCAGTAGTGTTTGCCTTTGAGAAATTCAGAAGCTACTTGGTGGGATCAAAAGTGATCGTTTACACGGACCATGCTGCACTAAGGTATATCTATGCGAAAAGGACACCAAGCCGAGACTGCTAAGGTGGATCGTCCTGCTACAAGAGTTTGACATGGAAATCCTGGACAAAAAGGGAATAGAGAACGGTGTAGCTGATCACTTATCCCAGATGAGGATAGAAGATTTGATTCCCATCAATGATGCTCTACCAGAAGAACAGCTCATGATGGCAGATGTCCTAGGAGGAATGTACCGAGTTAATAAGAGTTTGGAAATTGTAGCCAGCATGGAAGAAAACGACATTCCTTGGTACGCAGACTACATCAATTACTTGGTGAGTGGGGATATCCCGAATGACCTCGATGCTTACCGAAGGAAGAAATTCTTCAAGGACATTAATTATTTCTTCTACGACGAGCCGTATCTCTTCAAGAGAGGGATAGATGGGATCTACAGAAGATGAGTGTTGAAAGGAGAAGCGAAAGGGATCATATTCCATTGCCACGGTTCAGCTTACGGTGGCCACTTCGCCACGTTCAAGACCGCAACAAAAATCCTGCACGCAGGATTCTGGTGGCCAAGTTTATTCAAAGACACTCATGAGTATGTATCCTCTTGCGAAGCGTGCCAGAGGAAGGGGAACATTAGCAAACAGGACGAGATGCCACAGAACCCGATATTGGAAGTCGATATTTTTGATGTATGGGGAATTGACTTCATGGGGCCATTTCCTTCCTCCTATGGCAACAAGTACATACTAGTTGTTGTTGATTATGTCTCGAAATGGGTCGAAGCCGTAGCTAGCCCCACCAACGATGCAAATGTAGTACTAAGGCTATTCAAGTCAACTATCTTCCCAAGGTATGGAATCCCAAGAGTGGTAATAAGTGACGGTGGTAGTCATAACAAGCTGTTCGAAAATATCTTGAGGAAGCATGGAGTCAAGCATAAGGTAGCTACACCATACCATCCACAAACGAACGGGCAAGTCGAGATATCCAATCGCGAGATCAAGGCGATTTTGGAAAAAACAGTCGGAGCCACAAGAAAGGATTGGTCAGCAAAGTTAGGCGACGCTCTATGGGCATACATGACTACTTTCAAGACGCCCATTGGAAGGTCTCCTTACGCCCTCCTATATGGCAAAGCTTGTCACTTGCCCGTGGAACTTGAGTACAAGGCTCTTGAATTTCGACATTAAGACAGCTCAAGAGAAGAGGCTAATAAGACAGCTCAAGAGAAGAGGCTAATAAACCTACACGAGCTAGAAGAGATCCGCTTAGAAGCATTCGAGAGCTCACGGATCTACAAGAAGAAAACAAAGGTCCTCCACGACAAGAAGATCAAACCGAAGGAGTTCGCACCAGGGAACCAAGTGCTGCTATACAACTCAAGATTGAGATTGTTCCCCGGGAAGTTGAAGTCACGATGGTCCGGATCATACACCATCAAGGAAGTATTGCCATACGGAGCTGTGACACTGTTCGGAAGGGACGGGGAGGATTACACGGTGAACGGACACAAACTGAAGCCATATTTGGGGAATGAGAAATACCAAGTACTGGAAAAGACCGTGGTTCGTCTCCAAGACCCCAACAAAGCTTAAACGGTCTGGAAAAGTCAAGCTATGAGACTCTAAACAAGCGCTCTTGGGAGGCACCCCAAGCTTATCCTTTTAAATTATTTTGCTATTTTTCTCTCTTTACTTTGCATTATCAAGAATAACCATGAGTAGAACGGTGATATAGATATCATGAAGTGGAGTATCGGGGAGCCATAACGGGAAGAAAACTGGATGAACTGGTCCTTACGGCAGTGGGACCCATGTACCAGCCAGTGTGAAAGGTTCACACTTAGAAATCGGATCGAGATAACGGTCTAAAACCGTTATAGAAGTATAACCTGACTGGACAAAACGGGTTCACCCTGTAACGATCAACCAGATGCAGTTATATCCGTCTGCAAATTACTGAGTCACACGATACCGGACTCCTCCAACGGTCACATCCCGATATAACCAGGGGTAACACTTTCATTGTACATTTTGCTTGAAATTTAGTATTATAATAGGACCATATTCTCCCTTTCTTCTATCACACCGAGACTGTGTGATTTAAGTTTGGGGGAGTATGTAGTACATGTATTCAAATAGATTAGACATCATGCATTCATAAAATTGCATAGAAAAACACAAAAAATTGAAAATTTTTGAAAATTTATCCCAGAAAAAGAACTTATGTAGTTACATTTCCATGTTAGGATTGAGTCTAGATGCATTCATATAGGATTCATAAGCATTTGCATGAGGTGTTAGGTATTACGAATCCTTGTAAATAGCCATTTTTAAGTCATGAACTCAATGCCTTAGTTCTTGTTTGTTTGATGCATTTCGAATTAGACTGAGCTTAAGGCAGCACCACGTTTGGAATTTGTCCTGTGAAATTCAGTTTTGACTTGATGCATTGCGATTTGAACCATTTCCCTAATAAACTTGAACCGCTAATTTGAAAATCTAATTATCTCGTTCGTATCTGTCAAATAGCTCATGGATTTCACTTGGACTTTCTTTTCCCTTTTTACCACCCTCTCGCTAGTCCAAGTACCAGACCCCACCCTAAACCGAAACCATTGTTTTTAAACCAATAAACACTTTTGTGAGAGCATGTGAGGCCTTTGCACCATTTTCGAATCTTCTTAGGCAAAAAGTGTTGGGTTTAGATCGACAATGTTAGATTTCCATGTAGACGTTGGCTCACATCTTGGGTCAACACTAGGTTAAGTGGTTGGTTACTGAAACGGTTTAACACCGAAATCGGACGCCGATATTGCTGGGTACACTAGGAAGAAGGGGTTATATTCCAACTTGATCATGCGTTGACAGAAGGAAAAGAAAGGAAACCAAGGAGTCAGACGGGGACACGAATAAAAGATATGGCGGCAACAAATGAAGCTCGGAACCAAAAGAAGAAAAAGGTGATTCCAAGAAAAAGTAAAAGAAGGCCAAACAACAAAGCATAAATCTGGTCAACAACACCAAAGGTGAAACACAAGGAACGCAACAAAGGAGCCAGAAAGCCGAAACCAATCTCCAACAAAGAAGAAGTCCCCCGAAGATGATCAGGAAAGGTAATATCAAGGAATGATATCGGGATAACGGCGAAATGCCGAGAGAAATGGTAGCTTAGGAGGGAGCAATTTAGACTAGGGTAGGAAACGAAATAGATGTTCTGGGTAGATGGTAGTCTAGCCTTGTATGCATCCATTGGTTTTTACCCTTAACATTTTGCATTAAGAAGGTTCCTTTCATGAGTGATCCCATCTAAACACTTAACCTGTTCGCGCTACGAGTTCATATTTAGCTCGTGACCTTGCCTTGAGCCAAATGAGTTAGTTGACAGGCATGAATGAGATCCACGTTTTAAATTTCATAATGAATGTGAAAGGGATTTAGGAATTTGAATGTGCATCTAAGTTGGGATTGTTTTCGCTTGATTATTGTGATGAATGTGACTAAAGCTTTTTGGATAAGTAGAATTCGACTTGCATCCTAGAAACCTGAACTTAGACATTGAATTGATTTCCTTTAAATGGCGTTTTGGATTCAAACTTACACCTTTTCTTTTAAAGCCTCACCCCTCTGGTTGGCTTTTGCTTGAGGACAAGCAAAAAGGCAAGTTTGGGGGTGTTGATATCTCTGTAAATTGCATGTTTTTGGCACACATTTCATGCTAGTTAGGATTTCATTCTTGCACTTTTATCTTAATTTGCATCATATTTTCTCTCATGTTAGGATTAGATGCATTAGGTTAGGTTTTTGCATAGTCTTGCATGTTTGGAGTGTGTTCTCAGGTGCTTAGGATGATCCAAAGAAGAGACTAAGGAGAGAGGTCACAAATGGAGAATGAGCCGGCGATATCGAGCATGGATCACGACACGAGGACGATTTGGACGAGTAGCAGCGGCTTAGTCCCGAAAGGAGAACCTCGGTGTCAAGATCCAGCAAGAGGATGCCCAAAGGACGGATATCGGAGTAAAGCAACGGGAAGTTCCCGATTCAAGTACCAAGGATGGCAAGCCTTCACGACATGACCCCGAAATCCTTGCCCGATATGGAGCCTGCCCCAAGAATCAGAAGAGTTAGCGTTTCGGCTCGTTCATAACGACGTAAGCCCGAAACGCTAAAAGCCAAAAAAGTACCATTTCAGGAAAGTGGTCCCAAAGTTTATGTTTTCCCTTTTTGTGTATAAATACCTACTCTCTCACTCTTATCTCTTCATCACGTTTTCCACTTTATTTTTTGTCTTCTCTTTCGAACCGAGACTTTGGTATTTTCGCCATTGAAGCTTGTTTCAAAGTTTTGATTTTTATGCAATCTTGAAGTTTTAAGTCTTATAACTAGTCTTACTTTCCTAAAGCTTCTTCCTTTTTTCTTGTTTTTGTTCATCTCACGGCTTATGAGTTACTCTCTCTACCTTATGGATTTTGAGGGTTCTCAAATGGCTTGTGAGTAGTCTAATTCGGTTTTAGGGCAAAGGGGTAGGGAAAAATGAGTTAAAGCTCCAACCTTTGATGTGGATCTATGCTTAATCCATCTTAATCCTTTCTTATTTGATGTTATTAATGCTTAGTCATCTTCGCTATTTGAACTTTACCTTCGAGCTTCTTCAAACAAACGCCATGTTTGAATGTTTGCAAGGACCAATCTCATAAGAGATTCGCTCATCCTAGCCTAAGAGATTAGATGCCTAGGGAGCGTTTTGGCATTAGTAGAGTTGTTTATTCAAGCTTGCTGTTTTCATGGATCACTACGTGATAGCGAGGTTAGGTCGTGAGACAGCAAAGAGACTTATACCACGACAGTGGATTTGTCCAGACCCTGAACTCTACGCTAAAGGATTAGCCTTATAGGAAGTAAATCCAGCATCAAAGGAAAGATCTTTAACGTTTGGACCCGCGAAACTCCCTTGTCCAGTAAACCGATTCTTGCTTTCTTTACAAGTTCGTATTTTAGCCATCTTATTTTCAGTTCTTTAGCAT
The DNA here is from genome assembly GCA_020283515.1 of Alliaria petiolata. Classification (NCBI taxonomy): domain Eukaryota; kingdom Viridiplantae; phylum Streptophyta; class Magnoliopsida; order Brassicales; family Brassicaceae; genus Alliaria; species Alliaria petiolata. Next base: position 72,642,907 of record JAHZTW010000004.1, on the reverse strand, counting down.
ATTTAGCTTAAATATTTGCTTTCTACTCTCTTAGTATCTTAGTCTCAGATTCTCACCATTTAATCCTTTTCTTTTATCCATCTTATCTTGTGAAAGAATTCCATAAATGCAATGCCTCGAAATCTCTCTTCGGATTGATAAGACCCATAACATGTACTACATTCGGTTATAAGTAGTGGGTCATTGACTGAGTAGAACCCATACAAAAATCTACTTATCACCAAACTCCTCATAAATCACAAACCAAATGGCATGATACATCATCATCATCTCAGAAACTTTCATCTTCCCTGGCTCGTGCTTACACAAAAGTGTGGTAGCAAAGAGGCGAGCAAGGTATCGAAGAGTAGGATGGCGGATATCTGTCTGTGTCGAGTTCTTGAAATCATACCTCCCATTCCCGAAGTAAGACCAGAACTCCTGCATGTCTGGAAGCTGCTGTGGAAGGGAAACACCGGTGTGCTCTCTCTCAAAACCATAGATCCCACAAAGATCAGGAATGGGGATCCTGTAGCGAATCCTGCGGACGATGAATGTCAAAGTACCTTCCAAAGCGTTCCTCACCACTTCGTTCCTATAGCAGACACAAACTGTGGAGAGAAACTGGCGTACCAGGTCGGGAAAAAGATCGTACTGCTTTGTAGCAATAGTCCCCATTCCCGCATTCCTCAACAAGTGCATGATATCGTCTTTGATGCCCAACTCCCTCATCGTATCATGATCAGCCATTCGAGTAGGCGCGATATCCACCTTCAACCACGCATTGTAGAACAGCATGTCATAGTCATCCCAGTCTTCGCTAATGTCACGGTAGATACACTCATCTTTTGCCACTTCTTCTGCTGGTGTGTCTTCCCAGTTTCTCCCAATTGGAATTCTTGATGTTTCTCTCTTAGGCCAAGGAGGACGGAGGACGTGAGGCAATCAGTGCATCATTAGCAGTCTCGGAAGCGGACGCTTCAGTTGGCCTTGGTCTCTTGGTCCTTGGAGGCATTTGTATGTTCGCGTGGTGTCGATCGACACCATTGGGCGGTGTCGATCGACACTTACCCATGTCGAGCCCATCTTCTTTTTTTTAACTAGATTAAAAGCAAAAAATAATTAGTTAAACCAAAAATAAAAATGAAATAATTATTTACTAGTGGGTTGCCTCCCACCAAGCGCTCGTTTAACGTCAATAGCTTGACTGTTCACGCGTTCAGCAGTGGGTGCATCATCCAAATACACAATGTGTCCTGCTGGAATATCAGCTTGTGCCCAATAGTGTTTCACCCTCTGTCAATTCACAATGAACTCTTCTCCCTTGTAGTTTGTCAAGACAATTAATAGCTCTATATGGTCTAACCTCTTTGATGGTGAAAGGACCTGACCAAAGTGAACGCAATTTACCAAGAAACAATTGCAAACGAGAGTTATACAGAAGTACTTGGTCATTTGGTTCGAAGTGTCTGGAGATGATCTTCTTGTCATGATATGCCTTTGTCATCTCCTTATAGATCTTTGAGTTCTCATAGGCATGATGTAGAAGCTCGTCTAACTCATTGAGCTGTATTAGGCGCCTTTCTGCAGCAGGCTTCAAGTCAAAATTCATCTTCTTGATAGCCCAAGCTGCCTTGTGTTCAAATTCCACTGGAAGATGGCAGGCTTTGCCATAGAGTAGCTGAAATGGTGTAGTCCCAAGTGGCGTTTTGTAGGTAGTCATGTAGGCCCAAAGTGCATCATCTAATTTCGCAGCCCAATCCTTCCTTGTCTTGCCCACAGTCTTCTCCAGGATTTGCTTGATTTGTCTGTTGGAGACTTGAACCTGTCCACTCGTCTGAGGATGATAAGGAGAAGCCACACGATGTTGAACGCCATGCTTTTTCAGCTGTTTATTGAACACCTTGTTAATAAAGTGAGAACCACCATCACTTATAACAATCCGAGGCACGCCAAATGTTGGGAAAATGACGGTTCGAAACAGCTTGAGAACCGCCGCAGCATCATTGGTTGGACTATCAATTGCTTCCACCTACTTGGATACATAGTCCACAGCAACCAAGATGTACTTTTTCCCATAAGATGAGGGAAAATGACACATAAAATCGATGCCCCAACAATCAAAAACTTCAACCTCAAGGATGAAGCTTTGTGGCATCTCATGTCTCCTGCTGATCTTCCTCCTTCTTTGACAGACATCACATTGAATTATGAAGATCTGAGCATCTATGAACATAGTAGGCCACCAGAAACCTGCTTGAAGAACATTGGACACTGTTTTGAAGGTAGCAAAGTGGCCAGCATACTCATAACTATGGCAGTGAAAAAGCACATTCGGAACCTCTGTCTCTGCAATGCATCTTCTGTAAAAATTGTCCGAACAATGCTTATACAAATAAGGTTCATCCCAATAATACCTCCTAAGTTCCCTCATGAATTTCTTCTTCTCATAGTTCTTGAGATGTGTAGGATCAACATCAACAGCCACTTAGTTCACAATATCAGCATACCATGGCCTATTGGAATCAGAGACAGCAAAAATGGGTTGATGAAACACGTCATTCAAGATATGCTGAAGCAATGTTGCAGTCTGCGACGGTTGTCGATAGATACTATTGTTGGTGTCAATCGACACTCGGGATTCTTGTCGCGAGCTCGTATCGAGTAGAAGTATTTCGCGTTGACACATGTCCTTCAATTCGCGAATTTCTTCTAAGTCTGCAGAGGGGGTGTCGATCGACACTTGGCTTTTCTTTGCAGAAAATTGCAGATTTTCCGAACTCATGGCTTGATAACGGGATTCAATCAAGTAGATATTTTCTTCAGGCAGGAAATCATCAATGGGTACAACCTTCGTTTTGCATCCTTCTTTTGCATTAAGTACTTCAAGGCATAATGATCTGTATGAACCACTACTTTGGAGCCAACAAGGTACTGGAGAAATTTCTCAAAAGAAAACACCACAGCCAACAATTCCTTCTCAGTGGTTGCATAATTCTTCTGAGCATCATCCAATGTTCTGCTGGCATAATAGATGGCATGAAGCTTCTTATCCTTCTTCTGCCCCAAAACAGCTCCCACTGCGAAATCACTGGCATCACACATCACCTCAAAAGATAAATTCCAGTCTGGAGGTTGCACAACAGGAGCACTTACTAAGGCTTACTTGATCTGCTCAAAGGCAGAAATGCAGTCTGCAGAGAACTCAAACTTCACATCTTTGCAGAGAAGAGCAGTGAGAGGTCTAGCAATTTTGCTAAAATCTTTGATGAATCTTCTGTAGAATCCAGTGTACTAGAAAACTCTTTACTGATTTCACAGAATTAGGTGCTTGCAAGCTTGTCATCACTTCAATCTTGGCGCGGTCCACTGTGATCCCTTTTTCTGAAACTTTATGCCCAAGAACAATGACATCTCTAAACATGAAGTGGCACTTTTCTCAGTTCAGAACCAAGTGCTTCTCTTCACATCACTGCAACATAGCACACAAGTTCTCCAGACAGTCTTTAAAAGATTACCCATAAACAGAGAAGTCATCCATAAAGACCTCGATAAACCTCTCAATCATGTCTGTGAAGATAGACATCATGCATTTCTGGAAAGTCGCGGGAGCATTACAAAGCCCAAATGGCATTCTGCGATATGCAAATGTACCACAAAGATATGTAAATATGGTCTTCTCCTGATCGTCTAGATGAATAGAAATCTGAATGAATCCTGAATATCCATCAAGGAAGCAGTAGTAGGGATGATTTGCTAATCTTTCCAGCATCTGGTCAATGAAGGGCAATGGAAAATGATCCTTCCTGGTCGCAGCATTCAGCTTCATGTAGTCTATGAACATCCTGTGTCTGGTTACAGCCCTTGTAGGAATCAGCTCATTCTTTTCATTCTTCACCACTGTGACTCCTCCTTTCTTAGGAACCACATGAACCGGACTGACCCACACACTGTCTGATATAGGATAGATGATCCTAGCTTCCAGGAGCTTCATGATCTCCTTCTTGACCACTTCCTTCAGGTTTGGATTCAGCCTCCTTTGATGTTCAATTGATGACTTCGCTTCATCCTTAAGGTGAATCCTATGCATGCACAAGTCTGAAGAGATATCTGAAATGTCATCAAAAGAATCGCTAAGAGCTTTGCGAAATATGTGTAGCTTGCTTAGCAATAATGTGAGCTCTGCATTGTTCAAAGAAGCATTCACAATAACAGGATAAGTTGAGTTTGGTCCAAGAAAAGCGTACCTTAGCCCTGCAGGGAGCTGTTTTAGCTCAACTTTTGGAGCTTTAACTTCACTCCAGTCGCTTAGTATCGCAGCTTTCGCAGATGTGCTAACTAGTTCCTCTTATGCGACCAATTGCAGGACATGCTCACTAGCATCCATAATCTTTGTGTATCCAGCAGCGACATCAACTAAGTATTCCGCTTCTGCTGTAGAGGTCGTCAATGCTTTTTCTAAAGGGTCTGTCGGATTGTCCTCTTGGAAGATCTCTTGCGCAAGGTTTGTGAGGGAGTCCACATAGAAGATATGTCCATCGATCGTTGACCTTTTCATCAGCTTGTCCATGTCGAAATTTATCACCAAGTCACCAACATTCAATGCTATTCTTCCCTTCCTTACATCAATTATGGCTCCAGCTGTAGTCAAGAATGGTCTGCCAAGAATGAGAGGATCTTTGGGTTCCTCATCATAGGCTAGAATGATATGTCTATATTTTGCATCATTTTAGCATCCATTTAGTGTAAGTTTCTCATCATTTAGGAGTCCAATTAAGCATCATTGTGTTGCATTTTGATCATTTAGAGTTCTAGGGTGTATTTGCATAGTCTTTGCATATTTTGGAGCATTTGGAGTCTTGATCAGGTGATTTGGATGCTATGGAGGCATGAGTGGAGTTGGAGAAGGATGGCATAGCAAAGGAAGGGCAATAAATCATCAAGGGGAGGAAGAGAAGCAGCTAAATGAGAAGCAAAAGTCTTTTAGAAGCATATCAAGCATTTGGAGGCGCAAAATGTATGTGCCCGGAAGAAGGCCTTACACTTAGAATCAGACTCCGAAGCCTTCTTAAGAGTTGTAGAGGATCCAATGAGCTTTCTATTGCCGTTCGAATCAAGTCATTTGGACCCCTGGTTAGAAAGTTACATCCATTTTAAAACGGTTCAATGAGATTGTTCGACGAAGTCATCGAACCACAGGACCAGGGGTTGGGTTCGGCCACTTTGTTCGACCAAGTCATCGAACCACAGCACCAGAAGTTCAGTTCGACGACTTGGTTCGACGAACTCGTCGAACTGAACCCAGATTTGTTTCCGGGTACAAATCGGATCAAACGAAGACTTTCCGTTCCGATTCAGCCTTCAAGCTCCTCATCAAAGTTGTAGGTAATTGAATCATCTTTCATCTGGAAGTGGTTTCATGTCATTATGATCTGTGGTTAGGGAGATATGGCGATTTCCGCAAGACTGCTACCCCGGGTCAAAACCCGGTTTGTTCCGGGTTGACCCGGTTTGACCTCCTTCCCTATAAATACTTAAAAACCTAATTTTTATGTATCTTCTCTTGTTTTTGAACAGAAAAACGCCCCTTTGTGGTTTTGAGGAGATTTTGAGATTTCTTTTAAGTTTAATGCAATTTGTTTCTTATTTCTTCTAATCTTTCTTTCCCTACTCATCTAATCATGTTTACTAACATTTCTTTCATGAGATTTGTTGGTTTATATATGATTAGTGAGTAGTCTTTTTAGGATCTAGGGATGAGGTAGATTAGGGTGAGATTAGGGTTGATCTATGATGTTTAGGACTTAGATTCTTTAAATCCTTTCTTGTTTAGTGATCTTCATGCTAGATTAGCTTTGAGAAAAGTGATTTAGACCAAAGGGCATTTCCCACCCACAAGGTGTTTGATGAAATGCCCCAACCAACTAAATCAAGAGATTTACATGCTTAGCCTATGAAAGTTGATGTCTAAGGTGTTTATTGGTAGATTAGAACCAAATCTTTATGCTTGTTGATTATCTTTTCACTAATGATGATTAGCTCTTGATTAGGTAATTAGCAAAGGGATTAGTGTCATGAGAGTGGATTAGTCTTATTTAGAGTTTTAAACCTAAGGATTAGCATTTATGTGATTGTTTGAACATCATAAGTTAGCTCTAGGATCACCCAAAGTCCATAACCTCATCCTTGGATTCGATTTTACTCTTTGTTTATCTTGATTAGTAGTTTTGCTTAGTTCCTTGCCTTGCTTTAGTTTCTTGTTTTGATTTCTTGAGTTATTAGCTTTGTTTGCTTTTTATTTCACTTAGGTTGTTAGATAAAAACCCTCCACTTATTTGATTTGGCTTAGCTTAAATAGTTTCATGTATTCTTAGTGTTGTTAATCTTAACCCCTATGGATTGACATCTCAAATACTACAATGACATGAGTAGTAGAGATTAATTGAAAGTGGAAAAATCCTACTATCAATTTGGCGCCGTTGCCATTGGGGTTTAGCATTAACCATTAGGATTTTGAATCTCTTTGAGACTAAGCTTTTATTTTACCTTGTTTGCTCATCTCTATTTGAGATGATGAATTTTTTCTTATTTGTGGTTACTAACTTGTCTTCCTTAATTCTCTTGTTCTTTCAAAGGTACCAAAACAAAAAGAAGAGAAATGGAAAGACAAGATCATTTGAGGTGTTGGAGATGGACAACCAAAGAAGCATTATTAAAGCTCCACAACCTCAAGAATTGGTATCCACTCCTACCCAAGCTCAAGAGAACAAGACAACAATTGGGAGCTTTGATACTCCTCATTATCATGGGTTGAGATTTGGAATACATCCTCCTCCAATAGAAGCCAATGCCTATGAGATCAAGCCAAGCTTGATAAGGTTGATTCAATGCTCTAAGTTCTTGGGGATAGGAATGGAGAATCCTTATGATCATTTGGACTCTTTTGAGAGGTTGTGCAACACATTTAGGATTGAAGGTGTGCCCGAAGATAGTATCATGCTCATTTTGTTTCCATTTTCACTTGGAGAAAAGGCAAGTAAATGGGAGAGATCTATACCATCTCACTTGGTCAAATCTTGGGATGATTGCAAGAGGATCTTCCTTCTAAGGTTCTATCCCACCCAAAAAACAGTTCAAATGAGGAGGAACATCTTGAGTTTCAAGCAAGGCATACATGAGACCTTTCATGAAGCATGGGAGAGACTTAGAGGATACACTCAGGATTGTCCACATAATGGGTTCAAGAAAGAAGCAATCCTTAGCATTTTCTATAGGGGAGTTGCTAAGGATCACAAATGGACATTGGATGTGGCTAGCAAAGGGCGTTTTGCAAACCTCACAATAGAAGAAAGAGAGCTACTTGTTGAGAACTTGGCCAAGTCTAGTGAAAGCTACTGTGAAGGGCATGATACAATAACTCTAAAGAGATCATGTGAAGACTCCACATGGAAGGACTTGCAAGATAAAGTGGATAGAATGGAAAAGCTCTTAAGTGTGCAACAAAGAGGAGTTAGTTTGGTTCATGAGAAGCACCAAGAGGAAGAAACTTTCGTGGTCAACAATGGGAACTTCAACCAAGGGAGTAAGCTTCTCAATCAAGGGTCTAACCATGAAGTCCAAGGAAATCACCAAGGCTACCAAGAGAACCATGAGATTTCTCAAATCTCTAACCAAGATGAGGAACAAAGAAAGGTTCTCCATCAAATCATAGAAGGCCAACAAATGAATGATATTAGGTTTGACAAGATGATGAGAGCAATGGATGACAAGATTGAGGGTTTGCAACATGAGTTAACCTTTAAGCTAGAACAATCAACTTCACATTTGAAAATCATAGAGTCCAAATTGGTTCAACTCTCTTTGCCATCCAAGAACCCAAAAGACTCAAGCCATGTCATTTCACCAATTGTTGATGTGGAGGTTGATGAGGAAAGGACACCCAATGGTTTTAATGGACGAATTGGAGACCCAAAGCAAGTAGAGGAGGTTAGAGACGTGGGTAAAGCTCTAAGCTATAGTTTACCTTCCATCAAATGGGTTCATGAAGAAAAGAGTACTTTTGAGAAGAATAAAGGGGATGCATATGCTCTCAATGAAAAATGCCTAAGCTCTTTCTTCTTTCCCTCACTGGAGACTAAGGAGGATGTGAGTAATTGTGAGACAAAGGATTTAGCTTCACCCCCAAAAGCATGCAAGAAGGAGAAAGAATCTCATGAAGAGAATGCTTTGGGTTACGGTAATGTTGAAGAAGCTTTAGCATTGGATGGAGTTTGCTTGGAAACTATTTTCTCTACCACATTGAAAGAAGAGAATAAGAATAGCAAGGGGCAAAAGATAGGTAAAGGAAATAAGGCCAAGAAGAAGGCAAACCAATACAACCATCCCACTCTTGCTCAATCCTCTCACACTATGAGTCTACACCCTTTTAGACTCATAGATGGAGCCATTGAGTACAATGTGAAGTGCAAGGGTATTCCTAAACCCCTTGCAAGTGTCAAAGCCATTTGTCATTCCACAATGAAGGAGAATGACAAGGAAAGGGTTGAAGAGCTACTCTCCAAGGTTCTCAAGCTTAATCTCACACATGGCACAAGGTTGGATCCATCTCTTGCACCTCATCTCACCATCACCACCTCAACAAGGAATTACATTACTCCTCCTCTCCAACTCCCTAAGGACAAAGGCTAGGGCCAAGGTATGGTCCTCTTTCTATTTCATTGTATATACCAATTTGTTTTTGTTGCTTTGGTCTCTCTTGAACTTCTATTACACAAGGGACTGTGTAATTTAAGTTTGGGGGAGAGTTTGAGAGATTTAATCTTGTGTTTTGTGTTCTTATTTTCTATTTAAGCATATTTGAGTTTTCATACATATACATTTGCATATAAAAATCAGAAATTTTTCAAAAATCTCGAAAAAAAAAAATTCATGTAGCTTGCATTTGCATTTGTAAATTTTGTAGGATTGAGTCTAGCTTTTGTATCATGTAGGTTGCATCAATCACGTGCATAGGGGGCAATTTTCCTTGTAAAGTGTTTTAAGCTCATGAATTGGTTCAAGGCCCTAGTTAGTAGTCCTTTGATGCTTTGTGCAAACTTTGAAAGTAAGTTCTAACCATACTTGGATCATTTGTTTTAATTTTCTTGGCTTAAAGTTGAAAAGAGCATGAATTGAATCCTTTCCTATCAAGTGAAACCTTAATATGGATTTTGAATTATCATACTTGTGCATTTGGAAAAGGATACATGGATTACAAAAAAAATATATATTTACGCTTTCTTATTCCCTTCACAACTCTCTTGTAAGCCTAAATAGAACACCACACCTTAACCCTTACCCTCCTTTCAAGCCAAAATTCTTGTGTGATTGCAATGTGTGAGGCCTTATTTTTGATTGAACTTGGCATAAAGTGTTAGGTTTAGGGCGACATGTCTAGGCTCTCATATTGATGCTAGCTTTGCATATTGAAGCTAGTTTTAGGCTGGATTTGGTGTTTGGTTCATTGGTGTTGTAACTAAGAATCGGAATTTTGATTAGGCTTTGAGAAGAAGTTGGTATAAGAAGTGAATGAAAGGGGTACATAATTTTAAGTGGTCGACCTTGAATTGTTTTGTGTACAGCTCGAGTTAAAAAAAAAATGATAGCTCTCTTGCAAAATAAAAAGAAAAGAGCCAAAAGGCCAAATGCAAAAAGAAAAAAAATATATATATGAGAAGAGAGCTATCCACTGAAAAGAGAAGAGCTAATTTTTGTATGGTCATACCACTAGCTATAAGAAAGATTGAAGAAGTATCCCTAAAGCAAGTGTGATTGATAAAGTTCTTATGGGTTTGTACTTGGAGTTTTATTTGCTTGACTATGGGTATCTCTAGAGGGTGAGTGAGCTAAAAAAAAAGAATGAGAGGGGAATTAGGTTCATTGTTAGTTTATATGGGTAGATGAGAGTCTAGTCATGTATGCATACATTGCCTTTTACCTTTAGCATTATGCATAAGTTCAATCATTTTTGAGATAAACCATAGCTTGGAGTACCCACATGAATGAGATCATTTTTATCTCATAACCTTGTCCCTAGCCAAATGTATTCGGTTATAAATGCATAAGTGTGATTCACGGTTTGAGCTTTAATGAATGTTAAAGGTTAGGATTCTTGGATTGTTTGGAATAGACAAGTCTTGATTTGAGATTCAATGTGTGATGAGTATGGCTAAG
>JAHZTW010000004.1:72536267-72615843 GCA_020283515.1 Alliaria petiolata | reverse complement strand
AGAGGAAGACAAACGATTCAAGCCACCTGATTTGGATCAAGACAAGCACCAAGATATCAGTTGCTTCATGCTGATCAAAGAAGCACCACCAGACGCATCATACAAGCCAAAGCCGAGCCAAAACAGAGGTATAACCCTAATCCTTCATGAATATGTTTCTAACTTGTTTCCTTTCTTTGCAGATAAGTTGGATTTGAGGTCAAATCCTTTTGAAGAAGGAGGGGATGATATGATCATGGAAGGCCTTAAGAGAAAGGAGAAGCTTGATAACGAGAAACTTCATGCCGAGGAGTATAAACTTGATGCCGAGGAACTTCATGCCGAGGAGTATAAACTTGATGCCGAGGAACTTCATGCCGAGGAGTATAAACTTGTAGCTGAGGACGCAGCTCGTGCTGGAGTTAAACTTGAGCCAAAATGGAGAAAGCATGATCCTAAACCTCCCTGGTTTTTGATTCAAGAATCAACAAATGGACAAGTGATTCATTTGCACTCTTTTTCCCTTACCTTTGGTTTTGTCCCAATGGGTTTTCCAAAGAAGGTTTTTAATGAGGCTTATGAATCACTTTCACATCATCCATTTGTTGATCAAGACCCCAATTTTCGACCCAAAGGATCAACTATGAAGTTCAGTACATTTCTATGCCATTACAAGCCCAAGAAGAGCCCAAACCAAGTGATTATTTTGCTGGCCAAGAGAAGTGACGAAAATTGAAGTTTAAGGGTCATATTTTTATGTTCAAACTTGTTTTAATTCCTTGTTATTTTCTAGACAAGTCAAGGAGCATGTTCCAAGACTTGTTTCTTTATTTCCTTCTTCTTCTCTTCTCTTTATAAGCCCCCTTTGTAGGCTGAACGAAAATCATCTTTCTTTTTAATAAAAACCTTTTCTAAGAAGATCACTCTCTTGGTGCGTCATATCCTTGAGAAACCCTGATTGAATCTCTGGTGCGTAATATCCTTAGATCCATTCAGTCGTATACAAGAGCCATTCCGCATCTTTTGTATGCTTTTCATCTCTCACTCTTCCCCCCAAAATCCCCCAAATCGTTTCATCTTCAAAGTAACCCGCAACAATCAATCACCTCATCGGATCCTTTGGAGTATAAGTTAGCTTGTAAGGTTAAGATCATAGGAGGGATCATATTACACCATGAGAGTACCACCAAGGACAAGGTCTGGAACCAGAAAGCTACAAGAAGAGTTTAACAAAGCTGTAAGCATTTTGATGAACCAGCAAGAGCTTGAAGATATCACTGAGAAGCTGGACAAGCTCGCCATACATGAGGATCAAAACAAGCTGGGCGCTAATACACATTCAAAGGAGACAGCATATGACGGTCCAAGCATATACTATGATTCATATGCTCATGAATGGCCGGTTATACCAAAGACTCAAGGAGCTTCCTTATTTAGCATTGAGCTACTTAAGTGATCATCCAAAAACCCAGCATTTCAAGAGTATAAGGTATGTGCTTTCATTTCATTCCATATGATTATTTACTAATGAAAACTTTGGTTTATTTCTGTTTAAACTTAGTCTCTTGTTTTTATTTCATTAGTAGTTAAGGCATATGTTGGCCGATTTTATTCACATTAGAAGTAAGGCATTTGTTAGCCATTTATGCACTTAGTATAGTTTTTATTTCATATGTAATCTGCTTCAAAGACCCCTAGAAGGGCACAGCTGTTTGGACCAGTATATAAGGTCCCCTCTCACAACCTTGTATTTTTACCCTAGAATCAATAAAGCACCAGTTTTTTTGATCTAAAACACAAAACCCTTGTTTCATAGAGCTTGTGTGCGATTCACTTGTTCTTGAATCAGACTTATCATTGCCTAGATCATAAGGTTTTGTGGCGTCATTCACTTCCCCCCTTCGATCCATCCCATTAACTAGATCCATCTGAAAGAGTTCTACAACCAGCAGATAGATCTCCACACTCATTCCACATCAATCATTTTCTGATCTAATAGAAAGAGTTCTACAACCAACTATTAGATCCCATCGATTCACCATCATTGTAAGAACATACCCCCTTGTTCTTACATCACAAGAGATCCGCTCTTCCTAGCCTAAGACATTAGATGCATAGGGAGCGTTTCGGCTTTATAGGTTGGGGACCCTTGCTTGCTATTCTCATGGATCACTACGCGAGAGCGAGGTTAGGTTGTGAGATAGTAAAGTGACTTCTATCACGAGAGTGGATTAGTCTTGATTAGAAACCCTATGCCTAAGGATTACCATCTAAGACCCAAGGTCTAGATTTTGATTGTAAGCCATCATTGATCACCCATATGCATCAAACATATCAAATACCTCATCCTAAGAACCACTTTTGTCATTAGTTTATTTTAAGTCCAAGCTTGTGTCTAGTTTTTCCTTGTCTAGCTTTCTTCCTTTCTTAGTCTTTGTTTAGGTTGTGTTAGCTTTTGCTCTCTATTTGCTTTCTCTTATTTTCTATTTGTCTCTAGGTTGTTAGAAAACTCCCCTTCTCTATTAGCTTAGCTTAGCAAAGTTCTCTATATCTCAAGTGTCATTAGATTCCCAAGTGGATTGATACCTCAAATACTACAATGACATGTGTGTTTGAGGATTGACCAAGAAGCCTAAAAACCTCTGCATCAAATGCTTATACAAATAAGGTTCATCCCAATAATACCTCCTAAGTTCCCTCATGAATTTTTTCTTCTCATAGTTCTTGAGATGTGTAGGATCAACATCAGCAGCCACTTAGTTCACAATATCAGCATACCATGGCCTATTGGAATCAGAGACAGCAAAAATGGGTTGCTGAAACACGTCATTCAAGATATGCTGAAGCAATGTTACAGTCTGCGACGGTTGTCGATCGATACTATCGTTGGTGTCAATCGACACTAGGGATTCTTGTCGCGAGCTCGTATCGAGTAGAAGTATTTTGCGTTGACACATGTCCTTCAATTCGCGAATTTCTTCTAAGTCTGCAGAGGGGGTGTCGATCGACACTTGGCTCTTCTCTGCAGAAAATTGCAGATTTTCCGAACTCATGGCTTGATAACGGGATTCAATCAAGTAGATATTTTCTTCAGGCAGGAAATCATCAATGGGTACAACCTTCGTTTTGCATCCTTCTTTTGCATTAAGTACTTCAAGGCAGAATGATCTGTATGAACCACTACTTTGGAGCCAACAAGGTACCGGAGAAATTTCTCAAAAGTAAACACCACGGCCAACAATTCCTTCTCAGTGGTTGCATAATTCTTCTGAGCATCATCCAATGTTCTGCTGGCATAATAAATGGCATGAAGCTTCTTATCCTTCTTCTGCCCTAAAACAGCTCCCACTGCGAAATCACTGGCATCACACATCACTTCAAAAGATAAATTCTAGTCTGGAGGTTGCACAACAGGAGCACTCACTAAGGCTTACTTGATCTGCTCAAAGGCAAAAATGCAGTCTGCAGAGAACTCAAACTTCACATCTTTGCAGAGAAGAGCAGTGAGAGGTCTAGCAATTTTGCTGAAATCTTTGATGAATCTTCTGTAGAACCCAGCGTGTACTAGAAAACTCTTTACTGATTTCACAGAATCAGGTGCATGCAAGCTTGTCATCACTTCAATCTTGGCGCGGTCCACTGTGATCCCTTTTTTTGAAACTTTATGCCCAAGAACAATGCCATCTCTAACCATGAAGTGGCACTTTTCTCAGTTCAGAACCAAGTGCTTCTCTTCACATCTCTGCAACATAGCACACAAGTTCTCCAGACAGTCTTTAAAAGATTACCCATAAACAGAGAAGTCATCCATAAAGACCTCGATAAACCTCTCAATCATGTCTGTGAAGATAGACATCATGCATTTCTGGAAAGTCGCGGGAGCATTACAAAGCCCAAATGGCATTCTGCGATATGCAAATGTACCACAAAGATATGTAAATATGGTCTTCTCCTGATCGTCTAGATGAATAGAAATCTGAATGAATCCTGAATATCCATCAAGGAAGCAGTAGTAGGGATGATTTGCTAATCTTTCCAGCATCTGGTCAATGAAGGGCAATGGAAAATGATCCTTCCTGGTCGCAGCATTCAGCTTCATGTAGTCTATGAACATCCTGTGTCTGGTTACAGCCCTTGTAGGAATCAGCTCATTCTTTTCATTCTTCACCACTGTGACTCCTCCTTTCTTAGGAACCACATGAACCGGACTGACCCACACACTGTCTGATATTGGATAGATGATCCCAGCTTCCAGGAGCTTCATTATCTCCTTCTTGACCACTTCCTTCAGGTTCGGATTCAGCCTCCTTTGATGTTCAATTAATGACTTCGCTTCATCCTTAAGGTGAATCCTATGCATGCACAAGTCTGAAGAGATATCTGAAATGTCATCAAAAGAATCGCCAAGAGCTTTGCGAAATATGCGTAGCTTGCTTAGCAATAATGTGAGCTCTGCATTGTTCAAAGAAGCATTCACAATAACATGATAAGTTGAGTTTGGTCCAAGAAAAGCGTACCTTAGCCCTGCAGGGAGCGGTTTTAGCTCAACTTTTGGAGCTTTAATTTCACTCCAGTCGCCTAGTATCGCAGCTTTCGCAGATGTGCTAACTAGTTCCTCTTGTGCGACCAATTGCAGGACATGCTCACTAGCATCCATAATCTTTGTGTATCCAGCAGCGACATCATCTAAGTATTCCGCTTCTGCTGTAGAGGTCGTCAATGCTCTTTCTAAAGGGTCAGTCGGATTGTCCTCTTGGAAGATCTCTTGCGCAAGGTTTGTGAGGGAGTCCACATAGAAGGTATGTCCATCGATCGTTGACCTTTTCATCAGCTTGTCCATGTCGAAATTCATCACCAAGTCACCAACATTCAATGCTATTCTTCCCTTCCTTACATCAATTATGGCTCCAGCTGTAGCCAAGAATGGTCTGCCAAGAATGAGAGGATCTTTGGGTTCCTCATCATAGGCTAGAACCACAAAGTCTGTAGGAATCAAACAATCTCCCACTTTGATAAGAACATCCTCTAAGACACCTTCAGGAATCCTTACAGAACGATCAGCGAGGTCCAAAGAGATCCTGGTGGATTGTAAGTCTGTCATGTCCAGCCTAAGAGCAACTGAAAGAGGCATAAGGTTAACACTTGAACCCAAATCGCAGAGAGATCTCCCAAACTTGTCTGAAAAGATTGAACAATCAAGAACAAAACTTTCAGGATCTGAAAGCTTTTCTGGAATCTTGTTATGAATAACCATAGTTCCTTGTAAAATTGTTGTTCTAGAATGGGGGTTTTTGAGTATAACAAGAAGAGTTTTGATTTCCTGTGAAAGAACTACTCTGATTATTGCCATTGAATCCTATGTTCCCTTGCTGATTCCCAAACCTTTGGCTCTGAAAACCAATTCCACTGATGTAGTTGACATCTTCTTCTCCACAATCTTCATTAGATTCGAATGTCTCTACCTCAGCAGCAAAGTGAACTTGCTTCTTGCCCACCAAAATATTGTGTACACTGTCCAACTTTGCCTTAACCTCAACTATTTGACTTCCACCATTCGTACCAGCATGTTGTTTCCTCTCAAAGTCTGCGTTCTTTGTGATGTTGCTAGAGGTCAAATTCTCTATGAGCACAATCGCATCTTCTGGATAAATGGTGTTGAAGTTCCCATTGCTTGCAGCGTCCAACGCCATCTGGTATCTCCAATCGATCCCTCTGTAGAAGATCCCTAGTAGCTGGACCTCGCTGAAACCATGGTGCAGACAGTCTCTCTGGTAAGCTCTGAACCTCACCCAAGAAGCCTTGAATGCTTCAGTATGTCCTTAGGAGAATGCAATGATTTTTGTCCTCAGCTCCTCGGATCTTGCATCATCAAAGAAGTTGCATAAGAATACATTCTTAGTGTCTTCCCAGATAGTCAGCGATCCTGGTGGAAACTTCTTCAGCCAATACGCTGCATCTCCTCCAAGAGAGTATGGAAAGAGCTTGCAGAAAAGGTAATCATCAGACACTCTGTTGGCCTTTATGCTGGATGTCAAATTTTCGAACCTTTCTATGTTATCCATAGGATGTTCATTGGGAAGGCCATGAAAAGGATGCTGTGAAACCAAAGTGTAGAATGCATGATTCAGCTCGAAATCATTCCTTTGAAAAGGAGGTGGGCAAATCGCAGCTCTGTTCGCATAGAACTGGTCCGGCCTGTTGTAATCGCCCAAAGCTCTTCCTCGTCCAGCATTCGCAAGTGGTGCTACTTGCACTGCTTTCTCGATGATTGCAGCTTCATTCTCACTGAGTCGCTGTCTTCGATTATTCCTCCTATTCCCTTCCGCATCAAACAAGTTACCAGTGTCATCACGGATCAAAATCATAGGCTCCGCTATCTCTGTCTGCGTCGAGTGTCGATCGATGGTTGATGTGGTGTCATTCAAGGCTCGGGCAGATTTTGGGTCCTTTCTTTTTAAAGGCCGAACTTCTTGTTGTAAAAATTAAATAAAAACATAAACATAATAAATAATGAAATAAAATTAAAAAAAAAAAAAAAAACAAAAAAAAAAAACTAAAATAGTTAGTAACCAAAAACAAAAACAAAATCTAGTCAAAATTCTAATACTAGACTACGTAGGCAGCTATTACTTCCCCGGCAACGGCGCCAAAAACTTGATAGGGTAAAGGTTTTACCAAATTTAAATCAATACTGCAAGTGCACAACAATGCAGTTGAAGTATAAAGGGTTATAGAATCCCAAGGAAGTAGATGCTACTCTATGGATTCTAGATTCAAATTATGCTAGATCAATTCAAATAAAAGAAAAACGAAGCAACTAAAATAATCAGATTCACCGAATTAATTTAGGGTTCTTAAAATTCAGGAGACTAAAGCGCTAGGTAAGGGTAATTCGAGGGTTGAATCCGAGAATGCAGAAGTTATACTGTCAGAAAATAATTTAAAACCGTCTAGAACTCGAAACACTAATTTAAAACCAATCAACTCTCGTTGCAGAAGTTATCTATGCCTAAATTTCAGAATTCCAAATCTCTTTGCAAATTCAAACAATTATGGCAAGCATTAAAAACAGTTCGATTGTTCACAAAATCCCTAAACCAAATCTCTTTGCGAATAGGTATTTTGCTCATCTATGATTAGTTCAAGTTATTAATAATGCTATCGCATCTATTAAACAACATAGGGTTTGATTTCTAAGTGATCAATCTAGAAATCAATATAAGCACAAATCAAGATGAAGAACCAATTGATTTCCTTAACAGCTTAATAAATCTACAAACTCATCATCAACCCTAAATCCATCTAACATAACTAGCAGATTACTCAGACATGGAGATGAAATGACACAATACTTGAAATGTGGTTCAAGTAAAGCTTCTTTGAATCTTTGCTTATAAGCTTATGTGTGAAGGAATGACTTGAATGATGAAAGTCAGTGTGTGGTTGATGACCTCAAAAACCAAAGGTTAGACTCTTCTAGCTCAAGGGCTAATCATCACAAGAGCTTAGGAGACTCTACACGTTCTTACAAGCTTCTGAATCCCTCAAGAAACTTAGTACAAAACGCAGGAACACTTGTATGCAAAGATAAACTTTTATTTGTAACAAATAAACTTTGATTGATTTAAAAACTTGGTGAAATCGAAAGTACAAGAACTAGAGCTTATATAATGCTCAAAATAAATGTGAATAAACGGTCATAAATATAAAAAGAAAACTAGAATCAAGCTGAATGATGAAAAGGTCTTCAACTAGCCGTTAGGCTTTAATGGGCGGGATTTGGTCTTTGGCAATGAATGGGGGATCTTTCTTAAGTCTTCTGCACAAAATGAATGAGATGAATCTTCTAAGGATGATGAATGGTAGAGATTAAGCAAAAGATATGGTCGTTGTTCCTTGTTTCCATCTTCTCTCCTTAACCCATTAAAATCGGCTCCTTCTTTGGTAAGTGTGTCTCCTTTGATATCTTCTTGGTTTTGATTGGTTTGAACTCGGCTATTGACTTGGTCAGGTGGTTTAGAGATCTTGGTAAACTCTGAAATGTCTCCTGGTGGTCGAATATAGTGGTGGGGCGAATATAATGTCATGAGTTCCCTTCTTTCCTTAGTTAGCTCCAATGTGGCTCCATTTGATGGTTTAAGGCAATTTGATGGTTCTCCCTGGTTAAGTGATGACTTGTATTGAACCAGGGGTGATTTAGAAGGCTTCTTAGCTTCAGTAGATGATGAGAGTTGGTCGTAATAACATATAAGCTGAGTTTCCATAAACGGCTCCAATGTAAATATGAAATGGTTTGGCGGTTTAGATGAATTGTCTTACTCTTTGAATTGAACCGGCTCGCCTTTTGAATGATTAATCTGGTCATCTTGATGGTTAACATGAATCAGCTGGTCCTTTTGCAGCTTAAAACGTGGGCGTTTCAAGGCATAATCTCCATTGCATTCAGCCTCAAGTTCTCCAATCCTCATGGCTACAAGCTTGGCATCTCCTCTTCTCTTTTCTTTGTCAAGTACTGATGTATTAGCATTGATGCTTATATCATGAAAGCACAAATCATAAATGAATAAAACTGCATAAAAATAAGAAGAGTAATGATACATGGGTTCGAAATCTTCTCAGAAGAGTACATAATTGTCTCTCCAAAAAGCTCTGGATCGAACTCTCTCTCTAAGTCTCAAAAACAGAAAATAAGATAATTGCTAAACACTGCCTTAAAAACCTATTTATAGCTTAAATTTCGCATCTGGGGTAATCTTGTAAATAATGGAAACTTCAGGCAATTTCCTTTTCCATGATGAAATCCGTAGAGTTGGTCGGCTTGATTAGTGTCGATCGACACCAAGGATCAGTGTCGATCGACACTCCTTGTGTATTCCGGCTCCCGACTTCATCACTTTGGCTGCTTCTCCGGAATGCTCCAATAAGTTACAAAATCTCCAATTATTCTCCAAACGCACTCCAACCTGTAAAGACTCTAATAGGACTCTAAAAATACCAAAAGACTATAAAATGGACTTATATCATGGCCAAAAACTGGTAAAAACCATGATATATGAGCGATGCCGAGGCGGGGCTCGCGGTGGCTTGCGTGGCATCGGTGAGTTCTCGGAAGCAACGCGAGCAGTACAAGGGGAAGTACGAGGCGGTTTAAATAAAGGGCACGCGTTAGGTGGAAGACAAGAGGCGGCGTGCTCTCGAGGCGGTCTCCTCGAGGTACCAAAGGCGGTTTGAAAAGTTTTGGTGATTCTACAACGGTAATGAAGCCGTGGAGAATGCTCTTAGTCTCTATGGTCATGCAGATGCGTTTCTTGAAGCTTTTCGGGGCTCCGGGTGAGAAGTCGTCCGTTTTCCTGAGGGGAAGATTTCTGATCTGGAGAAGGAGGCAGCCGAAAGAGAGAGAGAGGCTCGGGCTTTGCCGGTCGAGGAGTTCGTGGAGTGCGATTTCGTCGTCACCCATGTCGACGCTTGGATGGAGCGCTTGACGCGCGCAGCGGAGGTTGCGCCCATCATCAACGAGTACGGGTCAAATGCGATTGATATCACTTCCGCGATTGTCGCCAATATCCGGCAGGACGGCGCTCCGGGACCTTAGTTTCTTTGGCCCTCCCTTTATTCTATTATCGGATAGTCCGTATGTGGATTTTTATCTTTTGATATGTATGAACCTTTTAGTATGACTTCTGGATTATTCAGCGTTTTTATCTTTTCTTTTATGCTTGAAATTTCATTGATGCTTGAGTCTCCTTGTCTTATACTATCTTTCGCGAATTTGAAATACGGGAAACTGAGCCCGGCTTTGTCGATCCTGCAGCCGAGACTTGGCTCGGCTTACCCCGTTTTATTTAACCACTGCATTCGTGCGGAACGCGTTTCGAAATTGATCACCTGGCCATGACGTCAATGTGTTTGGGCAGCCGAACTGCGTGTCGAAGGAGAAGAATTAATAATGAAATAAAAAATTTCATTAAGTATAGGTGCACCTTTAAATGGTTGCCTACGTACCCCTAAAACGGGGATCAAGCCGATCGTAGTTCACATTTACAAGGGGTTTTTTTTTTTGATATAGCTGGACCTCCGAAAAGACTGCCAACGTAACCTTATAGGGGATCAAGCCTAATCGTAGTTTACATTTACAAAAGTTCACATTTCATTATAATATACCGACCGTTGTTGAAGCTGCTTCATTAGTAGTAGTAGCTCTTGACGTGCATGATGTTCCATGATCGCGGGATTGCCTCTCCTGCCATTGTCGTAAGCTCGAGTACTCCTTATTTGACGATCTTTGAGATGATATAGGATCCTTCCCCACTTGCGCCGAGTTTGCCTGTGGTTGCTTCGCGCTTATTCTCGAAGACCTTCCGGAGGACGAGATCGCCTTCTTCAAAGTGCTGACCGCGGACCTTCTTGTTATAGTAGCGAGCTGCAGGCTGTTGATAGTTTTGAATCCTTAGCAAGCGCCTGGTCCCGTTCACCTTCCAAGAAGTCGAGTTTGTCCTTCATCATTTCTTCGTTCATCTTTGGGTCTTGCGCGATCATGGTGTGTCGAAGTCCTGAGATGCTTACCTCCGCAGGTGACATAGCTTCTACTCCGTGTGATAGCGAGAAGGGAGTTATATTGGTCGATCTGCGCGGCGTGGTTCGATGGGACCAGAGCACCTCGTCGAGTTCGTCTGCTCAAGCGCCCTTTTTCGCATCGAGGCATTTTTGAGGCCGTCGAGGATCGTTTTGTTCGTGGCTTCGGCTTGTCTGTTTTCTTGGGGATAGCGGGGGGTCAACTTCCTTAGTCTGATCTTCCATCGTGCGCAAAAGTCTTCAAAGATGGCCGAGATAAACTAGGAGCCGTTATCGGTGACGATCTCGTAAGGGAGTCCGTGTCTACAGATGATGAATTTACAGACAAACTTTTGGACGTCGTGGGCGTGAATCTTGGAGTATGCTTCTGCTTCAACCCATTTCGTAAAATAATCTGTCATTACTAAGACAAAGCACTTCTGACGAGATAGCGAGAAGGGGTCCGATAATGTCAATTGCCCATCTCATGAAAGGATAAGGGACTGTGGAGGCCGTCAGGACTGAGGGAACTCGAATTATCGGAGAGTGGCGTTGACACTTTTCGCATCGTGCGACGAATTTTTCGCAATCTGTTATCATCGTTGGCCAAAACACATCGTGCTTCTTTATCTTCCGAGCTAGGGCTCGTCCTCCTGAATGGTTGCCGCCTGCTCCTTCATACGTTTCCTTCATGATGTCTTGCACTTCTTGTCTTTGTATACAATTTAGTAAGACCCGAGAGGAACTCCATCGAAAGAGGGCGTCCTTGACGAGAGTGTAGTGGGCGCTTCGTGCCTTGTGACGCCGGGCAGCCCATTTATCCGGTGAGACTTCTCCATCGGCCAAGTACATTTTGATTTCATCCCTATAGTCTATTTCGATGGGTTTGCCAGCTCTGTCCATCAATTCGCAATTTGTCTCGCCAGCGTCGTCGAAGCCCTCTTCGAGTTCAGCTGGACTTGGCGATGCTTTCCACCGGTACATTCCGCGGAGAGCTAGATCAGATGTTGACGCGAGGGCGGCTAAAGTGTCAGCTGTCAAGTTGTCACTTCGCGGGAAGCGTCAGCTGTCGAGTTGTCACTTCGCGGGATCTTAGTGAGGACGAAACTATTGAAACCTTTGACGAAATTTTTGATGACCTTGAGGTAGTCGTCGATGCGATCGTTTTTAGCTTCATACTCTCCGTTGAACTGGCTGGCGACGAGCTGCGAATCGCAGAAGGCTTGGATTTGTTTTGCTCTGATCGCTTTCGCTAATCGTAGGCCGGCGATGAGCGCTTCGTACTCCGCCTCGTTGTTCGATGCGGTAAATTCGAGTCGGAAGGATTGTTCAAGGATTTCTGCAGTTGGTGATATTAACCGAATTCCAACTCCTGATCCGTTGCGAGACGAAGAGCCGTCGACGTATGGAGACCATTTTTCTTCAGGAGGAAGGTTGCTTTTAACGGAATCTGGTGGTAACTCGACAAGAAAGTCTGCGAGCGCCTGGGATTTCTCGCAAGTCCTGTTTTTGTAGTCGATATCATATTCGCTTAGTTGAACGGCCCACTTCGTCATTCTTCCGGATTGGATTGGACTGTGGAGAACTGTCTGCAGAGGCTTATTCGTGAGGACAATGATCGAGTGCGATTGAAAGTAAGGTCGTAGCTTTTGTGCTGAGTTGAGTCAGCCATTGCGAGTTTTTCCATTGTTGGGTACCTACTTTTCGAGCCGTCGAGTGATTTTGCTCACGTAAAGTACTTGTTTCCTTGACGAGGACACCGCTGACGGCAGAGTGCGAATCAGCTACATAAATATATAAAGTTTCACAGAGGACGGGCTTTGCTAGGACCTGCAGAGTTAACATATATTCTTTGAGTTGGCAGAAAGCTTCTTCGCACTTGTCGTCCCATTCGAACCGTTTGTTGCCGCGCATAAGTTGATAAAAGTATCGGGCGATGAACTTATTTATTGCTGTAATTTGTCCCGTGAGTCCTTGAACTTCTCGAGAATTTTCGGAGAAGGTATGTCGAAGATTGCGGCTATCTTTTTTGGATTAAGCTCGATTCCTCTCTTAGTCACGAGATACCCGAGGAACTCTCCTGATTTGACGGCGAATGTGCATTGGTTCGGATTTAGCTTCATTCCGTATTCGTTCAAACTCTTAAAGCAGGTTCATAGGTGGTCGACGTGGTCCTCGGCGTTGAGCGATTTTACGAGCATATCGTCGATATAAACTTCCATCGTTTTCCCAAGCTGGCCACTGAACATCTTGTTTACCAAGCGTTGGTATGTTGCTCTCGCGTTTTTCAGGCCGAAAGGCATGACCTTGTAGCAGTACGTTCCTCGATCTGTGATGAAAGAGGTTTTCTCGCGGTCGTCATTCCCTGTTGTGGCTTCCGCCAAACGAATGATATGCGGAAGCGGGAAACTGTCTTTGAGACATGCTTTGTTCAGATCTGTGAAGTCAATGCACACCCGCCACTTGCCGTTTTTCTTTTTAACGACCGCTGGGTTAGCCAACCAATCAGGGTACCTGGCTTCTGTAATCGATCCGGCCTTCGACATTCGTTCGACCTCGTCGTTTACCGCTTCAGCACGCTCCGGGCCGAGCTTGCGTCATTTCTTCTTGATTGGTTTGAATGTCGATTCGACACGCAGTTCATGTTGAGCGAGAGAGGGAGGAATTCCTTTCATGTCGTCAGTTTTCCATGCGAATGTGGAGACGTTTTGCCGTAAGAAATCGACGAGCTCCTCTTTGAGGTCGTCGACGAGCTCGGTTCCGATTCCGACGCATTTTTCAGATCTTGTGAGTCGATATTGACTTTAACAACTTCATCGCGCTGCTGGTCGTCCGGTTGTGGGAGTTCGTTTGGTCCCTTTGTTGCGATAAGACATGTCTGAATCGCCTTTCGTAGTTTGTGCTCAGTGATGAAGCAAGTTCTCGCCATTCTTTGGTTTTCTCGAACTGTGAAGATGCTGCTCGACGTTGGGAACTTTATGCATTGGTGGTAGATTGATGGAACTGCCTCATCGCATTCAGCCAGGAAGTGACGAGGATCGCGGTGTAGATGGCCGGCTTATCGGAGGGGGCAGTTTTTCCTGGTCGTTTGGGCCGGCAACCTGGTCCCCGAATAGAACTCGTTGCAGGCGCGGGATGAAGATGGTTTTCCTTAGTGTCTGACCCCTATCGTTAGCGTTGTGGAAGTCGTCGATTCGGCTATGACAAATGTGCTGAGCCGTAGCTAGTTCGTCGAGTCGTTCGTTAGTCCCACGTGTGTTGTCATTTATCTGGGCAATGAGTGTCTGAAACAGAGTCGAGATGTCAAACTGCGGCGATGTATTGTTTGCAGGTGCTTCCTGCCTTTCATCGTCTGTCAGATTCGCGGTCGTCCTGGCCGCCCTCGTTGGATCGGAGAAGGATGTCCTTGTTGTGGTCATGAAAGCTGGTCCCGTTGGTGGCGTGTAGGTTCGGTATGCCAAAGCCATCAAGGTCGGCCTCGCTATCGTTGCCGAAGTCAGCGCTTCTGATGCCACGTAGGTCGGCATCACCGATAACGACGAGGTCGGCATATCGGACACCGCGGGGGTCGGCCTCGCCAATGTTCTGAAGATCGTCGCCCCCGAAGCCGTGGAGGTCGGCTTTGTTGACGCGGAAGTCGTTTCTTCCGTCATCGCTGATCGTATTCTTTTTTGTTGTAGAAAAATTCCTCTTCCCCACTGACGGGGCTAATTGTTGATACCAAAATCCGGTTAAGTGTAAAGAGGTGAAAAGGTGGGTTCGTGAACTTTCTTATAAATTATCGAGATCAGCGAATACAAAAAAAAACCGTCAAAAAGACTAAGTTGTGAATACAAAGAAAAAGAGGAACTCCTCTGAAACGAAAAATGATGAGCCAGTGAGTAGGAGATCGTCGGGTCGCCGAGAGGAAAAGGAGGTCGCCGAGCGGCTTGTCCCAAGGAGGCCTAGTTGCCGATTTTGGAGGAGTCGCTGAGTGGCTGGTCCCGAAAAGGCCGAGTCGAAGGTTCCGGAGGAGTGATTAGCGCAGGAATCGAGAGTCTCGAGATCTGTGCGGGTATTAGGATCTCTTATCACATCAGATTACTGTTCTATTTATAGGCGATTAAGTCAGTGGTTTTCCTCAAACCTAACGGGCCGGGCCGACCGGAGACTTTTCGTTGACTTTGACCAGCTTTCGTTGTCTTTTGTTGACTTTGACTTTGAGCAGAAAAATGATTTGGGTTGGGTCAAAAGTAATGGGCCTTTTAGGCCCAGTACCAACACTCTCCTCTTAGTTTGATTCGGTATTCAAATTATTAGTTGGTTAAATTATCTTATTTCATTCGGCGTCAACTATGGTTTTGGGGTTTCGTCTATTTTTTTTTTATTGAGAATATTGTACTAGTTACAAAAACTTGGCCTTAAAAACCTACACTATTTTTTTTTATACAATTAATAAAAATTATTTTAGAAAGAAAAATAAAATATTCTTATTCACATAAAGATAAAAGTGTATCTAAGTTTTTTAAATTAAAATAAATACAAATAAAAATAATTGTTGTACCAAAAATTACACCGATCAATATTTGTAAATTGAAATAGTTTAAAGGGTCTAATCGTCTTTAATTATTCCAACCACTGCTGGATGTGATTCCAAGAGCTGAACAAGAATGAATACCACACAGAAGAGTCAAGACCTTAATAAAAAAATTAAGGGGTTTATCGAGCAATTCACCAGAGACTCAGCTCTAAAAATGTGTCAGACCGGTTCTGACCTAATTAGAGAGCAAGATAGAACAAGAATTGAAGTAATTGACTTTAGTATTGATGATTTAGAGAGTTTACAAGAAAAAAGAACAGAGAAATGAGTTGAAATAACAAATAAAGAGAAATGTGTAATGTAGGTAGTCAAAATAGGATCCGGTCCCTTGATCTCTGCTCCTCCCCTTGTTTTATAGCTTTGAAACCGTGTTTACGTCTCCCTTTACTTCGTTCGATTTTGTAGTGATTGCATTTACTCTAATGGATTCAACCGTTCTAGTCAAAACATAGAATTACTCTTGTTTGAATAATTTCTCAGTTCGTCATCGAAGTCGAC
The DNA here is from genome assembly GCA_020283515.1 of Alliaria petiolata. Classification (NCBI taxonomy): domain Eukaryota; kingdom Viridiplantae; phylum Streptophyta; class Magnoliopsida; order Brassicales; family Brassicaceae; genus Alliaria; species Alliaria petiolata. Next base: position 72,600,236 of record JAHZTW010000004.1, on the reverse strand, counting down.
TCTTAGTTTGACCTGTAGGTTTAACTTTTGTCGCTTCTACTCGGACTGAACGAGTTTTAACACCTGACTTCGATTCGAACCCTTCCACTACGGTAAGAAAACTGAGCTCGTTGATGGCCTTGGATTATACTGTTTAATAGGTCCAAAATTATGAGCCGGAATTTGTATGCCAGCAATTAGCCCCCCAATTATCTAAATCGGATTTTACTCTATTTAAGGATTTTACTTGAATCATTGTCTTAAATTGAAATCCCGGCAATCTGTATCATATTTCTTTTCATTCTGATTGTTTGTCTTCCTGATTTTGGGCCTTTTCGGCGTATTTTCCTCAACTTTGGTAAGAAAGCTGAATTCGTTGATGTGCCTTGAATTTTATTGCTTAATGAGCCCAAAATTATGAGCCAGAATTTGTATGCCAACAATTAGCCCCCCCTTCCCAAATTTCTTAAATCAGATTTTACTAATCCGTTTCGTATTTCTTTCCATTCTGATTGTGTCTTTCTGATTTTGGACCTTTTTGGCATTTTTTGTCTCTTTTTTCTCTGATCTTTTTAAACTCCAGTTCCTTTCTTCCGTATATATTCCTGATCTCGCCATCTCCTTCTTATCCGAGTAGAGAATTTTAGAGAGATGACTTCTTATGGTAGTCTTGACGCTTCTGACATCGGAGTTCCCGTTGTAAGCTATCATGCTCTGAGGACTGCCAGGGACTGCCTGGAAACATGTATTAAGTTTATTAATCTATTAATCTGCAGCCGGATCAGAAAAAAACGGGTCGATCTAATGATCGGACGACTCGAAAGCTATTCAGGTTCGCTTGCCGAATCGGATTTTAAAACATTGGACCAAAAATTATGGGCTATAATTTTTATGCCGACGATAATAAATTCACAAATAAATGTTAATTTTGCTTAACTTTGATATTTTACGATCTTTTTATAACTAATGTTTTCATAATTAAAATCGATTATGATTAAATTTGAGTCATTTTCTAACAAATATTTCAGGATTATCTGGAAATATAAATGCTTTTTTGACGTGAATTAAATTAATTTTATGCTGGATTTTTAAAAATAAAATAGTAAATAAAAGTTTCAAAATAAGTAAATAAAAGTTTCATTAACCTGCGGTCGGTCTAAATTGGGTAGGAAGGTGATTATTGTTCTAGTTAAAACCTAAGGGTTTTTCGGTAATCAAATTACATTCCTCAACTTTTCAATAACACGCAGATCAGTACTCAAATTTATATCTGTGACCTAAACAACCCAATTTTTTCAGTAAGACACAACTTTTAAGAATCTCATGGTGAATCAAAAATAAATGGTTGAAAACTCCAACCATTACCAATTAATTTTGAGAGAGACAAAAGGGTTAAACATTGTTTTCCTTAATAGACATGTCAAGAGCAACCAAGTACAAACAAAAAAACAAACATCCTTTTGAGTTTTGTACACTAATACCCCCAAAAACATTAAGACTCCCAAATTGTGCAAAGATAACCACAAGTCAAACACTTGTAAGCAATCGAAATAAGGTCTACACAATGGGAGGAATGGGGTCTACCAAACCTTGATTCTGCACAAGTTGCTTTCCTTCTTACTTCAATGTCACTAACCGATAAAAAAAGACCAATAACCGCGACTTCGACTTGATTACAATCTGCAAGAAACCAATATAAATACCCAATTCAGATGAAGACAATATGACTCCAAACATCAAAAGCACATCTTTGGTTCTCTCAGTGCAGGAGCAAGACTAAAGAAAACTCACAATAAACTCTCTCTCAAACAAAATTCTAATCACATTCAGCGCAATACCGTGTTTAAATGAAATCAGACACCATTTCTAGCACAATACAACCTGCAACATGTCTCTCAAGCTATGATCTTTCTTCGATTTCAAGAATGCAAACCCATGCTTTTGTTTAAACATGCAAAACCTATTTGGAACCATTTCTTAAACACTAGTGTCTTATTTTGTGAAACTTCTTAAACCATTAACTTAGTATTTTACCTGGAAAAATACGGCGGACTGGTAAAGGACGGTTATAATTACAAATGGCGAGCTTGGGGCTCCATTCAATAGACACTCCATAATCAAGGCTGAGCTCAGTCATGGGAGGAATGTTCTCGGCGGCAAAAAGCATAACACGAGGGAACATCAGGTTGTTGTGATCATGCAGTACAAACTGGACAATGACATTTGGATCGGTACTGTGGCTAATGTAACAAGCGACATTCCTCATCTTGGACACATCCATTGCGAAATCAACAGGAGGAATCTGAGGATACGAAGGTCGCTCGTAATCAGGAAAAACCTGAGACAGATCTCCCCAAGCTTCCCATCTAGCAGAAGAGAACCGAGCAGGGTACACCAATGTATCACCATTCATGGTCACAATGTTTGCTTGTTCCCTTGTCAAAGCAACCCCGACATACTCACAGATAAAAGCACCAGCATGTAATATATCCAGAGACCGAACTCCCCAACCCGTTTCCACCGACCTAAACACTTCGAGTCTAGTCCTCAAACCCTTTTGAGTCACACGGTTTCGACAAGTCGGAGGGCACTGGCAAGCCGGTCCACACTCATGTATCATCTGTCTATGCCTAATCAGGTTCCCATTGTAATCATAAGCAAACTCACCTCCGTTCTTAATCTCACAAAGACAGCCACAGCAACAACCCGAGAAACAGTTGCATCCATTTGCGTTACCACTCCGTTGAAACAACAAGCCAGGCGGAAACGACGCTTTCTCAAGGTACTCGTAATACAGAGGCTCTTGATCGTTGTCAATGTCGTTAAACAGATAGACAGGGACATTCTCCTTCCTGTTGGAGATATCGAAGCTGATGTAACCTCTCGGTTTCGCTGACAAAGGGTCGGTTTTGAGCGTCTTGACGAGCTTCAGAACCGAGCTTCCCATCTCGGCCTGCCCTTCGATCCTCTCCAGCCTAAACTTAAACACACCGAAACCAGATTTCCCAACATCAAACCACGAATCAACGATCCTGAACAGACCATCATAGACATAGACTTTGCTCGAAACCGAGTTCTCGTACTTAAACCCTCTAATCACTCTCACTTCAATCCCATAGTACATACTCCTCTCCATTGCGAGATTCCCACCTTCTAGCTTCTGATGTTCAGCTTGCCTACCGAGCTTGTCTTGCCCACCATGCCCTGTGTAGAAAATCACATCTCCTTGATCATAATCATCCTCATACCCACCTGAAACAATCACACTAGTAGCAATCGGCTCTCCGTTAGAGCTACGACTCCCTATGAGATAATCAATACCAGCTTGCGTCTGTCCATGTAAACCCATCACGCAAAGCTCAAGCCTGAAGAAGAAAATGTCCCCGATTTGAACTCCGGGAATCGAACCGACGATCCGTTTATCGCGATTCAGCCACAAGAAACGATCCTTCATCATCGACGCAGCTTTACTATCCGGCCTACCTCTCCTCCTTCCGATCCCAAGCCCTTCACGCCTATCTTCCAGTATCAAGAAGATCCTGAGAGAATCGTAGATCATCCTCGTCTTCCTCACGTTCTCTCGGAACAGTCTCTCTCCTTCAGGACCAACATCAGTGATCCTCACCAGCTCCGACGAACGCTCTTGCGGCTTCAGCTTTCGCGCAACGACGGACGGCGAAGCGTCGTTGAGTGGGTAATTAACAGGATTCGGCTCTTCCTCCACCGGTACGATAGCTCCGGTTAGGGAATCGAGAGAATCGATCACCGTCACGTCCTCGTGACGCCTGAGGCGGTTAGCGAAAGCGGAACGGAAAGTCTCCGCGACATTGTTGAACTCCATGAACAAGCTTGGTTCGATAGAAGGATAACCAGAGGGAGATTCGACGGGGACGTTGAAATTGAAGGTGGAGGATGACGAAATCGGGGCTTGTGGGTTTGATTCGGTTTCTGGCTCGAGCTTTGGGATCAGTGCGAGCGACGGATTCAAGGAGGGAATGTGAGAAGTCATCAATTTCAACGAGAAAGGTAGAGATAAGGTAAGAGAAGAGAATAGGGTTTTTTATTTAAAGGCGGAATCGAAGAAATGGGTTTTTGATTTCAAGCTACATCAATGGCGGAGAAGAAGCTTTGCGTCAGTCTCTCTACTCGAACTCTTCCCCTACAAAGAAGATTCATTGTGAGTTTTCTCAAAATTTGCTATAGAGAAGAGAGAAAAAAAAAAAATCTATGATCTAATATGGATTCAAATGAGGGTATTCCAAAACTATAATCTGCGAAGAAAAAAATAAGCCCCAAAAATTTTTTACCTGTATTTTGAAATCAAAATCCAAGATCTCCTGCGATGAAATAGTGCTCTTTAGGGCTTTGAATGATGGTGTGCTATGTATTCTTTAGATATATTATTATTTGCAAAGTGAATTTTTTTAGAAAATGTTTACGTGTCACCGGATTGTTGTTGTAGATGCTGTGTTTATAGCTCAGATCTGTGTCAATTATGCTTTATAAACTTTAGCTTTTCTTAATTTGATCACAGTCAAAATATTTCATTATATCTTTTTCTAAAACACATATTTATAAGTTTTCTAAATTTACATCCAAAATCCAACAGCAATAAAATCTACAGCTACAGAAAAATCTACAACCATGGCATGAATGGTAAGTGCTTTACAAATTTTACAAAACAAAAATATTTCTAAATATTTGAAATGGATCCAATCAAGCTTTTAAAAGCTTTAACTTTCTTTTTCTACTAACAACCAAAATATTTCTTTTTTTTTTCTTTTTTTGCTGTATAAAGTATTTTTTTTTAAAGCATACAATTTTAAACTTTCCAAAATTTTAAATTCTATAGTCAAAATAATATAGCAAAAAAATCTACATCCACAGTAAAAAAAATATACAGTCATATTTCTACAACAAAAATATGATGTTACAGCTATTATCAATCATGCCCCGTATTTTTTAAGTAAAAACATAAAATTACAACTGTTACCGATCAGATCCATCGTCTTCACAATCAATTTTACAAAAAAAAAATGCAACATAATTTGCAAAAAAAAAAGAAATAATATGATTTTAAAAGAAAGATGACATGGCACAATGATTTAAAAACTTTTAATTTTCCATTTAAATATTATTTTATAAAATTTCAATTTACATATAATTTTCTTAATTAATTAAAAAAAAATTAGTAAGAATTTTTTTGACAAACATTTATATATTTCTAAATATTGTTTTTTACATATACTTACCAACACGATATATATATTATACTAGATTAGGCTCAGTATATTTGCGAAGTTTATATTTTAATACTAAAATTAACACATGCGAATATGCGTATTCACGATAACATATTTTAAATCTCATTAAAAATTTAAAAACAAAATAATATATTTTAAATCAAATAAAATAAGAAATCATTTACGGATAGAGAAGCTCAACAGAATAATAATTATTTATCTATTCAGTATTTTGATACTCTTATTTTTAATATATTAATTAAATTCAACTAAAATTTGTTTCATGTTTCCAAATATATTTTTTCAAATTCATAATTAAATTAGATTTACTATTTATTATGTCACTATTTATATATATTTATAAAAACTTTGAGAAATTGATTCTTTTAAATGAATTAGATTTATTCTTGTTTTAATCATATTTGACTTTTACTTTTAATTAGATAATGTATTCTATATTTTTTATTTTTCTTTAGATTTGTAATTTTTCCAAATGCATAATTATAGGGCTTCTTTCACAACTAACCTAAAACATTTGGTCAATTGCAAATGTAACCCACCCTTTTCTCATTTTCAACATTAACCATTTTCTTCCCAAACCACCATTCTCACTTCCACTTATTCACGAAATTGCCATTGGTTTTTTGTTTTGTTTTTTTTTCTAAAATTCAAAAGACAAAACAATCCTCATCTTCCTCACTTATTCACGAAAATGTCATCATCATCAATTCACCCAACCACCATTTTCAACCAATTTGAAGCTTTTAAAGCTTCTACAACCAATTTTTGAGCTCTTTAAGCTCATTATCTCCTCTCATAAACTTATATTCTTCACTTTTCTCTCCATTTTCATCCCAAAAACTCTCTAATTTACCTTTTCCAAACTTGAAGTTCTAAGATATTGCCATATCCGGTGATTTGGTCGTGCATAGCGATTGGGCTTCTCTGGTGGTGGCTAGAATTGAAGTTCTCGGCGGTCGAAGAAGCTAAAGACCACTTCTAGGTAATTTTTTCAGTTGATTTTCATGAATTTTCCGATCTGTGCCGCGACAGCAGACTTCTTGGAGAAGTCTCCTCTGAGTAGACTTCTCCAAGAAGTCTGATGGTCAACGCACAGGTTAGTTTTGCAATTGACCGTGTGTTCCGATTTCTGATAGTAGACTTCGTGTTGAAGTCTGCGCCTTTTTTTTAGAACAAAAAAAATTGGTGAGACTTCTCAAGGAGACTTCTTGAGAAAAGGTTAGTTTTGCAATTGACCAAAACGAAAACTTTTTAAACGAAGTCTACTCAAGAAGTCTGTAGAAAAAGAGAGGTTAGTTTTGCAATTAACCAATGTTTGACTTTTTTGCAGACTTCTTGAGTAGACTTCAGTGGCTACTTTTGGGGTGACAAATATATTATTTAATTATGAGTCTTCTCAGAGAAGTCTACTCACCTCGCAGACTTCTCCGAGAATTCTACTAATTAATTAATTCAATGTTTGGTCAACTCGAAAACTAACCCATTTTAGACTTCGTTTGGGGTGGGGAAGTCTACTTCAAAAGTCAAATTTGGTCAATTGCAAAACTAACCTCCAAGAAGTCTACTTTTCATAGTAGACTTCTCCGAGAAGTCTCATATTAAAGTAGACTTCTTAGAGAAGTCTTGCTTACGTGGAGAAGTCTCATACGAAAAGTACAGAAAGTACAACACAATTTTTCAATTGCAAAACTAACCTCCAAGAAGTCTACTTTTCATATGAGACTTCTCCACGTAAGGTAGACTTCTCGGAGAAGTCTACTAACTTTTTTCAATTGCAAAAGTAACCTAAAAAGGAGACTTCATATGTTGGCTACTATAGTAGACTTCTCTGGTAGATTACTATATTAGACTTCGTCAGGAAGTCTACTTTTACAAGTTTTTTTAAAAAATGCATTTTTATCAAATTTATAACGATTTTTGAAGTTTTTTTTTGTCTTGAGCTTGTGTTAGTAAGTGTAGTTGCTTCTGTATCAGTTTTACATGATAATGTTTTATACGTATGGTGGAATCAGATTTTTTGTTTTTTAAGGTAGTTAGCTTATTAAGCGCAGACTTCTTTAAGAAGTCTAAGAAAGTAGTCTTCTTTGTTAGTCTCCGACATGAATTTCTTATAAAATTCATTTATCTGAAATTTGTAACAAATAAAAATGATTATTTGACTCTTATGTTTGTGTTATTTATTGGTCTTGCTTATGTATGAGTTTGACATGTTTGTTTGTTATAGTTGAGCTTTAATTAATTTTCTTGTGTTTTTAGACATTTAGCTTATTAGTGGCAGATTTCGTTGAGAATTCTACTTCAAAGGAAGTCTGCTTACGAAGTCTGATTTTACAAAAAAAAATTAAAAATGCATTTTAATCAAATTTAAAACGAATGAAGTCTGCTTACGAAGTCTGTTTAAGAAGTCTATTTAAGAAGTCTATTTAAGAAGTCTATGTACAATACTTAGATAAGCCTTGTTAATGGGTACTGAATCTGTAATGTTGATGTGTTTTATCAGTTTCAAAGGATGTCTCCTTACGAAGTCTGAAAAAGAAGTCTTTGTAAGAAGTCTACGTACAATACTTAGATAAGCCTTGTTATATGGGTACCGAACTTGTAATGTTGGTGTGTTTTATCTGTTTCAAAAGAAGTCTACTTACAAAATCTGTTTGAGAAGTCTATTTAAGAAGTCTGAAAAAGAAGTCTCCATATAATACTTTAGTTAAGCCTTGTTATATGAAAGGCAAGGATGAGTCCGATGACTCGGATGTGGATTACAGTGAGTACGGGACAATGAGGATTACGGTGAGTACGGGACAATGAAAGATGAGTATGAGGATGAAGCGGATATGTCTTTTGTTGGTGAGGGTTTAAAATTTTTATGTATTAATCACTTAAGCCTTGTTATATTACCTTGCTTAAGCTTAGTTATATTATCTAACCTGTTAACTAGAACTTGTATATATGCAACATAGTCACGTTTGTTGAAGTATATAGACAACATTTTATTGCATCTAAATTTGTTAAGATTTTACAAAACAAATTTTACCAAAATTTAAAAATAAATCTGTAACAGAATAAAAATAAAAGATAAAGATGTTTAGAATATATACTCCAATATGACTCATACGACTTATAAGTTCTAAATATCAACAAAAAAAAAGAAGCTTTTTGGATCCTATCACTTGCCATCATCTTTCCCTTTGTCCAACTGCTCAATGAGCTTCTTCTTCCATAGTCCATTTTCATCAACAACCTTATTTTCCAGAATTTGATTCAGTTCTGCAATCTCAAGCTGCAAGAAAGAAAAGGAGAGGAAATTTCAAGACTTTACTAAAGAGATGGTTCAGAATCACGCACAGTTGATGGTTCACCAAAAAGGATGGGCAAGTTTGTGACTTGAATCTGAGCTTGGTTAGCAAGTTTTGGACAGCCAATAAAACAGTACAAAGGCTGGTTTTAAAGAGAATGCAAGAGAGAAAACTTCGGGGTTTAGTTCTTGAGAATTTACCAATGATGATGAAAGAACTCTTGGCTTAGACAAGTGAATCCAGTGATGATGCAGGCACGGATCCAAGGTCTTCCTGCACATGAAGCTTTTGCACCACCTCTGATTTCACCATTATCCTGCTTTAATCTGCACCAACAACAACACAATCACTTTGCTTTTTTCAAAACCCACAAAAGTTTTGAAAGAAGAACATCTAGTGAGAAGCCAGCAGTTGTAGAAAAAGCATTGACGAATCAAATGATCACACAACCTTGATCTTTTTCAAATTTGATCATATTCATATTTATATTTGTAAACAGAACACATAAATATTCTAATTGGTGACATCATACTCCTACATACCATTCTTTAACTTAGAAATATCGAAAAGAAGATTTTTATTGTGCAGGCTTTGTTTGGTAGCAAGGAACAAGAACAAATTGACAATAAATGTATCCAAATTTTCAAACATGGGTGAGAAAAAAGTGTGCAGATTTGGGTGGTTACTCTTAATACCAAAACCATAAAAGCTTAGATCTTTCTTCGATTCTTACAAGTTACAAGACTTTTTCTTTTTCTTTTTCTTTGACACTCATTTTTACCTTGACAGGCTGAATGCACATGTAATCACACTACTTAATGTAGTTTTCTAGGGACTTCAATGAGTTTCTAAAATGAACATAGCAATACTTCACTTTTAAGCTTTGTCAACTAAAAGACCAGACAAAGAATAACCAATACGAAGTTTTCACTATAATAAAATGAACACAACCAAAATCATAAATAATCTACTTCTTATCAAAAAGCTTTTTGCGAAATCAATTATATGAAATTCAAATAACTTTTAGCACTTACAGGTTCCGTTTCTTCTGGAATATTAAGGCGGGATTGCTCATTAGCGAGAAGAAGAACTATATGTTCACGCTGATTGGAGACGCTGTCTTTCTGAGGCCATAAGAATTGATATATTAAAAAATGAAAGAAAAAAAAAGCTTATATGAAGCTGGATATTAACAGTATTATTTCACAGGAAAACTAATAAATAAACATGACAAGAGATATATGATAAGTATGGCCAAGAAGGGAAGCTAATAAAAGAGATAATAAAAAAAATCATGAAAAGTTTTGCTTGGAAACCAAATAATTCTTTTGAATATCTCGGAATATGCTTGAAAAGTTTTGCTTGCCACATAACATACACGCAGGAGAAGCTAAATTCTAGCAATGTTGAAGCTAATTAAGTAATCAGAAACAAAATCCAACCAGAAATAGCCTATAATTTATCCTAATTATCAAATCCAACTCCATCAAAGCAAGCAAGATCCATATTTTCTCTTCACTGTCCAATACTCTTGCTCTTTCATCGTCTTCTTCCCAGGCGGAGAAAAAGAAGAGGCCTCTTAGGCTTGTTTGGGTCTTTCATCGTCTTCTTCCCAGACTTCCTTACTCTGATTTTCAGTCAAAAAATCAAATAAAAAAACAGGTGAGAAAATAATACGGAGAATGAGGATGAAAAAAAAAATATGGATCTTAGATGCATGAAAAACTATGAACACAACAGCAAACAAAAAAATTGGAAGGAGAAAGAAATAAAAGTATAACGACAGACGCGTTACCACTGTCAGGCTGACGGTGAGAGAGTGGAGGAAGATGAGATTGACGGTAAAAAAGGAAGGAGAGGAGATCCATGTGAGGAAGAGGAGAGCAGGCGCCGTTTGAGAGAGAGAGATTTTTTTTTTAACACAATTAGGTTAAACTATCTTTATATATGAGAGTAAATTTTCCACAATAGTTAAAAATTTAGATTAAAATGAAGTCTACACAAGAAGTCTGCATATGCGTTCCCGCCCATTTAGTTAAAAAAATCGATTTCCCGCTAGGTTTAATTTGAAATTCAGACTTCTTTTTGAAGTCTACAAACGAAGTCTTCCAATGAAATCTCCTCAACCCTAAACCCTAAATCGAATATTTTAGATTAAAATTTATATGATACATTAATTTTGTTAGCATATTCATAATTTAGAGTTAAAATAACAAAGATATGAACTAATCATGAACCGAACCATAAACTATGATTCATATAGAATTTATGTTTACCCTATTAATTACTCTCTTATACCCTAAACTTTAAACCTCAAACCTAACCCTTTTGAACTGAATACTCTTGAAATTTATAAATTGATTCATTTTCATGAAATTTTATTTTATATAGATGCCAATTGTCTATGTTTTGTTTATGTATATAATTTTTTATCAAAATATTTTTTATAATTTTTATAATTAAAATTTGAGATTTAGTTATTTAATAGACTTCTTTAGAAGAAGACTTATGAGGGTTGTATTGCTTTCTAGCCTAATTTATCTTTGTTGATTTAAATTGATTCATTTGTATGCAATTTTGTTTTTTATAGATGCCAAATGTATATGTTTTGTTTATGTATACAACTTTTTATCAAATTATTTTTTAATGATTATTATAATTAAATTTAAGAAATAATTACGGAGTAGACTTCTTTTGAAGTCTACAAACGAAATCTTCCGATGAAGTCTCCTTAACCCTAAACCCTAAATCGAATGTTTTATGTTAAAATTTATATAATACATTAATTTTGTTAACATATTCACAATTTAGAGTTAAAATAACAAAGATATGAACCTTAAATCATTAACCGAACCATAAACTATGATTCATATAGAATTTAACTCATTACCCTAACAATCACTCTCTTATACCCTAAACTTTAAACCTCTAACCCTAACCCTTTTGAACCGTATACTCATGAAACTTATAAATTGATTCGTTTTCATGAAATTTTATTTTGTATAGATGCCAATTGCCTATGTTTTGTTTATGTATATAATTTTTTTATCAAAATATTTTTTTATAATTTTTATAATTAAAATTTAAAATTTACTTATTTAGTAGACTTCTTTAGCAGACTTCATAGGGTTGTATTGGTTTCTAACCTAATTTGTTTTTATTGATTTAAATTGATTCATTTGTATGAAATTTTGTTTTTTATATATGCAAATTGTATATGTTTTGTTTATGTATACAAATTTTTTATCAAATTATTTTTTATGATTTTTATAATTAAAATTTAAGAAATAATTACGGAGAAGACTTCTTTAGAAGTAAAGAAGTATACAAACGAAGTTTGCTTTAGAAGTCAACGTAGGGTTGTATTGGTTTCTAACCTAATTCGTCTTTGCTGCTTTAAATTGAATCATTAGTATGAAATTTTTTTTTTAAAGATGTAAAATGTATAGGTTTAGTTTATGTATACACAATTTTTATCAATTTTTTTTAATGATTTTTATAATTAAAATTTAATAAATAATTACAGAGTAGACTTCTTTATAAGTAAAGAAGTCTACAAACGAAGTCTGCTTTATTCGTAAGCAGACTTCTGCGGGTTATAACTGTCATTATGGTGAACGTTTTTTGTTTGTTCATAAGGGAGGGAGTTGTAATTTCAGTACCCATTTGGGTTACTTTTGCCAAACATGCAATAGGGGGTTTACTTTTGCAAATAAAACTAAATAATAGGTCATTTTCATCAATTTCCCCATAATTATAACCTTTTTCTTAATTGATTGCATAATTTCCTTATTTTTAATTGAAAAATGAACTGGAAAATACTTATTTTCCTTTTTTTTTTAAAGTTGTTTTCCTTTTTAAAAAAATGTGTTTTCCTTTTTAGTTCGAAGTATATCTTTTTGGATTTAATTTTTTTTATATTTATGTAAACATTGAAATCTTATTTTATTTGATTTGCATGTGAAATTATTATGATTCGATTTTAAGAATTATGCCATAATTTTCCAACAATAAAATAAATAATCTTATAAAAAATCTCATTTAAAACTATGAGATTTGGATTCTTATGAATTTAATGAGTTTTAGATGATTTTGAGTGAATTAAAAAAGTTGTTATGATTTGCTATTAAAATTGTATGAAATCTCAACTAAAATTATGAGTTTTGGATGTTTATATTCTAACTAAGAGACTCTAGCAAAACATCTTAAAATCACTAAAAAATTTCTTAAATCACATGCTTAAAATATTTTCAATAATATTAAATTTAAATGTATATTTTTAAATCACTAGTTCAATAAAATGCTATTTTAGACTTTTTAAAAAGCATGTTTAAATAACATAAGAATTGTACTTATATTGGATACACCCCCTATGCGTGGTTGCTGATCTTCCGTGATGGCAGGCCCGGCCCTAAGTCTAAGCAGGCCAAGCCCATGCTTGCGGCACTATTTATATATATATAATTTTTGGCCCTAATTTGATATAAATTGTCTTTGGTCTTGTGGTAGGCTATATTCTTTTATACTCCATAGTTCATGGATTCGAACCACAAATATATAAAATAACGTTTTTTAATAAACCAAACCAGCCTATTTTTGATTTGGGCTTGCGGTCTTCAAAATCTCAGGACCGCTCTGCGTGATAGCTAAGAGATCTCTTTGACAAGGAAAATTGATTATTGTGGTGTGGTGTTGTTTCCATATGTTTCTTTTTTACACTATTCATCTGTTTCGGCTAAGGCTTGTTTATGTGTTCTAGCATGTGTTTTTGGTTTTGTATATTTTTTTTTTTTGTCAACAGCTTCAACTCTCAGAACGGTTCAGAAATCCAAACCGGTAGAGTTGAGTTTACATAATTCAAATGAAAAAGGTAGTCGCGAGCACTCCGTGCCAACTTGTCTGCCTTTGTATTTTGAGCGCGTGGGATATGCGAGATAGAGTAGAATGAGAACTCCCTTTTGGTTTTGTATTTGGATGTTGTGAATCTTTGTTTGTTGAATGATTCAGTGTGGCAAAAAGAAAAATAATTGTAACAAATTTTCAAACATAGAAAAAAGAGAACATAACTCATAGAAAAAAAACAGATCATATTCAAATAAGAGATTTGTCTTGAAGCAACAAATATTTTAGCTAGTTAGGCCCTCAAAAAACACAAAAAACAAACATTTCGATCAATTCAATGGAATCAAACCAAATTGAATAAAAAGTTAAAAACCCTTAGTTTGAGTTAAAACTCGAGTAGACAAACAAAATTGTTATTGCAGATTGAGTAAGATATATCCAACAGCCATTTATGCGGGTAAAAAAATCCAGGTTTTATGATCAACCATACCGGATTAATGCTAGTCGAGTCAAGGATTTACCGGACCGGATTTAAAACATTGCTATGCTTCTCAACAAAAATGTTTATCCCGTTTACATTTCCTTTTGCTTTTTTCTTTGTATTGGTATTAGATTGGATCTTCCCTTGAATTGCAAGTTGTCTCTTAACTTTCAAGTCCAATTTTGTCTGGAAAGCATTGTTTTTAATTAGCTTGATCTTCATTTTGATCTCCAAATCGAAATTTAATTTTTAACAGAAACAAAAAAAAAAACAATAAAAGAAATTGAATTGGTTGGGGGTTTTGGATGTGTTTGTTGTGTTGGAAGTTGGTAACGCCTAAAATTAACCAAAACAAAAGTGAAGTATTCCTCAAAAATAGCAACACTAACCACAACCACCACCACAATTATCTTTCTATCTCTCTCCCACCTTTAGCCTCCCTAAGAAAGAAAAACACACCAAAAAAAAACGGTTAAGTGTCTTTAATCCTTCCTAACTGTTTTTTTTTTCATAGATAAACATGAACACGAACCGTGACAACCAATCGTGAGTTTTTGATACCCTAAATTTCTCTGATCAAAAGAAAATAAAAAAAACCATTTGAACAAAACAAGAAAGCTTGAAAATGACATCAAAATGGTGATGCTATAGGCAAAGAGAAGAAGAAGAAGAAGGAGGAAGGAAGGAAGAAGCAGCAAAGGGCATGGAAGACGGTCGTAGAGGATCATCTTCAACACCACAATCACGCAAGATCATGGTGATCGCTGACCCGACACGTGAATCTGCAGCTGCTCTTCAATACACTCTTTCACACGCCGTGCTCGAGCAAGACGAGCTTATACTTGTCCATGTTGAAAACAATGGTGCCTCGTGGAAAAACGCTTTCTCAAGTTTCCTGAGATTACCAAGCTCCATCTCTTCCTCCTCCTCTAGCAGCGGCTCCTCTCCGGCAGCCGCTGCGAACGCTAACGCTAACGCTGCGAACGTTAACGCTAACGCTGCAAACGCAGCTTCATCTTTGGCCTCTGAGATTGGTCAAGGAGAAGGTAACTTCCTTGAACAGATGAAACGGATATGTGAAATCGCTCAGCCTAGGGTGCGTGTTCACACCGAGTGTATAACCATGGATGGCGTCAAAGCTACCGCTATTCTTCTTCATGGAGACAAACTTGGTGTTGATGTAATCATCATTGGCCAACGCAGGACAATCTCATCTTCTCTTCTAGGGTATGCTCTCTCGCTCTCTCTCTGACTCTCTATCTCTCTGTCTCTCTCTCTCTCTCTCTCTGTTTCTTGAAACATAGAATGATGTGAGGATGGTTTGGATTGACAGATCTAGGCGGCCAGGAGGGTCACTAAGAGGATCAAAAGGAGTAGACACAGCGGAATATCTAATCGAGAACAGCAAATGCACTTGTGTTGGCGTACAGAAGAAAGGTCAAAATGGAGGCTATGTTCTAAACACCAAGACCCATAAAAACTTTTGGCTCTTGGCATGAATCATGCGAATTGCTCCTAGTCAGTTTTATAAGGCTCTTACATGTAGCTAAAAAGACGAAAATATAAAGTTTACCAGTCATCTTCACTTGTTTCTTTCATGATCTTTTAAATTATGGCAATATGAAGTGTTCTTTTAAATATTGTTTTTCCCTCTCCGACCACGAAAAATAAGGGTAAAAGCTGTAAATGTCGAACACATGATTGGCTGACACCAGTGCGAATAAATGGATGTAAGAAACTTGAGGGATGCCAATTTGAAAAAAGATTAGACGAAATTTTTGTAAAGACCAATGGGAGATTTTTTGATTAGTCTCAGGGAGTTTCAAGAACATTAGGATCTGTCATGTACACAAGAAAAGACAAGCGGAGAGCTGGTGAGCATTATAGAAGATATCAGATTAAAAAAAAAGTTACTTTTTTTTTTGTTTTGTGAATCTTTTTTTCTAGAGTCAAGGAGACGAACATAAATGAACGATTTCATTTTACCAAGTTCAATATTAACCAGATTGTAAACATATGACATATCCCTTCATAACAAGCTTTTCTTACATGAACCATCGTTAGTTGCCGTGTCCATCGAAAGCTTTCGGTTTTCCCAATTTTTTCTTTTATTTATTAACAGGAGGTTCTAGAACGAAACATGTAATCGTTCCAATTCCGGGATCAAATCATGTAATATAGTTCTGTCCCAAACATCCCTTGATCTTCTGACCTATGGGCTTTGTGTTTGGTACTTTTCCAGTTGAGGTAACAACACTTTTTCAACACCAGTTTTTTGTTTTACAAACAGCAAAAACCTTATATTATGTGCTTCTACTTTTTTGTTTTTTTGGTCGAACGATGCTTAATTAATTAAAAGAGAGTTACTCTCCGACTAGAGAGGGAATACAAAAGGAAAGACTCGATTTTGCTAAGAGACTAGTCTCTAAATTAGCAGATCTTGGAACAAACCGGAAAAATAAAGCAGAAAAGAAGATGCCATAAGCCTAATCTCCGATAATAGACCTAGCAATTCGGTCGATTGACCACCATAATTGAGGAGGAGGAGCTCCTAGCAATCTGAGAAACAGGTCAAGCTTGAAATGTCAGCCATCCTTGAACTAGCGAGCGTGGATTTGACTGCGAGGGCTTCAGCAATTATGGCTGAGCTAATGAAGATTCTTGGTTCCGAACGTTGTAAGATTATCCTTTCAACCGGATCCTTAATAAACCATCCAAGCCCACAATGTAGATTGTTCTCTAACCAAGCGGCATCCGAAAAGCAGAGAAACGAATCTATGGGACGCGGCTCTTAAGGAGGTGCTTGGGGAGGAATAGGTTGCTCCGGTAATGCTAATTGGGCACCTTGCCAGGCTTTTGCTTCCGCAATTGCCTTGTGTAGCGTGTCCGCCGAAGAAGATGAGCGGTCTTGAAAGGTATGTTGATTACATTCCTTCCACAGAAACGAAAAGATCCAGGGATAGAGCGGTGTTAAGGACACTCCTATCAAAAAGAGCTTTCCAGATTTCTTCTTCCATCGGCAATCTTGTCAAGAAGGAATTAATCTGAGGGGAAACCTTCGCGGTAACATACCGGAGTGATTCATCATAATCATTTGGCTGTGTCGAAGTGAATAGGTTCTGGAAATATCCCAATGCCACCGCAGCTATACCTTCTTCGGTCTCTATCCAAACTCCCGTCGGGCCTTTTAGCTTTGTAATCCTGTTTCTAGCTCTTCGTTGCTTTGTGGTAGCATGGAAAAATTTTGTATTCCTATCACTCTCTTTTGCCAAGTCACCCTACTCTTCTGCTTCCAATAAAGTTCTTCCTCTCTAAAGGCAGAGCAAAGATCCCACTTAAGGGCGAGGATATCATTATTGGACGTATGGTCATCAACTTGCGCTATCTCTAACTGGGTTTTTATGGCTTCAATTTTCTTTGCAGCATTTGAGGGATTTAATCGTTTCCAACTTGAGATAGACTTTCAGAAATTGCCTATCTTAACAAAGAGATCTTCTCCCTCTGCAATCTCTGATATCCCCCATCCTTCTTCTATCATTTCTCGCAATCCATTGTTACCCAACCATCTCTTATCAAAACGAAAACTCCTCTGGATACATCGATCATGAGAGCGTATCCTGGCTAGTACCGGTCTATAGTCCGAACCCCACATTTTTAAATACTCCACATTCGTGTGGGAAAACAAATGATGCCACTCCTCATTGCCTATCGCTCTATCCAGTCTACAACGAACCTTTACGTTGCTTCTAAAGCCTAACCAGGAGAGAGCATTTCCTTTAAATGGGAATTCGATCATTCCACAATTCACCACCATTGCATTGATGATTTTGTTATTTTTGTTATTTTCTTCGGATGAGCAATGGATTATTCAAAATGGATTCCTTCACTAGTAATGTTTTTGGCTATGCTTTTAAGTGTTTTTTTTTCCAAGGTCGAGACAATGATTTTTTTTATGTAACGAAACTTTCTTGAAGCATTGCTTTTGCGGTTATGTTTTGATAAAAGTTAGGAAACTTGGATTATAGTTTGTGTGAGATCGGTTTCATATATGGTTTTACTTAATGGGCATTAAGTGAAACCGTATACGAAACGGATATCACACATAATATAATCCACATCACCCATTTTTGATCCAAACCCAAACGCAAAAGCAATGCTTCAAAAATTTCTCGTTACATAAAAAAACCACAGTCTCCATTCTGAAACAAAACACACACAAAATCTTAGCCAAAAACATTACTAGTGAAGAAATCTATTGTAAATAATCCACTGCTCCTCTCGAAAAAATAACGAAAATATCAGAATCCTCACATAAGAAAAATAAATTCAGTGAACATATTCCTCAAGATTTGGTGAATCACATGTAAACGTTTTCCCCATCTAATAAGTTTTGCAAAGTCGTATTGTCTCCACAAGATTTAGGATTACATAGATTCAATCTCGATACCTTGATTTGAGTGGAATATACTACATGAGAAGGAGTCAATTAGCAATTGTACGCATCATCGAATATATTTTTAAAAAGCACAAATTTTTGAGATCAACCAATTTGTTCTGATTTTCAATCATATAAAAATATCTAAGAACTTGTGTTAGATTTTTTGAAATCTATAAATATCATTTTGAGGTGATATATTTTTTTTGAAATCTAACAAGTAATAAAAATAACATTTGTTGTTCTATAATGTTTCCAATTCTATATGACAAAATATGAAAAAACTATTATATTTGCAAACAGTTTCTTACAAAAACTAATTAGATTTGAGACTGAGTAGGTTCTTAAACAACTGTTTTGATTGAATACTTCAAACAGATAAGAGCTTACTTTATATATTTACAAAACCAACCGATTCATCATATGATTGGTTTTTCATTAATATAAAAGTTTGTTGGTAGATATATTTTAAAGACCACAGATATAAAGATGTGGTAAAGCAATACTTTAGAGTAAAAAAGTGCAAGAGCTGTAAAAAGAAAATGTAAGCAATAAATCATGTGATATCATTTTATAGTTATAATTCCTTACAAGATATTTCTACGCTTTTTTAGGCACAGTTTTTTGAACTAAAACAACTATTGTTTGATAGGATATTGGCTTTAAGCGTGATGATGTGTCAATGCCATGTACCGCTTGTGGTTCGATGACCGATAAAAATCTCTAATAAGTAATGTCAGTGGTGCAAGGAGTCCGAAGAGAATTTTTCAATTTCAATCACAACGGTGGGACTGGTAGCAACTGCCAAGACGGTTTGATACACCTTGATTTTTGCACCAAAGTTTGAAAGTAAACACAAAATGCTCATCACTTAAGTTGGTAATGAAACCTCTATATCATTTAGATTTTCAATGGTTTTAGTCTATGAAGAATTGAATCAACAATACATAAATCGAAAAGCTTTTATTTGAATTTTCAAATTCATATTGCATTTTGTTACAAGGATATGAAAGTACTAACAATTCTATCCATTATAAGGCGGTTTTTCCCTTTCTAGAGAATTAGTTTTTATAGATTTTTTTGCATTCTTTCAAATATAAACGTTTTCCAACACATTATAGGAAAACACTTTTTTGTTACTTAATAGATTTCCAAAAATTGTGAAAAAATTAAGATTTTGTGAGCTTTCAGAGGCTCTCTCTCTCTCTTCTCTCGTTTTAGTTTTTAGAGAGAGATCCCTCTTCATCCTTTTTTGGTGTATAGTTCTGATTAAATTAGATCAAGGTTTCATTTACGGGAAGTTTAATTCCGGCGATGATGAGATTTCTTTTGTTAGTTTCTTTAGTTTTCTTTCTTCTCATTCCCTATTAGTTGAAGATCCGAATTCCATGAGCATTTTGAGCAGAGGTTTAGCACAAGACGGAGACCTTCCCCCCGCCCCCCCCCCCCACAGGATCTAGCTGAATTTTGGTGACAAGATAGCCTGATCTACTACCTATCACCTCGAAGTGGTTTGAGTTCAATCCCATGGTTGGATCTCAAGTTATGAAGGAAGCAACAAGGCCCGTCAGACACATCCTCAGAAGAAGCCTGGTCGCGCCAGGAAAGCTCAGAAGACCAATGGCCGGCCCATGAACCATCGCTCGCGCGACCACAACAAGTGACAATTCCCGAGCACGTTTTCAAGCCCAAATCGAGCCCGATAGTCCCCAAACTTGGTGGAACCCTAAGTGACGCCTAAGAAGACTTAAAGACCTATAAATACTCCTATTCTACAACCTAATTTCGGCAGACACTAGAAGCCAAAAAGAGAGAGCCTCACGGCCGCCTCCTAGCACACTTTTCTTTGTTCTTTGTTCTTTGTTCTTTGTTCTCTAAGGGAGATAGATCTGTTCTTGAACCCTCGTTCTTTCATCAATCTGATTTCGTTTTATGCAATTCTCCTCATCTATGATTCTGATTTTCGTTTCTATGTTTGAGTAGTCTTTCAGTTGGGTTTCAAAGGGGTTTCTCAAAGGGATTTCATGGTTTGATTCGATAGGTTGTTAGATCATAGATAGAATACTTTTCACTGTTCTTCGTTTGGATTCTTTCTTATTGAATAATCCTTGACTGGACATTTAGGATCGATTGTAGGATCATTAGAGCCGAGAAAGCGCTGAATCTATTGGCCGGACATAGTTTTAAACGAGCAGGCACCGAAGGATGCTTATGCATATCGGCGGAGTGTTGTGAGCTTCATCGAACTTAATCTTATAGCTGATCTTGCTGCGAAGTCGCTACCGAAAGGGGAGCGAATGAGCAGTTTAGGTTTAGGTGTTTGGTTTTCCGAAAGGGAGATCAGACTATTTTTGTGTTTGAGCTTGAGAACCAGTAGAATTGATTTTGTCTAGATCAAGTTTGTTAATATGTAGAATCATTTCGTGGAAGACCCTGAGAGATCCCTGAAACCCAGCGCTCCGTTTTATAGTGTTTCCCCATCTGCTTTTCAATCGAGATTTACGCACTTCCATACTTACGTTTTCTGCACTGCTTGCTTTGATTCCCGTATGATATAGAGTTAGATTGACAACCGGCTCTATATAAACTTGCTTTTCGATTCCTGCATTCAATAACTACTGAAACCGTGACTCAATCCTACAAACCCCAGTTCTCTTCGTCTTTGGTTGTCCTGATTCTCTGTTTTGCAGTTGACCTCCTCTCTGTGGATCAATACCTTAAGTACTACAACGCATGTTGTGCACTTGCAGCTTAGGGTCCTATAAATTCAAAGGTAGACGAGTCCGCAAAGAAATTCTCTAATTCTGGACGACTATTTAGACCCCATCATTCACCAATGAGTGTGAAAGTTTGATCTTCCCAGAAATGGAGGGGAATCCCTTGGACGATAATCCAGAAGGAAATAAGAGATGGGAATGTGTCAGACACTATCGGTTCCCACCTTTGGAGGATAAACATCCATCTTTTGATGTGGAAAGGAACTAGGCATAGGACAGCGAGTAGATTCTACTCTGTTTGAAACTTGATATTAAAGAGAGATGGTCCAAGCTCTCGACCTATGGCTCTATCCGCTATTTTCCAGTGCTGGAGCATGAATTCTAGAAGCGCCTTTGGTCTTTGGACCAGAGGGTTAGTGACTCTACCAATGAAGGTGAGTCTATTATCTTTTATGAGTGTGTGGTTGTTTGAGGTTGGGATACGAACATGGGAGCGACGCCTATGTTTCGGTTGTTCAGCAGTCCATTTTCCTTTCTCTTGATGAGAGTATCTATGCGCCATTTGTAAAGGAGGCGAAGATAGATCTTGGAAGAAAAGGCAAAGACTGAGACCCCAGAGACTGGTAACAGAACTCTACTCGACAGTAAGAAAATCTCAGGGAGAGTAAAAACGACATTAGGGTTAACAGAGAAGAGATTAACAGGGAACTCATTTCGTCTCCAAACTTTCAGATCTACTGATTGTAGCAAGCAGGCAGATTGGAACTACAGAGCGAGCTTTACACCACCGGATGGAAACAGGTGATAGAAGAAAACCAGCGAGATTCCTTGCTTCCGTGGGGATGAAGACTAGGTTACTTTGAGAGTGGTTTTGAGGAGCGAGTGCTAAGAAGGTACTCAGGAGCTTGACAACTGAGATGTTTTGGTAAGGTTGGAGAGGCTTAGTAGGTGGAGTTTACCGGCTGGAAAACGGACCCTCCAACCCGAAGATGGGGGTGGAACCACGGTGACGGTATTCACAAGGTAGTTTCAGCTTTGAAAACTTGCTATTTTTGGAAAGAAACCGGGTAGTTGGAGAAAACAGGGACAAACCAAGAGGAAAAAGACTCTCTCGAGATTCGTGCCTCGAATCGTTTTCTCTCTAATGTTGATATATGTGCTTCTACTAATAGGCAATAAAACATTTCAGTTAGCAATATTTATATAAGTCGAAGTTGTCAATAGGTGCATACTGTAATAACAATGTGTTTTAAATTCGGGTGAATAATAAGATCTTTAGGCAAAATTAAAATAAAATCAAAATTAAGGCGAATATCATTTGTCTTAATTAGTTTTTGCTATTAATTTGTAAATGAATAATTACAAACCATTAAACCCCTATATATAACATCACCTTAAACCTAACACTAATAGCAAACCTAAAATAATTTTTCATTTTCATAATAGAAACGTATTATTACTTTTTCTAACTGAAATGTACCATTTATTTTCCTAAAACAATGAAACATACCCCCAATCATAGTAATTTCTAATAGAAATGTATCTTTTAGATTTTTTTTGCCAGTTTGACAATAAACTTCACATTGACAAAAAAGCTTTTTTAGCTTTATCTTCAAACACTTGTGATAGCACAGCGTATTAACCTCAAATGTACTCAACCACACATATATGGTATGTCATTGTAACAATTGATGATCGAATCCACTAGGAAATGAATAGCTCACTAAGAATGTATGAAACTCATTCAAGCTAAGCTAATAGGGAGTTTTGGTTTCACTAACAATCCTAAAAATTACTAAACTATTTCGAACAAATAACTAAATAGTAGACAAGACATAAAACAAGGTAAATCAAGATTAAACATGCGAACCCTTGGGTAAAGGTAATTGACTCGGGCAACTCTTGGCTAATTTTTTATTTTCATGCAATCAAACAATGTTAAACCTTAGGCCTTAGATCACTAATTTAGATTAATCCATTCTCTTGGCATTTACCCTATGCTAATCATACAATTATCATCAACTCTTGTTGGCAATCGGATGATAAGCACACATTAATTACAAGTATAACTAGCCTTTAATTACCCTAATCATCAACTTTCGTTGGCTAGGTATGCAAAACACTTATAAGATTCGTTCAACCATTTTATCGAACATCTTTTGGGCATGAAATTGCTTAAGATCTAAATAAACTTGGTCAAAGCTAATCTAGCATTAAAAACATCTAATAAGCAAGGATTCCATACAATCTATTGAAGTTTTCTTATCTCTTTAAGTATGTCTTTTATTATGTTTATTCTTACTTTTACCATGATTAATGAGTAGTTTCTGTAGGACCATTAGACATACATAAAGAGATAAGAAAACTTCAACATAATCTACCATACCCAATGGTCCAATAAAGCTAATCTAGCACTAAAACATCCAATAAGCAAAGATTTCATACAATCTACGCCCTAAACATCTTAGCTAACCAAGAGCTACCCTAATCTACCATACCCAATGGTCCTAAAGAAACTACTCACTAATCATGGTAAAAATAAGGATAAACATAATAAAAGACATACTTAAAGAGATATTAAGAAAACTTCAATAAATTAAGAAGAAAAGATGAGAGATTCAACACAAATCATAAGAACAAGTGTTTAGAACTTAAGAGGCAAAAATAATCAAAAACATAAGATAACTTAGGGTTTTCTTGGCTAAAAATTTGTATTTATAGCTAGTAAAAATGAACAGGATCGACCCGGAACAACCTGGGTCAGATCTAGCTTGAAACAGGATAAACAAGAAGTGGCCGGCCTAGAGCATTTGGAGAGCCTGGCAGGTATCACAGACAGGCGGGTTTCTACCAGAGAAGGCCGGCATGGAGCATTTGGAGAGCCTGTCAGGTGTCACATGCAAGCGAGTTTGAGCGAGACAAAGCCTGTCTGTAAGCATCTAGGTAGGCCGGCGAGTGTCACAGACGTGCAGGTTTCTGCGAGAGAGGGCTTGTCTAGAATCATCTGGGCAGGCCGACGGGTATCACAGACAGGCGGGTTTGTGCGTGAAACAGCCTATCGGTGAACACCTTCTTGCTTTTTCATGAATTCTTCATGCTTCATCTTTTGTTCCACAACTATCCCAAGTCCTCAAGTCTCACATTGCTCCATAATACTCTGAAAGCACACAAAATACAATGCAATGCAACAAAATGGTCTAGGACTCTAAGATGACACTATATGATGCAAACAAGACTCAAAAGCACTAAAATGACCTCTATATAATATGAAATGGGATGAAAATAACACAAAACAAATGCTAAAAATACCTAAATCCTACACATATCAATGGTGCAAGGCGTTCGAAGATGATTTTTGTAATTTCAATCACAATGGTGGGATTGGTAGCAACTGCCATGACAGTTTGATACACATCGATCTTTGCACCAAAGTTTGAAAGCAAACTCAAATTGCTCATCTATTAAGTTGGTAATGGAATCTCTATATCATTTAAATTTTCAATTGGTTTAGTCTATAAAGAATTGGATCAAGAATACACAAATTGAGAAGCTTTTATTTGAATTTCAAACTCCATATTGCATTTTGTTAACATTTACTATTTAAAAAATAATAATTAAGAAAATTGGAAACAAATGATATTTTTCTATATCTATGTGACACTTAGCTTTTCAACGAATGAAAATCCTACCCTATCCTTAAATTTGATTTTAAAAATTGTTATTTAAAAAAAGGAAAATAAAAATTAGAATAAAAGCAACAAAATTATTTGGATAAAATTTTCCATTAATTCTTTCGCCGCCTTCGACCTTCTTCTTTCTCCATCATCCTTCTCTCTTTTCCTTCTTCTTGTATTTTGTTTGATTTCATTTTAGGTTTTATGAATTTCAGGTTTGATGTTACTGATATTTCAATTTTTATTCTGCTTCTTCCGTTTTGGATCAATTTAAGATGAATTTCATAAGAAATTAATATTGTGTCTATCATCCAATTACGATTTTTGTAAATTCATTAGCTCTTTTCTTTCCTCCTCTTGAAGTTATTCCTCCTCCAAATACTATGTTTTGTAAGGTAAATTCTTGTATTTTGTTTGATTTCATTTTAGGGTTTATGAATTTCAGATTTGATGTTACTGATATTTCAATTTTTATTCTGCTTCTTCCATTTTGGATCAATTTAAGATGAATTTTAAGAAATTAATATTGTGTCTATCATCCAATTACAATTTTTTTGTAAATTTAAGGGTTTGTTTGCAAATTTTTATTTGTCGAGGATCCTAATTTTAAGCAGATAATAGATCATTGCAGATAAAAGATCTTTTGTTGGTTTCGGTTATATTTTATTATAATTGTATTAAATTCCTCTGAATTTTAGTTTCCTAGACTTCTCATTTTAAGGGTTGCTTGGGCTGTTATTGATACATCCAAATGAGTGGTAAAATGTCTTTTGACATTAGATTTTTTTCTTTTACAATATTAGTAGCTGCACTTTATGTTTCATATTTGATATTCGTTAATCTAGTAAATGTATCAATTGTCATTTGAATTGTGTCATTGGGCTTGCTATACAAATGTATCGATATGTATAGAAAATGAAGTACTTGATATGGTATGTTAATGGTGGTGATTCTTTTTTAATATCGATATGTATAGAAAATGTCATTTGACGTTAGTTTCAAATTCTTGTTGAGTAGTTTAATAAATACATCAATAATTGTCGTTCTCATCGCAGCATAGGACTTGTGACTACATTTTTATCAATTTGTATTGGAAAGATGTTGTCAAAAGAATCACATGAAGATATAATTGATCTCGAGAGGACATTAAAAAAATATGCAAGTATAACTTGTCAATTCTAATTAAAATTGTTATTTCCGGCTAACTTTGTTCCTTGTGTTCTTCTTAATTTTTCGTTTGAAATTTTCTTAAATTATCTTTTTCATTGTTGCCAGTTATAGTTGCAGATTCCTCTGTTTTTTCATCCTTTTGATCCCCTATTTCATCTTCCATAATTCTTGGACTATGCCTACTTTCTCGTGTTTCTTCGTTTCATTTGAATCTTCTTTCTAGTTTTTTTAATATATGTAGTAAAATCATTCACAAACCTTTCTGAAGCTACCATTTTTAGTTTATGTCATTCTTTCTACAGTCTAATTCTCCTCCATTGCTTTATATATCTCATTTTTTCTATGTTTTTTGTTTATTTTCTTGCACTATATATCTCTTCAATCCATCAGATTCCGGTTTACCATTGACAATTATATTATATTTTTTTATTCTTGTTTATGTTCATTATATTTTTGAATATATTGTTGTCTTTAATGAATAAAATTTCATGATCATCTCCCTTTTTTATTTTTTGGTTTAAAGTAAAAACTAGTTTTTGTGCGATCTTTCTAATTTTTGTATTGCTTAGTGTGTGATTGTTTGAAAGAATTGATGTTACGAAAATGTATAGACGTCTATCCAAGTTATCCAACTTGATATACAACTATCGAAATAGATAGCCAACTATTCAACTAGATAAGAAATTATAAAATTAATTAGTTTTGTAAGAACTGTTTACATATTTTTAAATATAATAGTTTTTCATATTTTATCAGTAACATTGGAAACATTATAAAACCACACATGTTCTTTTATTACTTGATAAATTTTTTTAAAAAAATATCACCTCAAAATGATTTTTTTAGAATTGGAAAAATCTAACACCAGCTCTTGTATGTTCTTACCAATGCATGTTTTGAATCTTGTCCTCTACGCTACATGATTGAGAATTAGAACAACTTGGTTGATCTCTGACCATTTGTTCTTTTCAAAAATATATTCGATGATGCGTAAAATTGATAATTGATTCCGTCTCATGGAATATATTCCACTGAAATTAATGTATCAAGATCAAATCTTTGTGGTCCTAAATTGTTTTGAAACAATTTGACTTTGTATGGGGAGTAACATTGACATGATGTGATTCACCAAATCTTCATGCATATATTCATTGAGCTTCATATTCTTTTCTTTTCTTTTTACATCAAAGACACCATATATTAAAATCTCATGTTCCGAAGATATTTGCCTCGAGAGCCATCCATCTTGGAACCTGAAAGTCTACATGGGAGTATACATCGCCTCGCAGCCGAGCTCCTTTAGCAAGGTAGTCAGCGCGGACATTCAAAACACGAGAAAGAAAGCGAAGCTCAAAATGATGAAAAAAAGATTTAACCATGGAAAATTCCTCTATTTCTGAATCTAATGTCGGCCATTCTTCTTCTTCTTCAAGCACTCTAATGAGTTGCAGGCAATCTGTTTCAAAGATCATTGCGTCGAAGCCTAGATGGACCACCGACTTCATCGCCCAAATCAAGGTATTTGCTTCCGCATGGAGAGCCGAGAGTACATTTGCTTGTGCTAGTAGTCCGTACCTTTTGCTTCCATCCTCGATCTCCAGGACCATACCCCCTCCAAACACCTTTCCATCCGCCGTCCATGACCCATCTGTCTGGCATCTTGGTCTCGTTTGCTCATCTGTCCGAGGAATCCCCAAAGGAGTCTCCTCTCCTGTATCCTCACACGCTTCTGATACTATTTGGGTTGTCTTCCACACCCCGGCTTCTTGTTTTGCTGTTTCTAGAATATCCAGGGAGGTTACCTCTTTATTGTTGAACACTTTATCATTACGTGCCTTCCAAATGTACCGGATAATCCATGGGAAAGCTTCTAGAGCTAACTCAGAGTCTCCATTTTCCTTTGAACGAGACAGCAAATGATCAAAGTTACGGTACATGAAACTACACAGGAATAGGCCCGGAGACGCCGTGATCTCAGAGAGGTTCCACGCTTGACAAGCCGTCGGACATTCAAAAAGTAGGTGATTTATTGATTCAACTTCAGCCCCACATCTAATACAGGTCCGATCACTTCCACAATGTTTATCCACCAGTCTACTTTTGACTGCGACACACCCCGAGATCAATTGCCATAAGAAATGCTTGATTTTTCGCGATGTTTTCAGAGACCATACTTTACTCTTAATGGAAGTAGTACTTGGTTCTGACACCGGCTGGGGACCTTTTGCATCCCTAAGATTATTGGCTAATTCATATCCCGATTTGACCGTGTACGCTCCAGATTTCGTATATGCCCAAAGGAACCCATCCGTTTTGAACCCTCGACTGGGTTTCAGACTTTTTATTCGCGGAATCTCTTCAGGAGCAAACAGCAACTGAAGTCTATCAAGAATCCATTCCTTAGTGTTTATGTCAATTAGGTGACTAACAAAAAGGTGTGGATCTCGAGCTCTCCCATTATCTAAGGCTGGTGTTGTAGGAGTCACTGGAATCCAAGCATCACTCCACACTTTCGTGTTAAAACCCAATCCATTATTTTTCCGGAGACCCGCTTTCAACAAATCTATGGCTGCCATTATGCTTTTCCACCCGTAAGACGGGGAGTTTACCTTGACCACCTCCATTGGGGTTGAATATCGAAAATATCTTCCTCTCAAAAAATTTGCCAACAGAGATGTCGGGTTTTGGATGATTCTCCACAGTTGTTTTGCTAGGAGGGCCAGGTTGAAGTTTTTGAGATCCCGGAATCCCAAGCCTCCCTTATCTTGATCCACACAAATCTTATCCCAGGCTATCCAGTGTAGACCTTTCTTATTGTGTTTGGAACTCCACCAGAATCTGGCTATCGCACTCTGCAGTTTCTCGATAATCTCTTGAGGAAGGAGAAAGTATGACATAACGTATGTGGGCAATGCTTGGGCCACAAATTTAATGAGAACCTCCTTTCCTCCTTTTGAAAGCAATTTTGATGACCATGAATTAATCCGGCTATTCAGTCGTTCTTCGATGAACGCGAATGCCTGTTTCTTCGAGCCACATATCTTTTCCGGTAAGCCCAAATACATCCCCATTCCTCCCTCTTTCGAGATACCCAAAGCTCTTTTAATCTGTCCCCTTTGGGCCAGTGGGACTTTATTGCCAAAGAATATAGATGATTTCGACTTATTCAATTGCTGGCCCGAAGCTCGTCCATAACAATTGATTATCTTCACCAGCTCTGCACATTGCAGGATATCCGCTTTACAGAAGAACAAGCTGTCATCAGCAAAGAGAAGATGAGAAATCGTTGGGCTCGCCTGCGCAATCTTTAACCCTGTGATACGTCCTTCTGCTTCTGCTCCCCTAATTTGAGCAATCAAAGCCTCCGTTAGGATTATAAATAAAAATGGGAGAGAGAGGATCGCAATGTCTTAGCCCTCGGGATTGTTTGATATGTCCTCTAGGTTCTCCATTTATCAATACTTGATAAGAGACCGAAGAAATACACCATCTAATCCATGCGGCCCATTTTGAATCAAAACCCAACTTAAGCATCAGAGCTTCTAAGAAGCCCTATTCCACTCGGTCATATGCTTTACTCATGTCCGTCTTTAAGGCCACAAAATTTTGTTTACATGTTGGATTTGTTCTCAATGCATGGAAGGCCTCATGCGCAATTAATATGTTGTATGTGATAAGACGTCGAGCCACAAAGGCTGATTGGGTCTCCGAAATGAGTTTCGGGAGATACTTTCTAAGCCTTTTGCTTAAAATCTTAGAGATGATTTTATAGCAGACGTTGCAAAGGCTTATGGGTCAGAATTCTGCCATTTCCGATGGGCGCTCTGTCTTAGGGATAAGCCAAATATTCGTTTGATTGAGTCGAGGATCAAAACTTCCGGTTTCAAAAATTCATTAACTGATTTGATGATATCTTTTGAGACAACCGACCAGAATTTTTAATAGATAAGACTCGTCATCCCATCCGGTCATGGAGCTTTCTCCGGATTTATATCAAAAAGAGCTTTCCAGATTTCTTCTTCCATCGGCAATCTTGTCAAGAAGGAATTAATCTGAGGGGAAACCTTCGCGGCAACATACCGGAGTGATTCATCATAATCATTTGGCTGTGTCGAAGTGAATAGGTTCTGGAAATATCCCAATGCCACCGCAGCTATACCTTCTTCGGTCTCTATCCAAACTCCCGTCGGGCCTTTTAGCTTTGTAATCCTGTTTCTAGCTCTTCGTTGCTTTGTGATAGCATGGAAAAATTTTGTATTCCTATCACCCTCTTTTAGCCAAGTCACCCTACTCTTCTGCTTCCAATAAAGTTCTTCCTCTCTAAAGGCAGAGCAAAGATCCCACTTAAGGGCGAGGATATCATTACTGGACGTATGGTCATCAGCTTGCGCTATCTCTAACTGGGTTTTTATGGCTTCAATTTTCTTTGCAGCATTTGAGGGATTTAATCGTTTCCAACTTGAGATAGACTTTCAGAAATTTCCTATCTTAACAAAGAGATCTTCTCCCTCTGCAATCTCTGATATCCCCCATCCTTCTTCTATCATTTCTCGCAATCCATTGTTACCCAACCATCTCTTATCAAAACGAAAACTCCTCTGGATATATCGATCATGAGAGCGTATCCTGGCTAGTACCGGTCTATAGTCCGAACCCCACATTTTTAAATACTCCACATTCGTGTGGGAAAACAAATGATGCCACTCCTCATTGCCTATCGCTCTATCCAGTCTACAACGAACCTTTACGTTGCTTCTAAAGCCTAACCAGGAGAGAGCATTTCCTTTAAATGGGAATTCGATCATTCCACAATTCACCACCATTGCATTGATGATTTTGTTATTTTTGTTATTTTCTTCGGATGAGCAATGGATTATTCAAAATGGATTCCTTCACTAGTAATGTTTTTGGCTATGCTTTTAAGTGTTTTTTTTTCCAAGGTCGAGACAATGATTTTTTTTATGTAACGAAACTTTCTTGAAGCATTGCTTTTGCGGTTATGTTTTGATAAAAGTTAGGAAACTTGGATTATAGTTTGTGTGAGATCGGTTTCATATATGGTTTTACTTAATGGGCATTAAGTGAAACCGTATACGAAACGGATATCACACATAATATAATCCACATCACCCATTTTTGATCCAAACCCAAACGCAAAAGCAATGCTTCAAAAATTTCTCGTTACATAAAAAAACCACAGTCTCCATTCTGAAACAAAACACACACAAAATCTTAGCCAAAAACATTACTAGTGAAGAAATCTATTGTAAATAATCCACTGCTCCTCTCGAAAAAATAACGAAAATATCAGAATCCTCACATAAGAAAAATAAATTCAGTGAACATATTCCTCAAGATTTGGTGAATCACATGTAAACGTTTTCCCCATCTAATAAGTTTTGCAAAGTCGTATTGTCTCCACAAGATTTAGGATTACATAGATTCAATCTCGATACCTTGATTTGAGTGGAATATACTACATGAGAAGGAGTCAATTAGCAATTGTACGCATCATCGAATATATTTTTAAAAAGCACAAATTTTTGAGATCAACCAATTTGTTCTGATTTTCAATCATATAAAAATATCTAAGAACTTGTGTTAGATTTTTTGAAATCTATAAATATCATTTTGAGGTGATATATTTATTTTGAAATCTAACAAGTAATAAAAATAACATTTGTTGTTCTATAATGTTTCCAATTCTATATGACAAAATATGAAAAAACTATTATATTTGCAAACAGTTTCTTACAAAAACTAATTAGATTTGAGACTGAGTAGGTTCTTAAACAACTGTTTTGATTGAATACTTCAAACAGATAAGAGCTTACTTTATATATTTACAAAACCAACCGATTCATCATATGATTGGTTTTTCATTAATATAAAAGTTTGTTGGTAGATATATTTTAAAGACCACAGATATAAAGATGTGGTAAAGCAATACTTTAGAGTAAAAAAGTGCAAGAGCTGTAAAAAGAAAATGTAAGCAATAAATCATGTGATATCATTTTATAGTTATAATTCCTTACAAGATATTTCTACGCTTTTTTAGGCACAGTTTTTCGAACTAAAACAACTATTGTTTGATAGGATCTTGGCTTTAAGCGTGATGATGTGTCAATGCCATGTACCGCTTGTGGTTCGATGACCGATAAAAATCTCTAATAAGTAATGTCAGTGGTGCAAGGAGTCCGAAGAGAATTTTTCAATTTCAATCACAACGGTGGGACTGGTAGCAACTGCCAAGACGGTTTGATACACCTTGATTTTTGCACCAAAGTTTGAAAGAAAACACAAAATGCTCATCACTTAAGTTGGTAATGAAAACTCTATATCATTTAGATTTTCAATGGTTTTAGTCTATGAAGAATTGAATCAACAATACATAAATCGAAAAGCTTTTATTTGAATTTTCAAATTCATATTGCATTTTGTTACAAGGATATGAAAGTACTAACAATTCTATCCATTTTAAGGTGGTTTTTCCCTTTCTAGAGAATTAGTTTTTATAGATTTTTTTGCATTCTTTCAAATATAAACGTTTTCCAACACAGAAAAACACTTTTTTGTTACTTAATAGATTTCCAAAAATTGTGAAAAATTTGAGATTTGGTGAGCTTTCAGAGGCTCTCTCTCTCTCTCTCTCTTCTCTCATTTTAGTTTTTAGAGAGAGATCCCTCTTCATCCTTTTTTGGTGTATAGTTCTGATTAAAATAGATCAAGGTTTCATTTACGGGAAGTTTAATTCCGGCGATGATGGGATTTCTTTTGTTAGTTTCTTTAGTTTTCTTTCTTCTCATTCCCTATTAGTTGAAGATCCGAATTCCATGAGCATTTTGAGCGATTTTCTTTTGGTTCATCGATTTGCTTGTTTCATGTTTTTGAAGAGACTAAAGTCTATGCTTTCCTTATGGCATATTGGATAGGTTTAAGGCAGACTTTCTTTTTTGAATGATGGAAGAGTTGATAGTTAATTCCTCGTTGGTTTTGGATCAGGATCAATAGTGTTGGAGCTTTCCTTGAAGCTTTCCAACAAAAGATCTATCTATGAATCTTTGGAGGTATTACATGTATGTTAAATTCGGTAGCTAAAGATATAGTTTCGCTTCAGTTTTCTTTGGCAATTGTAAATCAATTGGATTTCGAAGGGAGATGGGTTGAATCAAGCAAATTTCGACTTTAGTAATTGGAGTTCAACTTGCGGATGCTTTGGTCCGATAGAGGTGGTTGGTGTTGCTTCTTTCCTTTAACCCGACGAATTACACGTGTTGAAACTTGAAACACACGTCTTTTTTAAGCTCATTGATACGCCTAAATTATATCTTCACTAGAAAGTGAAGATCCAACTAAGGCGAAGAACCTTTAAATTTGTAAAGCCTAAAATAGAACAACAAATGTATTGTTACAATGCGATAGTATTTAAAGATTGATCCCAAGAGAAATGAATATAGCTCACTAAGAATGCATGAAAAGACCAGCGGATATCTCAGACATGCATGTTTTTCCATGAAGCGGCCGATTTGGAAGCACCTGAAGAGGCTGGCGAGTGTCTAAGACAAACGGGTTTTTCCTTTAGTCATTTTCTTCCTTCTTCATGACTTTTCCTTGTTTCACTTCTTGTTCCATAGCCATCCCAAATCCTCAAGTTTCACTAATCTCAATAATACCCTAAAACACACACAAAATACAATGTAAATGCAACAAAATGGCCTAAGACTCTAAGATGACACTAGATGATGCAAAAAAATACTCAAAAGCACTAAAATGACTTATAGGAGATATGAAATAGGATGAAAACCAAACAAAACAAGTGTTAAAATGCCTAAATAGTACAAATACCACCCATTTTTATCTCTTTGTAATCGGGCTTGTTGTTGGGCTTTGAGTTTTGTGTTGGGTTATATTTTTAGAATCCAATTGTAAAACTTAGGGGGGTGTATTGAAACTGAAATTTGGGAGAATTTAGAATGATTTGAGTTTTAATGAGATTTTAGATGATTTTGGGTGAATTAGGAAATTTATTATGATTTGTTATTAAAGTCTATGAAATCCAACTTAAAACTATGGGATTTGGTTTTTTAACCAACAAACCCCACCAAAACCACTTAAAATCACTTAGAATCCTCTTAAATTCACTACTTAAAATATTTCCAATAACAGTGGATTTGAAAGTATATTTTCAAATCACTAGTTCAATAACATGAGATTTTAAAGGACATTTTAAAATTCATGTTTGAATAACACAGAATTTGTCTTTTTAATACAAATCACTTGAAATTTTTGTTTCAATACACCCCCTTAGTCTATTTTTGGGATTTAGTGAAAATTTGGTTGACAAAATAAAATAAAAATTTGACACGTGTTAAAAAATAAAATAAATTTAAATATTGTATCAAAAAAATCAAAATTGAAAAAGTAAGTGATTAAGAAAAGTAATTGTTTCCCAAAAAAGAAATTAATGTACCTTTATATCCAGTTTGTTTGCAATAATTTATTTATTATTTACTATTTTTTTACAGATAAAATTAAGAAAATTGGAAACAAATGATATTTTTCTTTATCTATTCGATATTTAGCTTTTGAATGATTGAAAATCTTATCATATCCCAAGTTCTCAAGTATCACCTTACTCCATAATACCCTGAAAGCACACAAAATACAATGCAAATGCAACAAAATGGCCTAGGACTCTAAGATGTCACTATATGATGCAAGCAAGACTCAAAAGCACTAAAATGACCTCTACAAGATATGAAATGGGATGAAAATTACACAAAAGTGCTAAAAATGCCTAAATCCTACACATATCAATGGTGCAAGGCGTCTGAAGATGATTTTCTAATTTCAATCACAATGGTGGAATTGGTAGCAACTGCCACGGTTTGATACACATCGATCTTTGCACCAAAGTTTGAAGGCAAACGCAAAATGATCATCTGTTAAGTTGGTAATGAAATTTCTAAATCATTTAAATTTTCAATTGGTTTAGTCTATGAAGAACTGGATCAAGAATACACAAATCGAGAAGCTTTTATTTGAATTTTCAACTCCATATTGCATTTTGTTTGCAATAATTTATTTATTATTTACTATTTTTTTACAAATAAAATTAAGAAAATTAGAAACAAATGATATTTTCTATATCTATGTGACATTTAGCTTTTCAATGAATGAAAATCCTATCCTATCCTTAAATTTTATTTTAAAAATTGTTGTGTAAAAAAAAGAAAATATAAATTAGAATAAAAACACAATTTTTATTTGGATAAAATTTTCCATCAATTCTATCGCCACCTTCGACCTTTTTTTTTCTCCATCCTCCTTCTCTCTTTTCCTTTGTCCTTCCTTGTTCCTTTTCTCCTTGCTCTTTTCTTTTCTCCTCTTGAATTTATCCCTCCTTCTCCTTTCTACTAAGTTTTGTAAGGTAAATTCTTGTCTTTTGTTTGATTTCATTTTAGGGTTTATGAATTTCAGGTTTGATGTTATTGATCTTTCAATTTTTATCCTGCTTCTTCCATTTTGTATCAATTTAAGATGAATTCAAAAGAAATTAGTATTGTGTCTATCATCCATTTACAAATTTTGTAAATTTAAGGATTTGTTTGGCAAATTTTATTTGTCGAGGATCCTATGTTTAAGCAGATAAGAGATCATTGGAGATAAAAGATCATTTGTTGGTTTCTGTTTTATTATAATTGTATTAAAGTCCTCTGAGTTTTAGTTCCCTAGACTTCTCATTTTAAGGGTTGTTTGGGCTGTTATTGATACACCCAAATGAGTGGTAAAATGTCTTTTGACATTAGATTCTTTCTTTTACAATATTAGTAGCTGCACTTTATGTTTTAGACTTGATCTTTGTTAATCTAGTAAATGTATCATTTGTCTTTGTTAATCCCATATTTCATCTTCCACAAATCTTGGACTATGCCTACTTTATCGTGCTTTTCCGTTTCATTTGAATATTATTTCTAGTTTTTTCAATATATGTAGTAAAATCATTCACGAACCTTTCTGAAGCTACCATCTTTAGTTTATGTAATTCTTTCTACAGTCTCATTCTCTTCCATTGCTTTACTTATCTCATTTTTTCTATGTTTCTTGTTTATTTTCTTGCACTCTATATCTCTTCAATCCATCAGATTCCTGATTTTTTTTTAATCTCTTGAACCTTTTTTATATATCTTCATTAGTTTTCAGTTTTGCAATTGGCAATTATATTTTATTCTTTTTATTCTTGTTTACTGTCATTATATTTTTGAATGTATTGTTGTCTTTATGAATAAAATTTCATGATCATCTCCCTTTTTGGTTTTTTTGTTTAAAGTAAAAACAGGTGGTTTTTGTGCAGTTTTCTTAATCTTTGGATTGCTTATTGTGTGATTTTTTTGAAAAAATTGATGTTACGAACATGTATAGATATTTGTCCAAGTTATCCAATTTGATAGACAACTATCGAAATAGATAGCCAACTATTCAACTAGATAAGTAACGATAACATTAATTAGTTTTTGTAAGAACTGTTTACATATTTTCAAATATAATAGTTTTTTATATTTTATTATGTAGAATTGGAAACATTATAAAACAACACATGTTCTTTTATTACTTGATAGATTTCAAAAAAAAAATCACCTCAAAATGATTTTTTTTTTAGATTTGGAAAAATTTAACACCATCTCTTGGATGTTCTTACCAATGCATGTTTTGAATCTTGTCCTCTACGCCACATGATTGAAAATTAGAACAAATTGGTTGATCTATGACCATTTGTGCTTTTCAAAAATATATTCGATGATGCGTACAATTGATAATGGACTCCGCCTCATGGAGTATATTCCACTGAAATCAATGCATCAAGATCAAGTCTCTCTGGTTCTAAATTATTTGGAAACAATTCGACTTTGTAAAGTAGATTGGATGGAGAGAAACATTGACATGATGTGATTCACCAAATCTTTATGCATATATTCATTGAGCTTCATATTCTTATGTGGGGATTTTAATATTTTTGTTATTTTCTTCGGATAAGCAATGGATTATTCAAAATGGATTTCTTCACTAGTAATGTTTTTGGCTACGCTTTTAAGTGTCTTTTTTGCAAAATGGAGACAATGATTTTTTATGTAATGAAACTTTCTTAAAGCATTGTTTTTGCGGTTATGTTTTGATCAAAGTTAGGAAACTTGGATTATAGTTTGTGTGAGATCGGTTTCATATATGGTTTTACTTAATGGGCATTAAGTGAAACCGTATACGAAATGGATATCACACATAATATAATCCACATCACCCATTTTTGATCCAAACCCAAACGCAAAAGCAATGCTTCACGAATTTCTCGTTACATAAAAAAACCATTGTCTCCATTCTGAAACAAAACACACACAAAAGCTTAGCCAAAAACATTACTAGTGAAAAAAATCATTGTGAATCATCCATTGCTCCTCTGAAAAAAATAACGAAAATATCAGAATCCTCACATAAGAAAATGAAATTCAGCGAATATATGCCTAAAGATTTGGTGAAGCACATTGTGTCAACGTTTTTCCCATCTATTAAGCTTTGCACAGTCGTATTGTCTTCACAAGATTTAGGATTACATAGATTTGATCTCGATACCTTGGCTTGAGTGGAATATACCACATGTGACGGAGTCAACTAGCAATTGTACGCATCATTGAAGACCATTTTTTAAAAGCACAAATGGTCTGAGATCAAACAATTTGTTCTGATTTCAATCATATGGAGTAAATGATAAGATTCAAAACATGCATTGGTAAAAACATTTAAGAACTTGTGTTAGATTTTTCAAAATCTATAAA
Source organism: Alliaria petiolata (assembly GCA_020283515.1). NCBI lineage: Eukaryota > Viridiplantae > Streptophyta > Magnoliopsida > Brassicales > Brassicaceae > Alliaria > Alliaria petiolata. The sequence goes on along the minus strand of JAHZTW010000004.1, from coordinate 72,562,553 downwards.
TATCATGTTGAGGTGATTTTTTTTTTTTTGAAATCTATCAAGTAATAAAAATAACATTTGTTGTTCTATAATGTTTCCAATTCTATATGATAAAATATGAAAAACTATTATATTTGCAAACAGTTTCTTACAAAAATTAATTAATTTTATAGTTCTCTATCTAGTTTGATAATTGTCTATCCATCTAGTTTGAGTTGAGACTGAGTCGGTTCTTCAACAGCTGTTTTGATTGAATACTTCAAACATATAAGAGCATACTTTATATATTTACAAAACCAATTGATTCATCATATGATTGGTTTTTCATTAATATAAAAGTTTGTTGGTAGATATATTTTAGAGACCACGGATATAAAGATGTGGTAAAGAAATAGTTTAAAGTTAAAAAATGCAAGAGCTATGAAAAAAGAAAATGCAAGGTATTTTCTACAATTTTTTAAGCACAGTTTGTCAAACTAAAACAACTACTGCTTGATAGAATGTTGTCTTTATGCACGGTGTGTGTGTGTCACTGCCATGTACCTCTTATGGTTCGATGACCGATACAAATCTCTGATAAGTGGTGTGAGTGGTGCAAGGCGTTCGAAGAGAATTTTGCAATTTCAATCACAATGGTGGGACTGGTAGCAACTGCCATGACGGTTTGATACCCTTCAATTTTTGCACCAAAGTTTGAAAGCAAACGCAAAATGCTTATCACGTAAATTGGTAATGAAAGCTCTATATCATTTAAATTTTCAATGATTTTAGTCTATGAAGAACTGAATCAACAATACATAAATCGAAAAGCTTTTATTTGAATTTCTAAATTCATATTGCATTTTGTTACGAGGATATGAAAGTACTAACAAATTTTATCCATTGTAAGGCGAGTTTTCCCTTTCTATAGATTTTTTTTTCATTCTTTCAAATATAAACGTTTTCCAACACATTATAGAAAACACACATTTTGTTTTGTTACTTAATAGATTTCCAAAATTTATGAAAAATTAAGTTTTTGGTGAACTTTAAGAGGCTCTCTCTCTCTTCTCTCATCTTATTTTTTTAGAGAGAGAGATATATTTTTCCTTTTTTGGTGTATAGTTCCGATTAAAATAGATCAAGGTTTCATTTACCGGAAGTTTAATTCCGGCGATGATGTGATTTCTTTTGTTAGTTTCTTTAGTTTTTCTTTCTTCTCACCTTGCTCCATAATACCATGAAAGCACACAAAATACAATGCAAATGCAACAAAATGGCCTAGGACTCTAAGATGACATCATATGATGCAAACAAGACTTAAAAGCACTAAAATGACCTCTAAAAGATATGAAATGGAGAAAACTACACAAAACAAGTGCTAAAATGTCTAAATCATACACATATCAACTTGTTAGCTTTATAAAGAGTCTTCCTTCTTCCTTTATCAATGGAGGATATGGGGTCATTCAAGCTATGCTTCAACTTCTCCACAATAACCGTTTTGGCTCCACCTGGCTCAGCACCTCGCTCTGTCATAGCACCCATCCTATCTCCATTCTCATGAGATAGATCATTTGTTCTACCAACTACAAGCGCATAGCTAACCATATCCTCATAACCATACCATATTGGAGCCTTGATGGTCTCAAGTATCTGTTGGAGAGCTTTAGTATTACTCTGACGGATAGCTTCTCCATTCAAACCTCTCCACCAAATGTTATATTCCTTCTATTTCATAAATAGAGTCATTTTAAAGTTAAATTTTGTTTTACAAATAGTGCCATTTTATATTGCCAATAGAAAATTTTGAATAAAATTTCAGTTTTAATCTTATAATTGTAATGTATTAATTAGAAAGAGAAATTTATTTGTTGTATTAATAAAAGGTAAAATAGATTTTTTCATAGTTTTCTTAATGTATGTGCAAAAATGTAGAATGACACTTTTTATAAAACAGATGGAATATTAGGCATTAGACCGCTGGCTAAAACCTATAACTAAACCCAGTTTTTTCTCTCGGAAGCGAGGCTCATCGTCCAGTCACGCCCTTTCAATATTTTCGGAAACTGTCTTAGCCCTGTTGATGTTGTAGGATAGGATTAACAGGGGCTCATGCAGAACACACGTCCGGATCGTGGCACAAGTTTACTCTGCAGTGGATAAGGATATCACCCTACGTTTGTTGGCTATTTCCAAGTATCCCAAGTTTTCCATCCAAATATTTAAATCAACCGTCCAAAAAATGCAAAATTCCAAGCTGAACAATATATTCTTAAATCCACATATCACGTTTGTCCTAATCTCATAACAATATATGCTCCGTTTTGTCATTGTGCACTCAAGCGAAATCCATACATAAAAGTGAAGAGTGTGGAAGATTTGTCACGTGGTAAACAAGAATGCGTCTCCGCCAACCTATAGACTCAGCCCTTTTTGTCTAACAAATCAAATACATAATCACAAAAAGGCTCCATGTATTATAAGTTTATAACCTTGCTTTATTATCTCAACTAGTGCATCGGTGCATAAATATTGCAAGTAAGTTTTACTAGATTAGATGATGTCGTCAATCTTTTTAAAGCAAACAATAAATTAAAGCAGCCACCCTAGTTTTTAGCATCAAAATTCATAAAGAATTACCAAACATTAGTTTGACAAAAAAAAAAAAAATTATACATATATGGCATTTTGATGGGTGAATTATCGTTAGATCCACTGATCTTATAAGTTTTTTTGTTGTTGTTTAAGCTGATCTTATAAGTTATATTTTGTGTTCGTAAAATGTGAATTTCTATAACAAAAAAGAAACGTTTATTTACATCAAAAAAGAGAAATTGTAGGGCAAATTAGTTTTTTTCCGATCATTTTGAATTAACTTAAACATCGAATAATTAAGTTTTGGGAAGACGAACGATTTCTTTCCTGTGAAGACTAATTTGACCATGTTAATGTGACAAAATCTAGACTATGGATTGTCTATAAGTCAAGCCTTCCGCAGAATATTTATCCCGGCTTTGTTCTTTTATGTCCTTGATTCAAAAAAATTTTGGTACGCATAATTATTCTTTAAATAAGAATTTTCAAAGGATGTATGCGGTTACTAGAGGAAATTATGGGCCTTCACACGATCTTTAAAAAAAAAAAACACAATCTTGCTCTCTAGAAAATTCTCTTATTCTACGGGTACAATGGATGACACTCTAGAGGAATAAAATTTGGAGGAATTGATTATTCTTTTGTATTTCTCTAAAAATCTACCATTTAACCTAAATTAATATTCCTCCAAATTATGATGGATCCCACTAAAAAAGTAAAAAATAAGCATTGTTCCTCCATAAATGTTACTCTACAAAATAGAAGAGTACCAAGTTGAACAAAAATCGGTAGAAAAATAATTTATTCAATTCATTTTTTTCCTCTTATTATTATTCATCATATTCCTCTTAGTTGCTACCATTTGCACCCACGTTTTCCAACTATTTCAAAATAACCAAAAAAACCTTCGAAAAAATAAATTCAACAGTTTGTAAAATACGAAATTTCTAGCTTTTTTTTATTTTGTTGTTGGTAAAAGCGAAATTTCTAGTTATTTGAACAATATGTAATATTTTCAAATTTTGAGAAGGTCTTATGAACAAACCAAATTTGGATCAAAACCTGTAAAAAATATGATATTTATGATATTTTGTCATTCAATGATTATATTTTAAAAAAATTAAAAATGTTGTTAATTAACAGATAATGTTTTTCTCCTAGTGAAAAGAAATAAAATGCCCATTACTAGAAATGATCAAAAATAGAGAAAGTATCACGTGATTAGAAAAATTAAATGTCACCAACCTATAGACTCTCTCTCTCTCTCCCCACTCAAGTCAACACAGAGCGGAGCCTTACACTTGTAATAATCGAAGAGAGTTTATAACCTTAGGTTTAACACACGCCCCATCTTTTTCTTTTTTTTTACAAACATTTCTCCGCACACACCGAGAAGAAGAAGAAACCATGGCTTCCTCTGTAATCTCTTCCTCTCCCTTCGTCTGCAAATCCTCCAAGGTTAGTATCATCATCGTCATCATCCTTCGTTTCTCGATTTCACATTTCTTTCTCTGGAATCTTCGAATTTCTAAAAGCTATTTCGACCGTTTCTTAATTTTCGCGCAGAAGGATTTGGGGTTTTCTCCGTTTCCTAAATCATCGCAGATTTCGGTTCATAGATGTCAGAAGAAATCGATTTCACGGAAGATCGTCTCCGTGATGGCTCCGCAGAGGTCATCGAGCACCACAGGATCGGTCTGAGCTTCTTCCCTCTATCTCTCGTTTTGATTTCTCCTACTACAGTTTCCTTTACATGGTTCTGTGTTGTATTTTTCAATTTTTACAGGTGAAAACTGGGATGACAATGACGGAGAAGATCCTGGCTAAGGCATCAGAGAAGTCACAAGTGGTCCCTGGTGATAACATTTGGGTTAACGTTGATGTTCTTATGACTCATGATGTCTGTGGCCCTGGTGCTTTTGGTATCTTCAAGAGAGAGTTCGGTGAAAAGGCTAAGGTTTGCTTCTTCTTTCTTCTTCTCTGCTGATCACAATGGACCTGGAAGCTTTTTATTGTGGTAGTGTTATTAGAATTTGAGAAATGATGTAGTTTGAAGAACTTTGATAGTTTTTGATTAGATTATGTTGTTTTGTTGAATATGTTGTCAGTTACTTGAGAAGCTTGTGTAAGTCTCTGTTGATTACTTTTGCAACTTCATCTAATGTGATTGTTTTACTTTCACGCTCTGAAGGTTTGGGATCCGGAGAAGATCGTTGTTATACCAGACCATTACATATTCACTACCGATAAGCGTGCAAACCGCAATGTGGACATTATGCGGGAACATTGCAAAGAACAGAACATCAAGTATTTCTACGATATCACCGACCTTGGAGATTTTCGGGTACACTTTCCATGGAGTCACGAAAACCCTGACTCGTTTTATTTAAATGCTTGCATTTGGATGAAGATTTAGTTTCATTTTTGTACTCATATGTAGGCTAATCCTGACTACAAAGGTGTTTGCCATGTCGCACTTGCACAAGAAGGTCATTGCAGGCCTGGAGAGGTAACAATCTATTGGACTGGATAGGATTGCCTTTGTTTGGTTTGGTTCTAATTGATATTGGATTTGTTTGTTTCTGTTATAATTGATATGTTTCCTTATGATAGGTTTTGTTAGGAACAGACTCACACACATGTACTGCTGGAGCATTTGGTCAATTTGCTACAGGGATTGGAAACACTGATGCAGGCTTTGTGTTGGGCACTGGAAAAATCCTCCTTAAGGTATGTTTCATAGCTGATTCTTTTGCTTCTCTGTGCTATAGCTTTGTTCAGTGTGTTAAATGGAAACCAGTGATGCGTGTTTCATCTTGGCCAAGGATTTTTAGAGTAGTTTCAAGCCTGTCTAACACTCTAACTTCTATAACCCAACTGTAGTTTCTGAAGCTCGTATCCTGATTCTGCAGGTTCCACCAACAATGAGGTTTATCTTGGATGGTGAAATGCCCAGTTATTTGCAAGCAAAGGATCTGATTCTGCAAGTGAGTGTGATATGTCTTACAGCATTTATAATTCAAAGTTTTTTTTTTATGCTTCCTCTTCGGTATTCTATCTGGCATCTTTCTTCTGTATCTTGAACTTGCTTCCAACTTTGTAGATCATTGGTGAAATATCCGTTGCTGGTGCAACTTACAAGACGATGGAGTTCAGTGGCACAACTATTGAAGGCCTGACCGTAAGATATTATTTTGTTTTTCTGCATCATGGGTTCCTTCTCCTATGGGAATGAATACAATAAATTTTGGTGTTAGATAACTTCACTGATATATTAATCCTTGGCTGCTAGATGGAAGAAAGGATGACATTGTGCAACATGGTTGTGGAAGCTGGGGGAAAGAATGGTGTCATCCCTCCTGATGCGACGACATTTAATTACGTTGAGGTATGTATGCTGTCTTGTTTTCTTATAAATCATCTTATTCAAGGAAAATTATATTGAGGTATTCAGATTCTTTTTCTTATATCTTTTGCAGAATAGGACATCTGTACCCTTTGAGCCAGTATATAGCGATGGAAATGCAAGGTATAATCACATGGTACCCTAAATTTATAAATAGTGGGCAGAGTAAATATGGACTTCTGGTATCTATATTTGAATTACTAGTGCAGCTGGAAATACCTCAATACTCTGGATATGTAGGCACAACATGTTTCAAATCCTACTGTTCATATGAGTAATTCAACTTGATAGAATGGTCTCTCTTCAAGTATTTTTTGTGTGTTTTGGTTGGGGATTGCCGTTTGCAGTTATATCTCTGTAGCTAAAACTTTCTTTGTGTAATAATAAAATTTTCTTTGTTTTCTTCCATAGCTTTGTCGCAGATTATAGATTTGACGTATCAAAGCTGGAGCCTGTGGTGGCTAAGGTGGGTTAATCATGCTTACAAATTTAATCGTTGAGTTATTTTTGCCACTTCAGGTTATTGTAATTGATGTATTGTCGATGTTTTTTTTCAGCCTCATTCTCCTGACAACAGGGCTCTAGCAAGAGAATGCAAAGATGTGAAAATTGACAGAGTATACATCGGTTCGTGTACTGGTGGGAAGACGGAGGATTTCATGGCTGCAGCTAAACTTTTCCATGCATCAGTAAGTTCCACTTGTTGTCTGTCTCGTAGATGCTTACCACCGTTTTACTCGATTTTGGACAAGAGGCTATACGATATCAAACTTACAGAAAACCTTTCATCTTGTGTTCGTAATCTGAATCAAAGACTTCATCAAATCGAAATGTTGAATTCAGCCTGGTGATAGTTTTCTTAATTCTTTTCTATGTCAAGCATAGTTATCTTGTTTGCTAGCATGTTGTTTGGGAAAAAGTTTTTGATTCTTTGTAGAAGGTTCGTTTCTCATCTCGATTACCTCTATCTGGTTGCTGTTTAGCCTCATGGAAAATCGGCTTGTGTATTTTCAGGGAAAGAAGGTCAAAGTCCCAACTTTCCTTGTCCCGGCTACTCAGAAGGTTCGACATTGTTACTATCTCGAGTGATTTTACTTGGTTTTATAAAAAAAACAGATACAAATGTCAATGGCGTTATCTCTATGTGGTCATCTCTTCAGGTGTGGATGGACGTGTATGCCCTCCCGGTACCTGGATCAGGTGGTAAGACGTGTGCACAGATATTCGAAGAAGCTGGTTGTGACACACCAACCAGTCCTAGCTGTGGTGCCTGTCTTGGTGGCCCAGCAGACACCTATGCTCGTTTGAACGAACCTCAAGTACGCACCCGTTTCTTTACCCTACTTATCCAATCATTTGTGCCTAATAAAAAAACTAGTGAATTGTGAACTCTATTAAATCTTGAATCACAACGAAAAACTAATCATTAAGGGGGAGTGTATTCAATCTAGAATTTGAAATGATTTGTATTAATATGTGTTATTAGATTAGTGATTTGAAAAACTACCTTCAAATCCACTATTATTGGAAATATTTTAACTAGTGGATTTTAGGGGGTTTTAGTGACTTCAAGGTGTTTTGATGGAGTTTCTTAGACAAAGATCTAAATCATATGGGATTATTTGAGATTGCAGAGAATTCTAACAACAAATCATAGCATCTTTCCTAATTCACCCCAAATCATCTAAAAAATTATTAAAACTCAGATCTTTTCAAATTCCAGATTGAATACAACCCCTGCTTCCCTTTGATTTTTTCTGCATGCCTGATCCACTTAGAATGTTTAAGTATCTGATATTTTTTTTTGTCATTTGGTAACAAAGATGCTTATTTTGCCACCATTTCTCTCATTCAATATAGAAACGTTTGTTAAAAGTTGATTATTATTTTCCCAGTAAATGATTGATTTTGCAGATTTACTTGGGTGATTTGTTTTTTACTATATCAATGAAAACTCTTATCTATACTCCGACAAGATATGTGGTGAGACTGACAAGAGAATGTGTTACAGGTCTGTGTCTCGACAACGAACAGGAACTTCCCTGGTCGGATGGGACACAAAGAAGGGCAGATTTACTTAGCTTCTCCTTACACAGCTGCAGCCTCGGCTCTAACCGGCCGTGTCACCGACCCGAGGGAGTTCTTGCAGTAAGCTCTAATAATGGCCTTTGTGTGAAAAAAAAAAAAAAAATTCCAAATGCTGCATCAAGAGAACATCGGTTAATGATGAACATTGTGAAACTATATGTATGTATTTTCCTTATTTCGTTGTTGAACTTAATAGTTTTGCAAGCACTATGTCAAACTTTGATGTTTTGAGTTTGAAAGAATAAAGAGAGAGACAGAGAGTTAGAGAAGTCAATGCTCATATTCTAATTATACATCTTAGTAATTTGATTGCGAAGTTAAATATTGATGACTAGTGGGAAATTTTGCTATCGAAGATAAATTGTGGTTTGCAGTTGCTGGACAAGTGTCAAATATGGATTCAAATAGCATTTTTTTGATGTATTTCTAAAATGTTATTATATTCCAATAATGGAGGCTATTAAGTCAATGGATTCCCTTATGAATTTAAAATACAGATGATAGTACCGTTGAAACAATTGTGTAGAGAAAGGGAATATATTTGGTAAGAAGCCATTGAATCAGTAAAGCTGATTGATATATTGAATAAGTGAGAAATTATATCATTTGGCTTAGTACTGTCACCAATAATAATGCCAATAAACAAATTAACCCTCAATGATACATATTTTGTAGGCAACAATACAATCGGTGAGAGCCAACTGACTCGTGAAAAGAGTCATGCAAGCGTTTAAGGCTGAGGTTGTAACGATGTGACTTTTTCCCGTACCTTTGTCGAAAATGTCGTAGCCTCTTTCAAGTGAGAGTCGAACCGGGGACGTTACCGGTAATGCCATAGCCCAAAACCAGGACCGACTCAATATTATTATGGGCCCTAGGACAAATAAAAATTTTAGACTCCTAAAAATTTTATTGAGAAAATCGCATAAAAAATCTTCAAAGTGACAACCACTAGCACTTTAAACCTCGAGAGTATTTAACTAGCACAATAAACCTTCAAATTAAATATATTAACATATAAAACCTTAAAACTGGTTTTTTATTGCGCGCCGTCAGAATATTTAACGGTTCACTGTTCATTTCCGTTAAAAAGTGATGATAATGCATTAAATTTATTTATTTTAATTAAAAAATTATATTAAATATTAATTTATTATTTATTATAAATAAAAATAAATAAAATATCTAAAATATTTTTAAAAGAAGTTGACAAAAGTTACAAAAATTATTTAAAATTTTTTTTAAAAATAATTTTTTTTTATATTTCCTAAATTTATATATTTGATAAAAATGTTTATTTTGTGTTAATAAAGATAATATAACTTTAAATTTATGTTTAACTAGAAAAATTACTATTAATTATTTTATTTTATTTATCACAACTAAAAAAATTTAAAAATACTTTTAAAATTAATAAATAAAGTTTTTCTTTGCATATTTGAAGTTTAAAAAAGTAAGATTATTTTGCACACTTATGTAATAAATAAAGTTATAGTTTGCATATTTGTCATCTTTACTTCATGTATTTTTTAATATTATTTGTATTTTTTAACCATGATAAAATACTAAAAGATTAACTTTTAGTTAAAAATAACTTTAAAATCATATTAATGTTATTTACAGAAAATAAACATTTTTTGTTAAATATAGTAATTGAGTAAAACAAATATTTTAGATATTTTTATTTATTTTTAATTATAATAAATATTAAAATAATACTTAATATATTTTTTAATTAAAATAAATAAATTTAATGCATTGTCATCACTTTTTAACGGAAATGAACAGTGAACCGTTAAATATTCTAACGGCGCACAATAAAAAACCAGTTTTAAGGTTTTATATGTTAATATATTTAATTTGAAGGTTTATTGTGCTAGTAAAATACTCTCTAGGTTTAAAGTGCTAGTGGCTGTCACTTTGAAGGTTTTTTATGCGATTTTCCCAAATTTTATTTCTTAGTTTTTTTACTGAATATTTTTTATTTTAAAGGTTTTTTTGTGTAACTTTTTTATAAATACAAAAATATATACTTATAAAAAAAAATTCATGGGCCCTTTTTTAAAAAAAAATTTAAAATATTTTTAAAAAGTTATAAAAAAAATTATTAAAAGAAAATCGGACCCTTTAATTATTAGGACAGGAATTTGGATCCGGGACGGTCGCACCGATTATCTCCCAAATTAGTCGGCCCTGCCCAAGACTTATACTTAGTAGTGTTTGCATAACAGTAGTGTCCGAACATCGAAACATCTTCGAGTTATGTACATTCTCCCATACCCGAAACCAAGTCATACTATATGGTCACGTCCCAAGTTCTATTCAATTATGTGACTTTTAGTGTTTGTGTTTGATATTTTTCAGTTAAGCTAACGACTTTTAATGAAAAATTTCATGGTGATAACGTAGCTTATTAGTACTAAAAATAACTTGAAAATCAAGAATCCAGATGTTATTATGTTTTTTTATATTAATATTATAATTATTTATACATTGCAGAAGTACAAAACATGTCAACAAATTTGTCCAGATAAAATAAAAGTTTTGGGGTTAAAATCAAAAATCTTTACTCAATAATATTATTTGGACTCCAGTCTTAGATATTTATTCGAATTAAAAGCTAAACTTCATCTTTTTCGTCGATTTTTGTAAACATAAATAACATATAGTTTGTGTAAAATCTTGCAACTTTCAGAAAGAAAAAAGTTATTTATTTATTTATTTTTACAGTTTCATTAATGAAAAAATTATCTTTGATTAAGTTAATAGATATATAAATCAGACTATTAATGACTTAAAGAGCCCGCCCCTAGTTTAACCTAAACTCTTGCGTAATATTTAAAACATAATCAGAGTCTCCCTCGGTAAGAAAAAGCAAAAAAAAAAAAAAAAGAACATCTAAAAACAAAATATATAAAATTACGAATAAAATCCGAAAATACAAACACAACAAAGAATAAATACATGTTTGTGAAACAAAGAAAGTATTAGTATAGATTAATTAGAAAATAAAACAATAATTTTCAATGGAAAATTAATAAATACATGTTTGTTAAAAATAAAACCTGAAACATTTACCTTTAAAAAAAAAAGAGAATACTAAGGAATAATCCGACTCTCTGAAATTATTTTGCATCAAAATTTTATAGTGTAAAAATGTAAACAGCCGGCAATCCGTGTAGGAGACGCGTCCCTACCACATTAAATAACTCTATTTTCCTCTACTGGTTGAGTATTTTGGGTGTTTGTTTAAACAAAGTCAGCATATTATTACGCCTATAAAAGCAATTGCACAAAGAACCGATTTAACGCATCCAATTAGCCTATCTCTCTCAAGAAACACACAAAACACACACACACACACACACACAAAAATGGATGGTGAGGAACAGCAAATAGATGGTGAAGTTAATAACCATGACGATGAGTACAAGTTGAAAGAGAAAAAGGTATTATTTCATATATCACCTCTCCTCTTTCTCCAATTCTATAGTTTGAATTCATAGAATCATCTGTTTTTTTTTTCACCAAGAAGTATATATAGGTCGATTTGATCGTCTAAGTGCCTATCAAATTTCAATATCTATCTAAAAACATAAGTTATATTTCTTACTACTAAACATCAGAAGCGCGCACAGCTTATCTAAGCATAACGTTCTAATTACAAATTATTGTGTTTGTGTTCATCAAAGTCATATTCGAAACATTTTTTGCTGTTGTTATCAGAAATCATGGGGAAAACTATTTCGGCCCGATTCTTTCAGCATAGAAGCCGGGAAAACTCCAACGAACACCGGTCATTCCTCATTGGTGCGTATCTAATTTACACATTCTTGTTTGATGAAGAAGATTGGTCAACTATATAAGTTTGGTGATTGTATGAAAAAAATATATATATAGATGAGCTGGAGAACGACGCTGAGTTTGGCATTTCAGAGCCTAGGAGTGGTGTACGGAGACATTGGGACATCGCCGTTATATGTGTACGCAAGTACTTTCACTGAAGGCATCAATGACAAAGATGATGTTATTGGCGTTCTCTCGCTCATCGTCTACACTCTTACTCTCGTCGCGTTACTCAAATACGTTTTCATTGTTCTTCAGGCTAACGACAATGGAGAAGGTACTCTTTCTTCTTTTCTCGATGGTTGATGTTTCGTTTAATTTGTATTCACATAGTAGACAATAATTTTACATTACTGTCATGTTTCAAATAAGACAATATTACTTTCTTTCTTATTTAAAATATGAACTACTACGAATGAAATTATAATTTTGTTTAAAATTTTGCATCAAAGATAGAAAATGAAATTATGTGTAAAAGAAAGAGAAAATCATAGAACACTCTTTGTTATGAAAAAAAAAGAGAGCAATTCATCGGATCGCCTAAGATTGGGATTTGGGAAGAATACATATAGAATATACAGAATGGCTTAATTGAAATTTAAGGTTTATATATATGGTTAATGTTTTTCTTATAAGTTACTTATATATTTAGTGTTAGAAAGAAACAAATGTAACGTGCAACTTCACTTATTCTCTAAATAATGAGTCAATCATGATCGATGCATGGTTGATGGAGTAAATTATAGAATTTGTTTTTTTTTGTCATCTAACAAATTGTAGATGACAAGCAAGGTGTATTATCATATATACCGGATGAATTATACGCGGAGTTTTTAAATATATATATTTTTAATAATTTTATAAATTAGTAGTTTGATAAATACTTTGTAAAAAAATCATTGATAATCATGTTATACATAATTAAAAACTTTAGTAACTTGTTACCAACAACATATTATTTTGTCCAACTATTTTGAAACCATATCTTATGGAAATAACAACGTAAATTGGAAGTACAATAAATTAATATAGTGTTAGAACTTATGAGACATTTCTTTTGTAAAACTTCATCATGAATCCTATTTGAATAGAATATTTTTCTTATAAAATTTGATGCCGAGTCAAAATAGTTTTTTCTCCTAAAACCACAAAACCACATTTTTCATCAAAATCTCATTTTTCCGTCAAAACTATAAATACTCATTTTTCCTCCAAAACTGCAAAATCGTGTGTTTTTTTGTTAAGACCGCAAAATTTGTTTTTCCCGTAAAAAATATAAAATAACTTTTTCCCATTAAAACTTTGTTTTTCCGCTAAAAGTCAAAAAATACGTCTTCCGCCAAAGTTGGAAATTTGTGTTTTCTCGTTAAGCTTCAAAATATCGTTTTTCGTCAAAATTGCAATCGTGTTCTCTCGACAAAACCGGTAAACCATGTTTTTCTACCGAAAACATAAATCTGCGTTTTTGCGCCAAACCTAAAAATGCATTTTAAAAACCTACAAAACTTTATTTTTTATTGTCAAAACCATATTTGTTTTTTTTTCCAAAATGCATTTAAAGAAGAGACGAACAGTCATTGATTTAATTGATTATTTTTTTTTTGTTAGAAGCACATTTGTTTTTTCAAAATACATTTAAAGAAAACGTGGAAAGTCATTGATTTAATTGATTATTGTTAAATTTATTTTTTAAAAGGTGATGTGTCACTAAAATAGGTGCTGATGTGTCACCTTCTTATGACACACACTGAGTCATTATATAATAGACTAGATGAGTACCCACACAAATGTGTGGGGTTTCTTTTTAAATTTTGTATAATATTTAAAATTTAAAAGCAGTTTTTTAAAAAATTCACTTTCATTTTTATGTTTTTGGATGGTCATCATATGTAGAGAAAATATTGTTTTTTTCTTGTTTTAGTTAGTCTTTCTATTGAATTTTTGTCTTCAATGAAACTTATCACACAATTACACTACTAAAAATAATTAAGTTCTTCAGTTAAAACTATAACCTGGCAATTTAAAGCATCGTAAACATATCTAGATAAAAGAATCCACAAATACTATGTAGTATACTAAATATTATGATTTAGAACTCAATACGCATATTTTCTAAATAAATATATAAACTTATTATAACCAAATTTTCTATTCTCATTGAGACCTTCACGATTTCTTTTGAAATTAAAAGGTTAAGTAAATGAATATTTCAACCATATACCAACCAAATAAAAAACTAAAAATCAGTTCTATAATATCATTATACACAATAATTTGTATATAGCATGAAGATACACAATAATTTGTGAGATACAAGAACAAACCATTAGTGAATCTTATTTTTATGTAAAAGTTACTTAAGTATATTAAATTAATGTTTGTTAGATTTCTTTAACATACCAATCTATAATAGCATAATACACAATAATTTATATATAACATAAAGATACACAATAATTTGTGAGGTAGAAGAACAAACCATTAGCAAATCTCATTTTAAAGTAAAACTTACTCAAGTATTCTAAATTAATATATGTTAGTTTTCAACAAATGTTCAACTTTAAAAAAAAAAAAAAAATAGAAGGTATCAAAAGTAAAAGTCAAAAAAGCTATCATGATAAATAAATCAGAGCATAAGATAAATGAACATGTAAACAAAAGATTTCTTTAGCTTTAGTTTAAATTTGACCAAAAAAATAGCTTTAATTGAGTTTTGACCAAGAGAAAAAATCTTTAATTGAGTTTTATATTTTCTAAAAATAATAAATAAATTAGATGATGTGTCATGGAGATGGATGCTTAGGTATCAATCCCTTGTGAAGCACACTCAACTTTTATATAATAGATTCATATAATGATAAAATTGTTGAAAATATAATATAGTAATTAAAGCTACAAAAAAGTAAAATACACACACGATGGTTGCGCTTTTATTGGATCCACATTCAGATTCAGTAGATCTATAATGAGTTAATCAAGAATCAAAACTTCACTTGCTTTTTTTAATAAAAAACTATAGCTAAATAATAAAACGCAATTATTACAATTTATTATGTGACGCACGTCCTCCAGATCAATAATTTTGTACGATGTCGCATGTTGACCATTTTTATATAATGGTATCAAGTGACGCGATTCGCGCGATCCAATAAATAAATTCTTGTTGCTTAAGTAACGCGCGTCTAGAGCTCGTAAAAGTACCACGTTGACTTTATATGTCTATAGATTTTTATTATTTCTAGTGACAATGTTAATAGTTAATACTAATATCTTTTTCGTTTATAATTGTTATTCAAAATGACTTAAAATCTGAATGTCCCTTTAAAAGCCTCCCTTAAGAGAAAATTTCAAACTAGTGTTTGTTTAGGTCGGAAGGAGAGGGGGATTAATGAAAAAAAAAACCTAGAGAAAAACGTAATCGTCTCGAAAATGTTCAAAAAAAGAAAAGAAAAAAGTAATCGTCTGAATTGCTTTCTCTCATTCGTTTAACGTTTTACGACTTCGTCGTTCTTCAGATTCACAACAATAACCAATATGTTAATAATGTTCATTGTTCGTAATTATATAGATAACATATTTATCATTTCTGAACTAGTGAGACAACATATTATATATTATAGTGTCAAGATAAAGTTATACATACGCAGGAGGAACATTTGCATTATACTCATTGATATGTCGTTACGCGAAAACGGGACTAATCCCAAACCAAGAACCAGAAGATAGTGAGCTCTCAAACTATACACTTGAATTTCCAAACACACAGCACAGAAGAGCCCATAAGATCAAAGAGAAGCTCGAGAACTTTAAATTCGCTAAGATCATACTCTTCCTCGTCACTATTATGGGCACTTCTATGGTCATTGGTGATGGTATCCTCACTC
Organism: Alliaria petiolata; assembly: GCA_020283515.1. Classification (NCBI taxonomy): domain Eukaryota; kingdom Viridiplantae; phylum Streptophyta; class Magnoliopsida; order Brassicales; family Brassicaceae; genus Alliaria; species Alliaria petiolata. Next base: position 72,546,773 of record JAHZTW010000004.1, on the reverse strand, counting down.
CTTCCATCTCAGGTAAAGGACCGATCGACTTGAGGTCCAAAACCATCAATCGATTATATGTATTTTGAAAACATTCGAAACTAATAAATTTTCATGCGTTTTATTGTATTTTGTATCCAGTACTTTCAGCAGTAAGTGGAATCAAATCGCTCGGGCAAAGTAAACTCAACACATTCATCTTTTTCTTGTTATCTTATATTAACTGATATATGCAAATGCAACTATGTAATGTACGTAACTGTGACATAGATGTCATTTGATGATAATGTGCAGATACGGTCGTTGGTGTTTCGGTTGCAATCTTGATTCTGCTATTCGCATTTCAGCGGTTCGGAACTGATAAAGTCGGATTGTCATTCGCTCCGATCATCCTCGTATGGTTCATGTTTCTGACAGGAATTGGGCTCTTTAATCTGTTTAAGCATGACATTACCGTCCTAAAAGCACTTAATCCACTCTATATTATTCACTACTTTAGAAGAAATGGTAAAAAAAGTTGGATTTCCCTCGGAGGTGTCTTTCTCTGCATCACTGGTGAGAGTCCATATATATGATTTATATTCTGATACTCAAATATGAAATTTACTTTTTAAATGATTGGAATGTAATTTTCTGAATTAGGGACGGAGGCTATGTTTGCTGATCTAGGTCATTTCAGTGTCCGAGCCGTGCAGGTGATTTTTATATCCCTAGAAAGATAAATGGTTTAGATTTTTTATGCATTTTTACTAATTAATGGTAACAAATTTCTGATTTCAAGAAGTATTTATTGAAAATAATTGTGTTTCATAAATTACTATTGGTTTAATTAGACTCATAGAAAATTGTTTAAAAAAATTAAAAAATATATGTGTATGATTAAACATTGATTTTTTTCTTAATATATATATATATATATATATATATAGAAACTCTAATTTTTTATGTTTTTGAAACGGATATATTATATAATAGACATCGACCAATAGACTCATTACCAAATAGTTTAGAAGCTCATGAAACTTAACCACGCATCTATTTTTGTTGTAGTTCACTAACCCAATTTTGCCAAAAAAAAATGTTGCAGATTAGTTTCTCATGTGTCGCATATCCAGCGCTAGTAACGATATATTGTGGGCAGGCTGCATACCTCACTAAACATACTTCCAATGTTTCAAATACTTTCTACGACTCTATCCCAGGTTAGTTTATAATATCAAATTATATAATTTTGAAATTAAAAAGTGCTAACAATCAATGTTCTTAATTAATTTCGATAATTAATTTATTCAGATTAATGTGAATATTTATGAACTTTCAACTCAAAATTAATGATTCCTACTAAGTATCAATGTAGATATATCTAACAACATAACATTGGATGCAACTTAACAGATCCGTTTTACTGGCCAACATTTGTGGTGGCGGTCGCAGCATCAATCATAGCGAGCCAAGCTATGATATCGGGCGCCTTCTCGGTCATCTCGCAGTCTCTACGTATGGGTTGTTTCCCTAGAGTGAAGGTGGTTCACACCTCGGCTAAGTACGAGGGACAAGTCTACATCCCCGAGATTAACTACTTCCTCATGCTCGCATGCGTGGCTGTTACTCTCGCCTTCAGAACAACCGAAAAGATAGGACATGCTTATGGGATCGCCGTTGTAACCGTCATGGTAATCACGACCATTATGGTGACTCTCATAATGCTTGTTATTTGGAAGACCAACATAGTGTGGATCGGTATGTTCTTAATCATATTTGGGTCGATAGAGATGTTATACCTATCCTCGGTCATGTACAAGTTCACGAGCGGTGGGTATTTACCACTAGCGATAACGCTAGTTTTGATGGCGATGATGGCGATTTGGCAATATGTTCACGTACTCAAGTACCGGTACGAGCTGAGGGAGAAGATTTCTGGTGAAACCGCTATACAAATGGCTTCAAGCCCTGACGTAAACCGGGTTTCAGGGATTGCTCTGTTCTACACGGAGCTTGTTCACGGTATAACTCCATTGTTCTCTCATTATATCTCAAATCTTTCGTCTGTCCACTCGGTTTTCGTCTTGATATCGATCAAGTCACTTCCTGTGAGTCGCGTGACGCCATCAGAGCGCTTCTTTTTCCGTTACGCGGAGCCAAAGGATTTCGGTATGTTTCGATGTGTGGTAAGGTATGGTTACAAGGAAGACATCGAGGAGACTGATGAGTTCGAGCGTCAGTTTGTTCATTACTTAAAGGAATTCATACATCACGAGTACTTCATTTCCGGAGGAGGAGGAGACGTGGACGAGACGACAGAGAAAGAAGAGGAACCAAATGTTGAGACTACTACACTTGTGCCTTTGTCTAACTCTGTCCCTTCGTCGGATCGGATTGGCTCCACGCATTCGTCGTCAAACAAGATTAGGTCGGGAAGGGTGCAATCCGTGGAGAATCAGACGGATTTGGTGGAGAAAGCTAGAGAGAAAGGAATGGTTTATCTAATGGGAGAGACTGAGATTACGGCGGATAAAGATTCTTCTTTGTTTAAGAAGTTCATAGTAAACCATGCTTACAATTTCTTGAAGAAGAATTGTCGTGAAGGAGACAAAGCACTTGCGATTCCAAGGTCGAAGCTTTTTAAGGTTGGCATGACTTATGAGCTATAAGATTCTCTAATTCGTCCTGTCTCTCTGTGTGTGTGTGTGTGTGTGATTCATACGTGTGGTTTAAGTTCATTGTGACCTAAATGGAAGTGTCTCCATGTGACCATGTCTAAGTGACGCCTGGTTTGTTTGTTTATTTTTGATTAATTTTTATTTTTTAGTAGTACGTTACCTTTTGCTTTGTGACTGTCAATATTTATTGGGAAATTAGCATCGATGAGCATAAAAAATAACTAAAACTAAGCAAATAACCATATTGAATGACTATAGTATTATACGTGTAACATGTATTTTTTTTTTTCCAACCAAATATAAACTTTATTAACTCGGGAAGCTGGATTTGGAAGAGCTTATGCAAGCTTCGACCGATAGCTCGTCCCTTCGTCTTCTGTGAAGTGGGTTCAGGTATTTCGGCTAACTTTTGGCTTGATAATTGGACCTCTTTAGGTCCTTTGATTGACTTGACGGGTGAGTCTGGCCCGAGAGTTGCTGGTCTCCCTATTCAGGCGGTGGTTTCGCAAGCTATTAATCAAGGGGAGTGGTGGATTAAAGCTAGTCGCAGCAGGAACCCAATAATCTTGCTCCTGAAACAGTGTCTGCCTCCGGTGACAGCCATTGTAGAATCAGAAGCGGATGATATGTTCCTGTGGAAGACTCGACAGAATACTCCTTCTACAACATTCTCAGGCTCACTTACGTGGGATACTCTTCATCCTCAAGGGCCGAAAGTTGATTGGTACTCGGCGGTTTGGTTCAAAGGAAAGATTCCGAAACATGCTTTTGTCTCATGGGTTGCAGCGAGGAATGGCCTTCCTACTAGAGACAGATTACGAAGTTGGGGTCTTCCAGTCCCGTCCACTTGTCTTCTATGTTGCGTTCATGATGAATCTCGGCAGCATCTCTTCTTCGATTGTCCTTTTAGTAATGAGGTTTGGTCTTTCTTTTCCTCCAAAGCCCATCTTAATCCTCCCAGTTTGTTTGAGAATGGATTGAGATGGATGAAAGACCCAATTAGAGATAAGAACGTTGCCTTAATCCTCAAGTTAGTGTTCCAAGCCTCTATCTACTCTATATGGAAAGAGAGGAATGCTAGGCTCCATTCCGGTTTGTTGAGACCAGTGGTCACGGTAATCGCTGATATCGAAGCTACTATCCGTTTCAGGCTGGATTCTCTATCTCGGACTCAGAGAAGCTCTTCCTCCTCGGTTTCTTTACTCACTTCGTGGTTTACTCTACTAGCTAATTAAGTTGTTTTAGTTTTAGACTTTTGCTTAGCATAGGCTGCTAATTGCTAATTGCAGATCTCTTTTGTACAGATCTGGTGAAGTTGAAGAGCTGTAACCCCGATAGTGACTTGTAATTTTGACTTTATAATTTGATGAAGGTTCGTTAAAAAAAAAAAAAACTTTATTAACTTAAGGGACGTGACAAAACATAATACTTATACAAAGAAGGAGTCAACCATTGAGGAGGATGAACACAACTAAAATACTGTATATTCTTCTTTCTTTCGAGATCTTTCTTTTTATTGTTTGTTAAATACTTTTTTCTCTCCCTCTCAATTTATTTGCTTTCCATTTTTTTTAAAACATTGATTCAAACTTACACTCGTATTGAAAAAAACATAAATTTTGTTTTCCGCACAAGCGATTGTTTGAATTTTTCAAAATAGACACAAATCTATTTTGAGAAAATTATTCTAAAGGAAAAATGTATCATTCTATATAAAACACATGTAATATTTTTTTGAGAAAATAACCACATGTAATATCATTCTAATATATGTCTTTTATATAGAATGCTTATATAGAATGCTGATTATTTACTTATAACATATCCAATTTTAAGAAAATTGTATTTGTTGAGCTGAGGGAAGGCGATAACATTCTGATTAATCAATCATACGACATGGAAAGAGCTGAAGCGGATTAGTGACGTCAGGCTGGTTGGTGATGACGCTGGAGTGGTTTGTGCGTACTATACTATTTTTTTTTTATGAACTTAATTGTTGTTATCAACTACGTTATACTATTTTTTTTTTATGAACTTGGTTGTTGTTATTAACTACGTTATACTATTTTTTCTAGTTCGTCACCAATTAAGTAGTATATGTGGTTAATGAAGGAGATTGGATCACAAGAACTAGGCATGGGCATTCAAATCCTCACCTCATTTCAGATTGATTTTTTTGGGTTTCTGATAATCCGGGTAGAGAAGTTTATGACCCATATAGAAACCAAACAAATTTTGGTTCAGTTTGGTTCGGGTAGGTCTCGGATCCAGATCGGTTCCGGATATTTGAAATAATAATATTTGACAGAATTTAGTTTAATTTTTCATAAATTTAATTTTGCAAAAATTGTTTAATTTTAAACAAATATAAGTAAAGACATTCAAATATTTATTTATTTTGGATATTTTGGTTATTTCTGTTTAAACATTACTAATATTTTTGAGTTTATAATTATAATTTTGGATATTTAGTTACTTAAAATTCAGAGCCGTGCCTGAAATATTGGTGGTCCAATACGAAATCAAAAGTCGGAGCCCTGGATAATACATTAAAACACCAAAATTGTAGCTCAAATTTGGCAAAAAAAAATTGTTTTAGGATATTTTTTTTAAACTAAAATTTTTTACCTTGAGAAATAAATCAAACAAACATAAAAAGCAAATAGTAAAGAAATTGAAAATATTTGGGCCCTAAAAAATTTCAAAAAAATGTGAGGCCCTACACATATGTATCATATGTGTTGTATCATGCACGACTCTGCTTAAAATCTAAATATTACTATTTTTTTTGGGTATATAATTATATTTCGGGTATCTCGGATAGCGGTTCGGTTTTTGGTTTGGGTATTTATAACTATTTGGTTTGGTTTAGTTCCTTCAGTTCCAGATAATTTGCTGAGGCCTACTAACCATAACTGTTATGTCGTACAAAAGGTATATTTGTTGGATGAAAGAGAATACAACTATTTAAAGCTGTATTATCTAAATGTAATCTGAAACTTATGGTTTATGCAGGTTTCTAAATTACAATTTTAATTTTTATAATATTATTTATTATATTCTATTTTCTCAACATAGTTGGTCATTTACTTGTTTTTGAATGAATTTCCTTTAAATATAAACATGTCATTTTATATTGAATTAACAATGTCAATCCATTCTATTTCGTTCTATATTTTTTTTTCCACTGAATATATATTAAGGCAAAGGTTTTCGATTACAAGGTGAGATACACAACATCAACCCCTTTGAAGGTTAACAACAACAGTTAGTATAACTTGACAACCTATTTACCCAAAAAATCATCCCTGAAACAACCTAAAGATTCCAGATCAGAAAGAGACAGAGGCACATAGACAAAGATGTCCCGAAGCCAAAAGGGATAACCCGAAGCAACATAAAAGTGCCACCTATTCTCCAAAGTGACGCTTTTAGCAATGAGAAAAGCTCCTCTGTTTCTATGTCTTGGTTCTACTTCCTTCCAGTCATTGATACGGTCCAAAAGATTTGTAAGAAAGTCAAACTCCTCCTTATAAGATGGCCACGCTCTTGGTCTTGTATCAACCCCAACCAAATCAGGAGCCTCAACCGTAAAAACTACATGATTTAACTTATGAGAAACTATACTTTCAATTGTCCAACCCAAACAAAGAAGTTTTGCTCGGTTGAGACTTGACGCACCACTAAGAGCTCTCCGACTATGCAATACGACATCGCCGACATGATTTCTAACCACCCAAGCACAACCCGCGATGTTTTCTGATTTTTGCCAAGTAACACCCACATTGCACTTGACCCAATTAGGTGGAGGCTTTTTCCAGTGCACTCCTTTCCTGCTACGATCTGGGAGATTGCTAGAATTTGACTCTAAAACTACTTCCGGAGCTAAATACCACATATTAGCTTCTTTTTTAATTTTATCCATCATGTCAAGAGGACAGAAATCTTTCCCTTCAAAAAGAAACTTATTCCTGTTTTCCATAGGAACCACACAATCCAGGGAAAAGATCTTCTGATCAGCGAATGAATTTTAATAATTTTCCCCATCAACATGAGGTAGTGTACATTCACAAAGATCGAGTCAGGATGGAAGCCTCCTTGAGGCAGAGGAAAATCGGATAGAGCCCATACCTGACGCGTCACCGAACAAGTGAAGAGGACATGATTTGAATTTTCTCATTCACCTCCACAATTTTGACACAGAGAGTCCAGTTTTATCCCTCGTTTTCGTAAATTGTCCACCACCGGGATCGTTTCACTTAGAAGTCTCCAAACAAAGGCTCTTGTTTTTGGGGCGTCAGAAGATCCCATGCTTTTTCCTTCAACCCATTCAGCGAGGGAAGCATTGCAGATTGTGCAAAAAGGTCCTTCTTCTTTGATGTATGACCAAGCCAATAGGTAGACTTGACAGAGAAATCACCACTCTTGTTGTGCTTCCAAATCCAATAGTCCTTTTGATTATCCAAAAGCTTGATCTTTAGAATCAACTCAATGTCCCCAGGAAGGAAAAGATCCTCCAACAAAGCAAGGTTCCACCTCGAGTGGTCTTGGATCATCAATTTATCAACTGTCATATAAAAACCCACCAGACAATTTTTCATCCATGGTACCCGTGGGTTGTCTTTGTTTATCCATGGATCAACCCACACTCTGAAGGATTTCCCATTCCTCATCTTCTTAGTGATACCTGAGATTAGAAGCTCTCTTCCATGAACAATGCTCCTCCAAGCAAAAGAAGGTCTTTCACCCAGGGAAGCCTGTAAAAGGTCATTGTTAACAAAATAACGGCTCTTCATCACTCTGAAAAAGGCAATCATGGTCCTTCAAAATCCTCCATACTTGTTTCGCCAAAAGAGCTTGGTTAAAGCTTTCAATATCCTTAAAACCCAAACCGCGTAAGGGTTTTGACAAACAAAGTTTCTCCCAACTTAGCCAATGCACTTTCCTTTTATGGTCTACGTCATTCCACCAAAAGTCCGACATTGCCGCGGTGAGATTTGCAATTGTCGACTTTGGTAGTTTGAAACAACTCATGGCATAGACTGGCATCGCCAGAGCCACCGCTTTGAGGAGAGTTTCTTTACCTCCAAGCGAGAGGCTCCTAGCAAACCAGCCTGTTAACTTTGATTTTCGCCTGTCTTGAATGAAACCAAGGAGTTCAGCTTTTGAGCCACTGAAGCACTCTGGAAGACCCAGATAACTTCCCGCACCGCATTCGTTGAAAATCCCAAAAATACCTTGGAGTTTGCCTTTTAAATTTTCTTCAATCTTTACTCCAAAGGAGAGGGATGATTTGGACAGATTCACAACTTGACCAGTAGCTTGGCCATACAACTTTGGAATCCTCTTTAGTTCTGTGCACTCCTCTTCGTTTGCTTTACACAGAAATAGACTATCGTCTGCAAACAGAAGATGGTGAATCGATGGCCTTGAGTCTGAGAAACGCAGACCAGAAATGGTACTTGCAAGCTCCGCTTTATTCAGTAGATGAGTCAGATCTTCTGTACACAGGACAAAGAGAGATGGCGAGAGTGGGTCCCCCTTGTCTCAGAACGCGAGAAGGAGATATAAGCCCGAAGGGTTGGTCATTGATTAGGAAAGAGAAAGTCACCGCAGTGACAGAACATAACCCACTCCACCCACTTCTTCTCAAAACCAAGCGCAATTAGGAGGCTTTTCAGATACGACCACTCCACTCTATCATACACCTTTGACATGTCGGACTTCATGGCCATAAATTCCTTGGATATTGAGGGATGCGTTCTGAGTCCATGAACCATTTCATGGGCTATAATAATATTGTCCGAGATTAACCTCTCAGGAACAAAAGCCGATTGCGTGGGAGAGACTATTTTTTGCTAAAAACGGTTTTAAACGCTTTATCAAGATATTGGAGATAGTCTTGTAGTAAACAGAGCAGTACTGATAGGCCTGAGGTCACTCATCTTCTTTGCTTTGACTGTCTTTGGGAGAAGACATAACAGAGTGTAATTCCATTCCACATGAAAAACATCTGACACAAAGAAATTTTGGATCTCGTCATCACCTGCGAACCCTCCACGTTCCAATACTTCTGGAAGAAGAATCCTATCATGCCATCAGCTCCCGGTGTACTAGATGGTTTGATTGCAAAAACCGCCTCCACAATTTCTTCTTTTGTGACCCTTTTTGTTAGCCTTATATTCATCTTCCCTGTCACTCTTGGTACAAAATCCTGGAAGATCTCTTGCATGTTTTCCATCTGAGAAGATTTGAACAGGTCTGTAAAATATGCGCTAGCCACCTCGCCTTTTGATGCATATGATCTCTGTTCATTCCCCTTAATATCCAAAAGCATTTGAAGTCTAATTCTACCTCAATTGTCTTTCACCGAAGCATGGAAGAACTTTGTGTTTTTGTCACCCTCATGAAGCCATTTGTGTTTGCACTTCTGACTCCAATAAGATTCCTCTTCTATGTATGCATCAACTAGCTCCTTTTTCAGAGCCTGCACGATGTGAAGACAAGGAAAACTGGAAGACTGCTCTGTTTCTATGTCTGCTTGATCCTTGAATATCCTTTCTCTTAAATTGAAAATATTTCGTCTTTTGCAAGAACTTAAGGCTCTACGACACCTTTGAATACGAGCCGAGACTAAGAGATTTAAACCTCTTGGATTAGCATTCAATGCTCTTTCAATCTCCTCACTGACTCTTGGTTTATTGAACAGTTTTTGTCAAATTTTAAATTGCCTTTGTAAACCTCATGAGTGAATAAAAGCCTTACCAACACAGGACGTTGTCCGAGCCCCGTTTCTCAAGAAAATTTTGACTCGCAACCGGGAACTTCCTTAACCACTCTTGGTTAGCAAAGAACTTATCCAACTTACTCTGAATCCAAAAATCCCCCCTTTTACCGCCCCACGTAAACGGGTTACCCTGACTCGGAAGTAACCTCATATCACAAATGTGCAGCATGTCATTGAAACCTTCGAAAGTTTTGTTACTCCTTCTCAGGCCTCCTATTTTATCAGAGTTTTGGCTAATCTCGTTGAAATCGCCTACCATACACCAGGCCTCCTGATATGATCATGGATGCGACGCTTGAACCAGAGGAAGGAGAGCTTGAACCAGCGGATGCTTTGCTTGTACCTGAAGGATCTATGACTAGAGCAAGGACAAAGAAACTCAAAGAAGCACTTAACGGTCTGATAATTAGAGTTCAAGATCAGATGGGCCGAATGGAGAAAGAAGAGAATCAAAACTCCCTGATTTTGATTCAAGCTATATAGTCGAACTATATAGTCAAGCCACATCTTCGACTATGATTCAACCTATATAGTCAAGATATATAGTTGAGCTACACTCGTCAACTATATAGTCGAGTTATATAGTTGAGCTATATAGTCAAGATTCGGCCAAAGGAAAGAAATGCAGTTGAAGAGTCTAATTCGACCAGAAGACTAAAAGTGGGAAGCTAAATGATCTCAAGAGTCATGCGCTGAAGCCAAGAGTCATTCAACTTATTTACTTTGTTCTTTGGTCTTTTCCTTAGTTAATGTTACATTGTTTTTAACACATTTTGTCTAGTTTTCTACAAAGGATTTCTTATAAATACTTATGTAATCTCATTTGAGAAACAACCATCTTTTTTTATCTTCTTTTGAGAGTGATTCTCTGTTGTTCCTTGTGAACTTTTCGATCATTTGGTGCATAATATCCAAACGATCAAACCGGTTTATCAAGAGTCATTCTGCAGTCTCTTGTGTGGCCATTCACCTTCTTTGTTCGTAGTCTTCGTTTTAAGCGAGTTTTGGGCTTAGGGTTTCATATTCCTTAACATCTTACTTCACGGGTTCTATCAACAAGGAATCCACCGCCTCGTTTCA
>JAHZTW010000004.1:72495118-72535973 GCA_020283515.1 Alliaria petiolata | reverse complement strand
AAAAAAAAAAAAAAAAAAAAAAAAAAAAAAAAAAAAAAAAAAAAAGAAATCAAAAGGCAAATATCAAAGAAGTCTGGTTATTTTTAGATCATTTCTGAAAATTGTTATTCTTCTTTTCTTTCTATCTATATGATTTCTTTGGGAACACTTGATTTATTCTTTGAGATTGTTTGGGGATACGAATCAGATCGATTGGTTAGTTCTATACGAACTCTAGAGGATCACTGAGGGAATACATTTTGAGAGAAACACGTTGAGGGAAAACACTTGAGAGAAACACTTGTGAGAATTTTTACTACTAATCTGTTTGCTCAGTTTTACAGGAAAAATAATCATGTCTAATCACGATGGAAGCAACAATGAAGAAAGAGAAGCAGTACCTAATTTGCAAATGCAAGCATTGATGGGAGAGATGCAGCGTTTGATGAGAATAGAAATAAATGGAGTCTATGAAANAGAAAGAGAAGCAGTACCTAATTTGCAAATGCAAGCATTGATGGGAGAGATGCAGCGTTTGATGAGAATAGAAATAAATGGAGTCTATGAAAGACTAGAGGAGGTAAGTGTTGAGGCTAGACAGAGGCAACCACACGATGTGCCTGCTGGAAGAGAAAGAGAACAACCTAGACCAGTAAGGGTCGATGGGGAAGATGACTATTACAGTCGTGATGATCACTCATCTCAGGGGAGTCAGAGGATACAAAGACGTGCTAGAGAAGCAAGGGGACAACCTGAAAACAACTTGAGTGGTCTAAAGCTTAAAATTCCATCATTTCAGGGGGAAAATGATGCAGATGCCTACTTGGAGTGGGAAAAGAAAATTGAGCTAGTCTTTGATTGCCAACACTACACAGAAACCCAAAAGGTTAGAGTGGCAGCTACTGAGTTTTATGATTATGCTATTAATTGGTGGGATCAATTGGTGACAAGCAGGAGACACAATGGAGAACGTCCCATTGAGTCATGGGCTGACATGAAAGCCATCATGAGGCGACGATTTGTGCCTAGTCACTACCACAGAGAGTTGCATCAAAAACTCAGAAGACTTGTTCAAGGCAGTAGACCCGTTGAGGACTATTTTCAAGAGATGGAAACTCTTATGATAAGAGCAGATGTTGATGAGGATCGAGAGGCTACTATGGCCAGGTTTCTAAGTGGAATGAATAGAGATCTTCAGGATCGCTGGGAGCTACAGAATTATGTAGACTTGGAGGAAATGCTACACAAAGCTATTCTGGTGGAATAGCAACTCAAGAGAAAGAGTATAATTCGACCATCATATGGTGCTGGATCATCTAATGCTAAGCCGAATTACTCCAGAGAAGATAAAACAGCTTCAAAGCAACGGTTTGAAGCTAAACTGAATGCTAACAGTCAAGAGATTAAAGGAAAAGTCGAGCTTCCAAGAACAAGGAACCGAGATGTTAAGTGCTTTAAGTGTCACGGCAAAGGTCATTATGCCAATGAATGTCCCAACAAAAGTACTATGGTGTTAAGGGAAAATGGTGAGATCGAGACTGAAGAAGAGAAGTCTGAATCCGAAGCATCTATGGATCTTTATGAGGAGCATGCGACTACTGGAGATTTGTTGGTTACTAGAAAGGTTTTGATCACAAGCAGCAAGTCTGAAGAAGAAGAACAAAGAGAGAACTTGTTTCATACAAGATGTTTTGTCAAGGAGAAAGTTTGTAGTCTCATCATAGACGATGGAAGCTGTACCAATGTTTCTAGTACAACTATGGTGGAGAAGCTGAACTTGGAGACTAAGAAGCATCCTAAACCTTACCAACTTCAGTGGCTGAACGATCAAAGAAACATGAAAGTTACTAAGCAAGTGGTGATTCCTTTATCTATAAGAAAGTATGAGGACGAGATTCTTTGTGATGTGCTACCTATGGAGGCTGGACATATTCTCTTAGGGAGACCATGGCAGTATGATCGCAAAGTTAATCATGATGGATTTACCAACAAGCATTCTTTCAGATTCAAAGGTAAAAAGATCATACTCGTTCCTATGACACCACAAGAGATTTATCAGGATCAACTTGCGCTCAAACAGAGGGAAAAGAAACACAAAATGAGTGAACCCATACACACTTTGTACCAAAAAGAGAGCGAGAGTTTGAGTAAAACCCAGTCAAAGGCTTGTGAGAGCAAACCCGAGAGGAAACATTCTAACTTTTTCGTGAGGTCTAGTGAGTTTAAGAGATCTTTGCTTTCTGAGCAACCCATTCTTTTGCTTATATACAAAGAAACTCTTATGAGTTTGACTAACCTTGAGCCAGAGCTTCCGAGCAAGATTGTTTATGTTTTGCAGAACTTTGAAGATGTCTTTTCAAAAGACAATCCAAGTGGATTACCACCAATCCGTGGTATTGAACATCAGATTGATTTCGTGCCTGGAGCAGCCCTTCCAAACCGACCAGCCTACATAACCAATCATGTGGAAACTAAGGAGATTCAGAAACAAACCAATGATCTAATGGGAAAGGGATACATCAGAGAGAGCATGAGCCCTTGTGCTGTGTCAGTCCTACTCGTACCAAAGAAGGACGGAAGCTGGAGGATGTGTGTCGATTGAAGAGCCATCAACAACATCACTGTAAAGTATCGCCATCCTATTCCTCGTTTAGATGACATGCTAGATGAATTGCATGGTTCTTGTATCTTTTCAAAGATTGATCTAAAGAGTGGATATCACCAGATTCAAATGAAAGAGGGTGATGAGTGGAAAACTGCTTTTAAAACCAAGCTAGGGTTGTATGAATGGTTAGTTATGCCTTTTGGTTTAACAAATGCACCTAGTACATTTATGAGATTGATGAACCATGTTCTGCGAGCTTACATTGGAGTCTTTGTTGTGGTTTACTTTGATGATATCTTAGTATACAACAAGAGTCTAGATGAGCATGTTGAGCATCTGAAATTGGTTTTAAATATTCTTAGGAAAGACGCATTGTTTGCTAATTTGAAGAAATACACTTTTTGTACAGATAACCTTGTGTTTTTTGGTTTTGTTGTAAGTGCAGAAGGCATCAAAGTCGATGAAGAAAAGGTCAAAGCTATTAGAGAATGGCCAAGTCCGAAAACAGTTGGAGAAGTGAGAAGCTTTCATGGTCTTGCTGGATTTTATAGACGTTTTGTGAAAGACTTCAGCACCATTGCTGCACCACTCACTGAAGTGATCAAGAAAGAAGTAGGATTCAAATGGGAAGAAGCTCAAGAGGATGCATTCCAACTTTTGAAAGGGAAGCTTACTAACGCACGTGTCCTTACTTTACTAGATTTCTTGAAAACTTTTGAGATTGAATGCGATGCTTCTGGTGTAGGAATTGGGGCAGTGCTGATGCAAGAGAAGAAGCCTATCGCTTACTTTAGTGAAAATCTTGGAGGAGCCACTTTAAACTATCCAACTTATGACAAAGAGTTGTATGCTTTAGTTCGAGCACTTCAGACATGGCAACATTACTTATGGCCAAAAGAGTTTATGATACACACTGATCACGAATCTTTGAAACACTTGAAAGGCCAACATAAGTTAAACAAACGTCATGCGAGATGGGTTGAGTTCATAGAGACATTTCCTTATGTCATTCGGTACAAGAAAGGTAAGGACAATATAGTTGCTGATGCACTATCTCGAAGGTATGTCTTGATCTCTACTATAGATGCTAAGTTGTTAGGTTTTGAACAACTTAAAGAAATGTATGACACCGATTCTGAGTTAAAAGAAGTATTTCAAGCCTGTGAAAAGTTTGCATTTGGGAAATACTTTAGACATGAAGGTTTTCTATTTTATGAAAATCATTTATGTGTGCCTAATTGTTCCTTGAGAGACTTGTTAGTTAGGGAATCACATGGAGGTGGTCTAATGGGGCATTTTGGAGTTGCCAAGACTTTGAGTATTTTGCAGGATCACTTCTACTGGCCACACATGAAGAGAGACGTAGAGAGGATTTGTGGACGATGTGCTACTTGCAAGCAATCCAAATCAAAAGCACAATCGCATGGTTTGTATAGTCCTTTACCCATTCCTACTAAACCGTGGACTGATGTTTCAATGGATTTTGTACTTGGCTTGCCTATGACTAGAAAGGGACGAGATTCAGTGTTTGTGGTTGTATATCGGTTTTCTAAAATGGCACATTTCATACCTTGTTATAAAACTGATGATGCATCACTTGTGGCTGAATTGTTCTTTAGGAAAGTTGTTCGTTTGCACGGCATGCCTAGAACCATCGTTTCTGATAGGGATACAAAGTTCTTGAGTTACTTTTGGAAAACATTGTGGTCTAAGTTAGGAACTAAACTTCTGTTTTCAACTACTTGTCATCCACAAACTGATGGACAAACTGAAGTAGTTAATAGAACTTTATCCACTCTCTTGCGTGCAATCATAAAGAAGAACATAAAAACATGGGAAGATTATTTGCCTCATGTGGAATTTTCTTATAACCATTCTGTTCATTCTGCTACCAAGTACTCACATTTTCATATTGTTTATGGTTTTAATCCTTTGACCCCATTGGATTTAACTCCTTTACCTTTGAGTGAGCGTGTTAGTATGGATGGAAAGAAGAAGGCTGATCTTGTTAAGCAGATACATGAGAAGGCACGATTTAACCTAGAGAAAAGGACAGAGCAATATCGCAAGCAAGCTAACAAAGGAAGACGAGTGAAAGTCTTTGAGCCAGGATAACTTGTTTGGATTCACTTGAGGAAAGAACGATTTTCAACTGAAAGGAAGTCAAAGTTAATGCCAAGAATCGACGGACCATTCAAAGTCTTGAAACGGATTGATGGGGTCTAAATAGTCGTCCAAGATTGGAAGATTTCTTTGGGGACTCGTCTAGCTTTGAATTTGTAGGACCCTAAGCTGCAAGTGCACATCGTGCGTTGTAGTAGTTAGGGTATCGATCCACAGGGAGGAGGTCAACTGCAAAACAGAAGAATCAGGGCAACCAAAGACACAGGGAATTGGGGTTTTGGGGTAAGTGTCACGGTTTTTGCAGAAAATAAAGAGAGCAGTACCACGCCTTATATAGAGAGGGTTGTCAGCCTTTTCTATAACCAACGGGAAAAGGAAAATAAACGTAAAGACTTGTAAAAAAGCAAATCAGGTAAGCAGTGCAGAAAAAGTAAGTATTGAAATGCATAAATCTCGATGTAAAAGCAGATGGGGCGAACACGTTGGGAATCTTTTCGGGAAATCTATGGGGTTCTAACTAGAAATCAAACACACAAAAGTTAAGCAAACGAGACTAGGCGATTTTCCCCAAACTGATTCACTGGTTTTAACAACCTAACTTTATCAAGCAAGGTCGATATGCGAACTTATATTCCGCAGGTATACTCTCGTATCTTGCGTCCTAGACGAACACGCAATAAGATCGGGACAATAAACAATCAGACATCTTATAAAGGATGCTCTCTACCCTATTTTGGTCTAGATCTGAGATTCAGGACATTCGTCGCTCTCAAGACCCTGCGATCAGAATATAGTTCATGACGCTAGACTCATGCAATAAGAACGAATAAGGTGAGACAGAAAACCCTAATCTTCGGCCTAAACAATCGGTTCAACGACAGTTAATGAAATTCCCCATAGATCCCCTTAAAGAACACCCAACGAAAGTAAACTACTCAGACATAAACGAGCAAGTAGAAAACGTGATTGATGAATGCATAACTTGTATAAATCGATTGAAATAAAAGAGGGTTCAAGAACAAATCAATCTCCCTCAAAGAACAAAGTGGAAACCACGAATCAAAGATTCGCGGCCGCCAAAAGAAAGTTGTAACAAGAGAATTTCGTGATGCTAAGTGGTGATGCCCTAAAAAAACCCTAAAGGTCGAGTATATATAGGTCTTCAAGTGCCCTAGGTCGTGGATTAGGTCTTGGCTTGCATAAGACGGCTGCGGGTTTAAGTTGGGCTTCAAATGGGCTCGGGAATCCGTGAGTGGCCTGGCCGCGCGAGCGACTGGCCGTGGCGCGGCCACTGGTCGTCTGGTTCGGCCGTGGCGCGGCCAGCTCGTCCTTCCGGGTGCTTGACGGACCTTCTTGCTTCTTCCATAACTTGAGATCCAACCGTGGGATTGTTCTCAAACCACTTCGAGGTGAAAGACAGCTGATAAGGCTACCTTGTCTCCAAATATGAGCTTGATCTCGTGGTGGGAAGGCCTTCATTTGATGTTGAACTTCTGTCCTCGAGCACTGTTTCCGGAATTGTCCATTTTGCTCCAAAATATGCGTCTTTTGCTAAGTTTACCTGAAAAGAGTCTTGAACAACCAAATACTCGAAATCTAGTGTTTATGCATCAAAACCTTAGTGAAATGCTTATTAAAGCACTCACTTATGATAGTAAAAACAGGTAAAATATGCATGTTATCAACTCCCCCAGACTTAACCTTTGTTTGTCCTCAAACAAAACAGAAATCTAAGAAAGGAAAAGAGGTTTGAAAACGTGGAAACTCACCAATACTTGGGAACTCATCAAGTCTAGCAATCGACCTGTTTGAGCCACGTAACTCGGAATTCAGCTTCAAGGCGTTTGGGTCTAGTTACCTTGAGCTTTTCACCCTTCCCGGATACGCTTCATGGTCCCTTTGAGTATTTCGAGCTTTCTCTTGTTGACCCCTTTATTCATTTAGGCGTGCGGTCTCTATAGAGGGAGTATTGGTCGACGAGACATTATACTCTTCTCTTCCAAACATATAGACAAAGACATTTCAGACACAACTCTCCTATTTTCTCTTCCCTTAGTCGATTTCTCCCTACTTTTCTAGGGTATCATTTTATTTTTTCTATCGACTTTCTCATTCTATTTTTTTTTCTTTTTAGTTTGAGAATGATCACTTCTTTGAAGTTTTCATGATTGCTGCGAACCGTCATGGTCCTTTAAGGAACTCGGGTTGCCATCCTCAACTAAGACTTTTCTTTTTATTTTTTATTTTTATAACAAGGGAAGATCAAGGAGAGGTTGCACTGCATCTACTTATTCATGCTAGAGTTTAAAAGAGGAGCAAAGTTCGAAGTACCTCAAGCCCCTTGACGAGAAGATTTGATTCATTAGGTGCGGAGTCAACGCAAGATGCTTCGAGTACTCTAGGGATTAGAACTTTCTCCGTTGGAACGATCCACTCGCAGTGTTCAACTTAGTAAAGCTTGCTTCTAAACCCGTGAGAATGGCCATTAAGGTTCCTTGTTCGAAATGACTTGTACCTAGCAAAGTTCATAGTTTCCGACTAAAAGAACAAAGTTTTGACTCTATAAAATGACTCGATAAATGATGCATGTATGCTTAAGAAACCCCCCCAGACTTAAATCAAACTGTCCCCAGTTTGTTTAAATCGAGTTGAGGTGAAAAAAATTCAAGTACTAACTTGTGAAGACTTACTTGAAAGTGGCGTTGGGTTTGGTATGGGCGGATGGGCGTGTGGTATGGTTGAGCTAAGGATTTGATCATTCTCCTTATGTCCCTGCTTAGAATCGATTTGATTGAACAAAAGAAATTGAAAACTTAGCTCGAAAGGAAATGTGTTGCGCGGTTGAGCTTCCTTGCTTCGGATGGTGGTGGTGGGCGTGTGTGGGTGATGGATGAGGATGGTGATAGGCGTTTGGTGGTGATGATTGCCTCGCCTTTGATGTGAAGAACAGGTACTCCGGTTGTTGAGTACTCGTCTTGGTTCCTTGACCTTTGATAACACCGTGAATGAGAGATGGAAAATCTTCATTCCTTGCGTCTTGAAGATTGCATCACCTCAGAAACTTGACTTGAAGTTTGGGTCTATGCTGGCCTATCCAGTGATCTGTTCGGGATCCCGGAAGACAGGTGTTGCTAGTATGAACTTCAATGCCATATGAAATCCTTACTTGGCTTCGGTAAAGGTCTTGGTAGCGGAAGAGAGAAGCTAGTCTTCGGGAACTTTCCTCTTCGCGGTTTGGTGAAGGAAGTTGCATCTTCTTCCTTCTGGAGCTTGCACTACGGTTTTCTTCCTCTAGAACCGTGGTGTTCTTCTTCGTCTTCGTGGATACAGGTCCGTTGAACGTGCTGGACGAAGTAAGTAGAGAGATGGATCATTAACTTGACTTGACTTGGATGGAGTCTTGTCTTGTCTCGCCGTCTTGGATGCAACAGCAATGTGCCACGGTTATGGTAGTGATCTTTGCGGTCTTTAGGTCGTGTTCAGGCCATTGAATCAAGGAGGATGCGTGAAAGGCTTGAAACAGGTTGAAGGAGATCCGGTTTGGTGAAGCTCGGGATGGAAAATGTCGCAGACGACGGCCGGCCGCGCGACGGGTTGTCGCGGCCGCGGCCAGGCGTCTCGCCTCCGCGCCATCGTGGCTCGTGGCATGGCCAGACTCCTTCTGGCCGGCCCACGGGCGGTTCGTCGCCCGGTGAGTGTTCTTCGAGTTTCCTTCTTCATATTTTTGGTCTTTTCTGGTTTTTCTGATTTTTTTTTTGCTTTTGAGGTTTATGAAAATGCTGTAAATTAAGAAGAAACTAGGCGATTTTCCTCAAACTGATTCACTGGTTTTAACAACCTAACTTTATCAAGCAAGGTCGATCTGCGAACTTCTATTCCGCAGGTATACTCTCGTATCTTGCGTCCTAGACGAACACGCAATAAGATCGGGACAATAAACATTCAGACATCTTTTAAAGGATGCTCTCTACCCTATTTTGGTCTAGATCTGAGATTCAGGACATTCGTCGTTCTCAAGACCCTGCGATCAGAATATAGTTCATGACGCTAGACTCATGCAATAAGAACGAATAAGGTGAGACAGAAAATCCTAATCTTCGGCCTAAACAATCGGTTTAACAACAGTTAATGAAATTCCCCATAGATCCCCTTAAAGAACACCCAACGAAAGTAAACTACTCAGACATAAACGAGCAAGTAGAAAACGTGATTGATGAATGCATAACTTGTATAAATCGATTGAAATAAAAGAGGGTTCAAGAACAAATCAATCTCCCTCAAAGAACAAAGTGGAAACCACGAATCAAAGATTCGCGGCCGCCAAAAGAAAGTTGTAACAAGAGAATTTCGTGATGCTAAGTGGTGATGCCCTAAAAAAACCCTAAAGGTCGAGTATATATAGGTCTTCAAGTGCCCTAGGTCGTGGATTAGGTCTTGGCTTGCATAAGACGGCTGCGGGTTTAAGTTGGGCTTCAAATGGGCTCGGGAATCCGTGAGTGGCCTGGCCGCGCGAGCGACTGGCCGTGGCGCGGCCACTGGTCGTCTGGTTCGGCCGTGGCGCGGCCAGCTCGTCCTTCCGGGTGCTTGACGGACCTTCTTGCTTCCTTCATAACTTGAGATCCAACCGTGGGATTGCTCTCAAACCACTTCGAGGTGAAAGACAGCTGATAAGGCTACCTTGTCTCCAAATATGAGCTTGATCTCGTGGTGGGAAGGCCTTCATTTGGTGTTGAACTTCTGTCCTCGGGCACTGTTTCCGGAATTGTCCATTTTGCTCCAAAATATGCGTCTTTTGCTAAGATTACCTGAAAAGAGTCTTGAACAACCAAATACTCGAAATCTAGTGTTTATGCATCAAAACCTTAGTGAAATGCTTATTAAAGCACTCACTTATGATAGTAAAAACCGGTAAAATATGCATGTTATCACGGATCAATGACAATGCTTACAAAATTGATCTTCAAGGTAAGTATACTGTGAACTCAAGCTTTAATGTTTCTGACTTGGTTCCTTATGTTGCAGATGAGCCAGATTTGAGGTCAAATCCATTTCAAGTGGAGGGGGATGATATGATCAAGGATGCGACGCTTGAACCAGAGGAAGGAGAGCTTGAACCAGCGGATGCTTTGCTTGTACCTAAAGGATCTATGACTAGAGGAAGGACAAAGAAACTCAAAGAAGCACTTAATGGTCTGATAATTCGAGTTCAAGATCAGATGGGCCGAATGGAGAAAGAAGAGAATCAAAACTCCCTGATTTTGATTCAAGCTATATAGTCGAGATATATAGTCAAGCCACAACTTCGACTATGATTCAACCTATATAGTCAAGATATATAGTTGAGCTACATTCGCCAACTATATAGTCGAGTTATATAGTTGAGCTATATAGTCAAAATTCGGCCAAAGGAAGGAAATGCAGTTGAAGAGTCTAATTCGACGAGGAGACTAAAGCCAAGAGTCATTCAACTCATTTACTTTGGTCTTTGGTCTTTTCCTTAGTTAATGTTACATTGTTTTTAACACATTTTGTCTAGTTTTCTACAAAGTATTTCTTATAAATACTTATGTAGTCTCATTTGAGAAACAACCATCTTTTTTTATCTTCTTTTGAGAGTAATTCTCTGTTGTTCCTTGTGAACTTTTCAATCATTTAGTGCGTAATATCCAAACGATCAAACCGGTTTATCAAGAGTCATTCCGCAGTCTCTTGTGTGGCCATTCACCTTCTTTGTTCGTAGTCTTCGTTTTAAGCGAATTTTGGGCTTAGTGTTTCATATACCTTAACATCTTACTCCATGAGTTCTATCAACAACGAATCCACCGCCTAGTTTCATCTGAATCGTTGTAAGTTTTGGGCATAAGATTTAATATACCTTATCATCTTGCTTCGTGAATCACTTGAAGTCAAGGATTATATTTCTACCACACCTGGAGTGCATCCTTCTTGGGAAAACTCGCATCACCTCCTTTCTCCGATTTCCAATCCTAGTGATCCTTTCCCAAGTCATAGACCTTCTTTTATACACCGGATCACCATATATACACGAAATGTGAAAACTGGCATCTCCCAACTGTACACTGAAGTCAACTAGATTTTTATCTGCATATTTAATATCTACACTGATCGAGTTCTTCCAGAAAACTGCTAAACCACCACTCTTACCAACTAGATCTACTGTATACACCCTCTCGTACCCCAACCATACTTGAAGATCAACCAGAACATTCCTTTTATGCATCGTTTCCATCCAGAACAAAACCTCAGAAAAATGTTCTTTACACATGTCCTGAAGTCTAGGAATCACCAAGTCTTGAGACCGTCCCAATCCCTAGAAATTCCAGCACATACTGCTCATTATGGATTGGCCGGTCCCTCATTTGGGACCACCAATGGTTTGATACGCCTCGTATTGGTTTGTTGAACATCTCCACTTTTTGTTATCTTCCTTTTTACTGATCTAACTGAATCTTCCACAGAAGAGAGCTCCTTTTGCTTGAACAATAACATCTCATCTTTCTTCCTTCAGGTCTTATAGGGACGTTTCCTCAGTTTACTTGTTTTCAGTAAGGCTCCGGAAGAACCAGCTTCAGAGAAACTAGTTCTATTTGCCGTTGGGCAAAACTGAAAAGGAGGTTCTGAAGAGAGAAAATTCGCGGCCATACCTTCGGAAAGCAGATCCTCCGACAAAGGTAACCTTGACATAGTATTTCCGGCTCTTATAGCCTCAACCATCATCTTTTCAGTGACCTGGGAGTTTTTTCTGGTACTTATTCCTTGCAGCTTCTCTGAATAGTCGTACACCAGACCTTTTCCTTTATTAACATTTGTTGTAACTAAAGGCGGTGGTTCCAGAAGCAAGAGAGAACTCTTAGACAAAGGGTCAGCCATAGCATCCACCAACGATTTTTTAACACGAAATTCTCTTGCTTTTCTTTCAGACTCTTCAGTTCCAACCAAGTACTGACGCATTTCATCCAAAACCTCCTCCACAATCTGAGGTCTTCCCGAAATCGGATCAACAACAATTTGGCTCTCATCTAGAACACCAAATAGAGGATCACCTTCCTTTAAACAAACCCGGGGAATTTTAGCCATGCTCAGCGTATTTTTTACTCTTCTCTGCCACCTTATCTTTATTCAGGCAGGCAAGAGACGGGCATCTTTCTCTATCATGTGTAAGCATTTGGCACGCAACACAACGTTTTTGGATTTTCTCATAGAAATAGAGAATAGAGACTTGCTCCTTCGACCGAAGGGTGATGACCTTAGATCTACGCATTGGCTTCGTGACATCCAACATAACACGAACCCTTACATAAGCCTCACTTTGGGGAACCGTCGGATCAAAAGAAGCTTCAATCACACGGCCTGCGAAACTCCCAAAAGCTGTAATAGACACCAAGGTGTAGTTGTTTACTATCACGTTCCTCATCTGCATCCACACCGGCATGTATCAAAAATAGTCTTCTGGCGAATGCTCCACCCATCTAGCGATTACTATTGCCCACTCATTGAAACAAAAAAACAGCTTCTTTCAATTTCTCCTCCATATCTAGTTCATGCTTGAAGAAAAACTGAAACCGGTCTCGCGAGAGAGCCACCCCTGTCACTCTGTCATAAAGTTTCCATTTCTTTGGCATCTCCATTATGAATTTTTGACATCTTTTGACAATCGGGGTTGAGAAGACGCCCGCTTATACTCTTTACGTTATCACCACACGAATAAAACTGAGGAAAATATGGAATTTCGAAAGGGATATCCTCTTCCTCCAGCGACATGTCCATCAAAGCCTTCTCAATGTTAACTGACATTAAATTATCCAGTAGAACGGTTTGATAAGCAAAAACCACTTGAGAAAACTTCACTGATCGAAGAAACACCAAGTAAAAGCGGAGATCGAAACTTCCGTAACTCAGATCTAAGAACTCTCGCCATGGAAAACACTGTTTTAGATAAGATATGAAGGCTGAGAAGCATTAACCACCACACACTTCTTATCTTATTCCAAAATGAAACCTTCTAGACGAAACCAAAAGACTTAAGCTAAATTTGGAACCTAGGGTGAGATTCTGTTATGTTAATTTTGATTTCGTTTATATATAATGTGGAATTCGGTGTACTAACCACTCTATTTTTACTTTATAAAATTGTTGTTTTATGCAACTGTTTTGTGATTGAGTTTGAACTATTTATATTTTTAAAATTATGTAATATGTTGGAGAGTTCATTTTTAAATAGAATTTTTTTCGACTTTCAAATCTATACTATCTTCCATATTCATATAGTATAGTTTGGTTATAATATATAGGTCATTTCAAAATTAAATTTACTTAATTTACTCGAATTTTAATTTATTATTTTGGCTTTTGAACTTATATTTTTTTGGACATAAATTTTTCGATAAGAATTTAATATTTTCATATAAAATTGAATTATTGAACATTATAATAAGTAGTATAGTATGATATTTTATTATATGTGTGTCTATATAAAACAAAAATTAGCACTAAAGGCTATTTTTTGGATTTGATTACTTTTTTATTTTTCAAACTTACTATGACCATAAGATTCATTCTTCACTCCAATATGGTTTGTAACCTAATAAACCTATATATATATATATATATATATATATATATTATATCAGCTTCACTGAGTAAATAATTATTTTTTTACTTTTATAAATTTTAGAAAACTGTATGGGAGTTATTGGTTTTTAACTAGAAAATAAATCCACATGTTTTCATATGGAACTAGAAAATTTATTTGATGTAAGCCATCATCCTATATATATGTTTACAAAATTTGATATATATATATATATATATATTGTCATCTACTATTAAAATTTTAAGAATAGCCGGTGAAAGAAAATGATATCATCGAAACGAAAGCCCAAAAGGGAGTCATAAATCCAAACATGAGAGCTACAAAACCATGATTACACAACGGTACACAAACAGGAAAAAAAAAACAAATAACGATATGATGATCCCCGACTAAAAACAGAGAAACCCACCGATTTGAAAAATCATGGTAATAAGCAGATTGTTGATTATATTCACGGACTGTGTTACTAGTAAAAAAAATCGTTTAGCTACGAAATTGTAACAAATTTTTCGGTATTAGCTCGAAAAAACCACGAAAAAATTACAAAAAATCCACGAAAAACTAGTATAGCCACGGAAAAAAATTAGTACACGAAGCTACAGTAACAAAAAAAAAATTGTGGCA
Organism: Alliaria petiolata; assembly: GCA_020283515.1. Taxonomy (NCBI): domain Eukaryota; kingdom Viridiplantae; phylum Streptophyta; class Magnoliopsida; order Brassicales; family Brassicaceae; genus Alliaria; species Alliaria petiolata. The sequence continues at coordinate 72,522,027 of JAHZTW010000004.1, read as the reverse complement.
TTTTTCATGGCTCTAGTTTCGTGATTTTATTAGCATTTTCTTGGCATTTTCGTGGTATTTTTGTGATTTTTTCATAATTTTTCCGTGGCTAATTTGAGGGTATACACAAAATTTTTACTAGTGGATTATTGTTAGATATAAAGAAAGATTTCAAACATTGATTTCGTAGACTAATAACCAAAACCAAATGTAATGTAGTCTGAGTGCAGCTTCGGTTTTTAAGCAAGTACATCTTTGGTTTGCAGCAAGAATATAGTTCCAGTTTGATTTTTACTTTTTCTCACTTTTTCGAATTAGTTTGTAGATTCGGATCGGAGTAGCAGCCATATAATACTAAAAGTAGATATCATAAATAAACCAGCTTTTGTTCAATACGGAAAACCATGACGGCCCGGTTCATAGAAACCAAGCCAAAACTCTAAGAAAGAGAAATCAATAATGTTACAATAAAAAGATGCTGGTAGACTATTTACTAGCCAACTTAACTAAGCAGAAGAGACCAATTTGGGAGCTGAAGTAGGTAAATAGAAGTCGACACACATTCTTGTTTCTCGCTCTTGCTCCACGTCTTCAGACTCTCCAAAATTATCAATTAAATCTACGGCAACCTTTAGCCCACCCTTCATAGATTTAAAAAAAAAAAAAAAAAACCAGGACTATCAGAGATCTCAGATCAGGCAAACCAAGTGGAGGTGTTTGGTAGGGTTTCGGCTCAATAAAAGTAAAGTTCAGTTCGGTTACAGTTTTTTTTAATTTGGATTGAGAAATGCTAGAATGGATAGAGACAATAATTAATTGGAAACCAATGTGCTAATGAACCAACATGTCCTAGGGTTAAGGAACAATTACAATCGTATTATACCGGTTCTTACGCAAAGATTGGAAGAATAATTACCTCAATGCCAACACTATAAGCAACATCGGAAATATATAACACAAAGTTCTTGCCGGGTTCAATAGGGCATGCATGCAGATCATCACATAGGTCGTATTGGACTAATCTTTCCCTACGACGATTTCCAGATCTAAGGAACACTTCTACAGTTCCTTCGGTGATGCTTTTGCCTGTACTCACAAAAGATATTAAAAGAATATATTGGAAACTAAATTAGATAACTTGGGAAGATCATTAAAAATATTAAGGTTTTCTGTAAAAAAATCCATTCAAATGACTTTTTTTTGCAAGTTTACCTTAAACTTGCAAAAAATGCAGATCGAACTCACGAAGTCGAATATAACCCCTCTATTGTTTTTTATGAAAATTCTTTACCGTCACATAAATTAGAGTTTCTAAATTCTAAACTAGATTTATACTCCTCGCGCACAGGTTTGGATTTGATATATAGTTTATCCTGATTTAAAAAAAAAAACTTGAAGACCGTGACGGTGAGTAATAATATAGGTTAAATTCAATTCTGTGGGGTTGACATACAATTTTTGCAAGTTGATGATAAACTTGCAAAAAATATGTTATGTGGTAGGTGTTTTGGCAAAAAACCCAAAATAGTACTTACTTGCATTACTTGCAGAACCGAATACCATAATTGTTGGATCGTCTTCAGGGCCAATCGGGTTTGGAGAGATCTCCACACGAGTGACTTTACCATAATCATATCCACTTTCTACAACAATCGCAAAGATTAGTTATGGAAGTTATGAATCATTAAAAACCTGGATCTATACATCTTTCTTACAAAAATAAATTTAAACGTATTATTGAATTGATACGTCAAATACTAGGAGTAGGTGTTTTACTTATAGAACTCAGAAATATAGTAGTTTTGGAATTGATATGAGATCTGGTCCAAAGTTTATCCAGGTTATTGAAAGAAAAAGAAAAAAAAAACGACAAACAATATAGTCTATGAAATCGAGGCATGCTTGTACTATTGAATTGATTTATCAAATTGCAAGAATAGGTGTTATATATGTTATTATATTGACTCAAAGAAGCATCAATTTACCCCAAAAAAAACTTTAAGAGTAACAAACCGATCGATACTTACTGTTGCAGTATTTGAAATCGATAGCGCGCAAAACAGGTAAGAAAAAGAGTGATGCAAGGAGAAGAAGCAGAGGCCGGGCGTGACATATCGCCATGAATCAGCTCGTTGATCTTCAAATTGCAAAACATTATTCAGTTTGTGTTATGCTTCCTTCCATGCCTATGATTTTTATACTCTATAGATTATCATATTTTCCTAAATTATTGGATCGGTTCATATTAATTAACTGATTTCTCTCACGCTATACGCGAAGCTCTTAAAATACGAGAGTCAATTTCGTACCACCTTCTTGCATTTACAAGCACGTGATCCTCCAAAAAAAGAGTTGTTTGTCAGCTAGCGTTGATTTTTTTTTTATATAAGGTTTTTGTTATAAATTAATATTAATATTATGTATATGATGTTAGATATATATTATATATATATATATGTATATGTCTATGTCATAGGTAAAGTAAGAGAGAGATGGAGGTGCAGGTATCCGAGAGATAAGAGTGAGTGAAAGAATATTTTTCTTCTTATTCTTATTACAACATCACAAATGTTCATGAAGGTAAGCATTTATAGAGGATGCAAGTCGGTTTACTTCACCGACATAAGATAAAAATATTAATATAATTTATTTGGATAATCATTATCTATAACATTCCTCTTTGATTATCCATCACTCTGATGTACTACGTACTGCTTCGTTAAAATTTTTATCATGGAATAACTCATTTGAAATAAAAACCATGACAAGAAAAAAATACAGTGACGCTCCTTTTTTAATATCCATCATTGTGAAGTTGCGTGATGCCTCGTTAAAAATATTTTCATGGAAAAATCCAGTGGGATAAAAACTATGACAAAGGAAAAAAAGAGTACACCAACAACAAACTCCCCCTGTAAATGATAGATCTTATTTTCTCTTCACAAATCTCGTAGATGCCGCATTCCAATATTATGCACATGCTTCTTGAATGTGGTTGTAGGAAGCGACTTTGTAAAGAGATCAGCTACGTTGTCACTTGAGCGAACATACTGAATATACACTTTTTTATTTTTCTCGAGCTCTTGGGTATAATAGAAAAATTTTGGAGGGATATGCTTCGTTCTATCGCTCTTGATATAACCTTCTTTAATTTGAAGAAGTGGCGACCAAATTTTGCTTCTGGGATCAAGAGATCGCAGTTCCACAAAATGTGAAAACATATCCAATTTGCGATCGAGTCTTATGCGGATCTGATAAATATCTTGTATCTGCAAAACTAACCAGACCAATCTCGAGATTTCAAGAATAATAATAGCCAAAACAATCATACCTTTGAGACAACAGATTATATGATGTATTCCGTTCCAATGTATGTAAGTAGGAGATGAGCTGAATCTTGCAAGTATATTAGTAGCAAAAGGTACATTGGTCAAGTAAAATTTGCAAGATATATAAGCTCACCGATATGACTCATATAAGGTATTTAAGAAGCAATATCCTTCCAGGAAAATTCAAGATAACATCTCATTCCTTAGATGTTTTAATTTTGGAATAACTGAGGACAATGTTGTCCTTCCAAAGTCTTAAATTCCAAAATATTATACGACTTATAATAACTCTTTAGGAGTTATGATGATCATCATTCTTTGATTTGATCAAATAGTCTTCCCAGGAACATAATTTTGATATCATTAATCCTTCAGGGATTATGTCTTTGAGACACAACTCAAGTCATTCATGGACTGCCAGACATATCAAATTGCATCAATCATACTATCATATTTTTCCAAAGACCTTATGAAGCAAGCCGCTTTACATATCGTAAGGTCATTTTTCTGGAAAATATTTACTCTTTTGATGCTTGGACTGCTGGTCCAAAAATTTCTCGTTTTTCTTACGAGTTGAATGTAGACTTGATTGTCTCTTTCACTTTTTGGCCAATACTTTTCCTTTCTACTCTCATCCATAGAGGTAGATTTATGATCCTCATTCATGTTAATCATACCGCGCACTATCTTATTTCTTGTCGACATTTTTGTCTTTGGTTCCATTTTCTTCCGTAATGACATGGTTAACCGAGATCTCTTTATCAATATCATTGATAACATCGAGGTACCTGATTATATTATTAACCATGTCAACGGTCTCTTCTGGAGATTCATCATCTTTTCAAAAATTATATATGCTCCTTTTCTTTTTGAGGATTTATAATCTTTGAAACCAAAGTAGTCTATCACGTTTCTGACGTGCCATAGACTTACTATTAATAAACTGTCCTTCAGGGACACATATTCTCATTGGAGCATTATCAGCTGGAATATGAGATTTACACATGTCTGGAAGTCAATCCAAGACATTATGTGAATGAATTATCTTTTGAACTTCATGTTCAAATTTAGTGAGGATCCATAATTTTTATGATAATTCATTTTAAGAAATCTCATCCAGCAATTTTTATAAATGCTTATGGCATTTGATTTGCATTTTGTTTTGAACAATGATCCTTTGAACTTTTGAACTTCAGGTTCACATTAACCTGTTCAAGGATACAAATTATTCAACAAATTTTCATGAGAAATTTATTTTTATGCAAATCTTACAATAAGCACATCTCTCATTGATGGCTTAATTTACTTTAATAGAAATTCATCTCTACTATATATTTCCTTCTGAGATTTTTATTCCTTCTGGGATTGTATCTCAATACTACATGCACGGCTGCATGTTTTATACCCGATCATGGAGATAATATTTTGCCAAAGTTCATTTTGAGTGTGAACATAATCTTCATGATGTTCCACTTAATGGGATTTTTTAATTCTCCCCCTCGAGATGATGACATTTCATGTCCATCCATCTCGAATTAAATTCTACATTAGGACCAATAACACATCTAATCACCCATCTTGGGTCAAGTATTATGCCTCAAATCCTTTTGATGTGGAATGATTTGGGGTCTGCTTAAAGAAATCAAACCATCATATATAATGAACTCGTTCAACCAAATATGGTGATTGATCTCTCATGATGGTCTCATTTCATTTTATTTTGTTGAAGACATGCTAAATGTGAAAAACTTCTGGTTTTCCACATAATTTGTTTTTCAACAATATTTGATATCATTACTGGACCGAGATGACTACATATTAGTAAACTTCAGGTTTACTATCAGATATAACTTTTGCCATATTTATGCATGTCTTTATGATATGCTCTTCTAGCACTCGCTCTATTGGAGCGTTTCTATTTTCTGGAAAGTTTCGCTCTTCTGGAGCTTTTCTTTCATCTGGAGCATTTTACTTTTTGGAGTGTTTCGCTCTTCTAGAGCCTTTAGCTCTTCTAAAGTACTTTGCTCTTCTAAACTTCTCATTCACTCTTATGTAGTTCTTCTGGAACTCACATATTTATTATATCAAATCATTTAAGCAATTCATAAAAACAAATTTAGAAGGTATAACCGATAATAAACATAAAATTAAAAAGATATATATATATATATTTTTTATATTATAATATAGAACACAGCACATTTGTCTTCTGGAGGAACATTATCATGCGGTTCTTCTGGAACTTTGCATGTATGTCTTCCAGATATTTATTTTCACACGGTTCCTCTGAACCTTTTTATAAATATTTTGTGTGATTCTCTGATTATTTGGGTAATGATTGGCGAAAACCGTATTTTGTGTTGTCAATAGACACACATGTGACCATGAACTCAATACCATAAAACGGCCCGCACGGTGGATGGATTGATCCACATATATCATCATGTATTCTCTCTAGAAACACATGAGATTCATTCCCAATTTTTGCTGGCGAGGGCCTACTTATGAGTTTTTCTTGAGAACATGCCTTACACGAAAACTCCCCCGATATCTGATTTTTCAATGGGTGGCCACTCGAATTTTGCACAATCCTTCTCAACATGATTGAACCAGGGTGGCCTAAATTTTCATGCCACACTCTAATAATGCTGGTAAACTTCTGGTTTACCGGAACATGTGATTCAGCCATGTTTATCTTTGTGCAATATAATCCAGAAGATAACATTGACAATTCTTCCAATCCATATTTTCTTTTGTATGTAATGCAAATAGATTTAATGTCATTTTTACTCATGGTCTCTCTAAGATCTGGGGAGATATTGTATATCGTATACTTCAAACTTTATTCCCCTTAACATTAAAAAATAGGCTTTTTTCTCTGGAGCCCAATATAATATTTGCATTACCAGATATGGTATTCACGCTTCCGGCGGAGCCCTTTATTGATTCAGGAGAAACGCTTTTTATGTTTTAAAGATTATGTATCTTCTTCTTGAATCTCAAATTTGTGACATCTTCTGGGTCACAATAGTTATAAAAGATGTATTAACCAAAAACATTGACTTATAATAAAACTAATAGATTACATCAAAAATCTATTGAAAAACAAAACTTTTCATATACTTTTGTTTACCATATATACTATAAGCCAGATTAAATTTTGTTATTCAGATCATTTTCACAAAGACATAATTATCGACTAAAGTTTCTTTGATTTTATTGATTCTTCAAGATCAACAAGGAAATCAGGATGAGTATCATCACTTAAGCCATCAAAGGAAATTTCAGCTTCATCCCAGATTAAGTTGGTCTCTGCATCCTTTTCTTTGGTCTTTTGTGATTCGGCATACAGATCGGCTAAATATTTTGGCGTACGATATGTGTATACCCAATAATCTTTCATGTCACATCTGTAGCAAGCGTATTCACCTTGCCTTTTTACGTCTTAGCCATCATTCCCTTTTTTTTTTAATTGAATTCGTCCATCACACTTACTTTAAGTGGGTAACTCAACATTCTCTCCCAGGAGTGGAGTTAACCCAATTGGACGAGATTGATGGTTTATCATCACGAGTTCATTATACTGTTAAGCTACCAGGAGGATTTATTTCAACTCCGAGCTTTGGGTGAATTCTCTCACCTGGAGATTCAACCATTCATTTTTCAAGATCTGCAGGATCTTTAGTCGTGATGGATTCATCTTATAAACCATCATAGATATGGTGGCGTAAAAAGATCATGTCTTTTGCTTTAGCCTCATCCGATGTCGTATTCAATTTATCGATAGTGCTCAAGAGATCATTTTTCTTTAGATGTAGTCTTGCATCTACCGCCCAAGACATATAATTACTTCCACACAAATCAAGGACGGCGATTTCGAACTTTGCCAAATTTGACATTATTACTGAATAACAAGACTTAACCCATTTAATTTAATGAAAAATTTATTTATAAAAATTTGGACAGAGTAACGGTAAAATAAAAACAATAATTAAAAGCAATATGAGCAGGCCGAGCCTACCATAATAAATGAACAAGGATGGGGATTTTAGTCTCCCACTCAATAAATAAATAAATAAACAAATATGGGAATTTTAATCTCCCACTCAACAAATAAATGAACAGGGATGGGGGTTTTAATCTCCCACTCCACAAATATGATCTGAGGAGACATAGTCTACCATGTGATCATTTCGATCGTGAAGTCATAGCCTACCATAATGATCGGTTCGGAGGAGGCAGAGCCTACCATCCCAGCATAACAAATAAACGGGGAAGGCAGAACCTATCTTCCCGTGAATAATAAAAAAAAAAATTTGAATGGAAATGTTAAATTAATCCAATCAAAGCCGTTCTTACAATGAATGCATCGTTTGTTTGAAAAAAAATATAAAAACAGCAAACTATTTTACATTTTTCATGAAATCACCAGAAAGAGAACCAAAGTTCCATTCCCGCTTCATATCGCCGGTCACCGTGTCTTCAAATTGTTGTCAAACGATTGTGCATTTGCTTATCGATCCTGTGAGCCATTTGAGAAGGAGAGGTGGGAGGTTCGCCATGTCTTCTACAATTCCTTCCTCTCCATATAGTGTGAATTGCTGCTTGAAAGACATATCGCAGCAGGAACTGAGAAATGTTTTCACGCGATTCATCCAATAAGAGCTCCACAATCTCGTCCCAAGCAGTCGTATAATCAGCAGCTAGCATCTTCTTTGTTAAACTTTCCCAGATTTTCGCTGAATAACGGCAGTGGAAGAAAATATGATCCCTTGTTTCTAAGGGATCGTGACAGAAGCTGCATGAGACATTTACTCCAATGTTCCACGCCATCATTCTGCTCTGGTGGAGAGTCGATTACGGGTGGCCAGCCAAGCAATGAACGAGTATTTTGGTGTACCGTGGTGAAACCATACACACTTATGCCACGTACAAGTTGTCCGAGCGTCCCTAGTGAGCAGCCATGTTTTCTTTGAGCTGAACTTCGCTTTATATTTATCCCCTTGGCGCCACAGAACTCGATCCTCTGATTGCAAGTCTACTCTCCCCCGCAGTTTCTCAATCTCATCCTCAATTGTATTCAGAAGCTCCACACGATGCCGTCTTCTGCGGTGCGCAGCTAAAACCGACGCCACTGAGGAGTTGATCCGAATCCCCATGTCTATACATCCTCTATTGCCAGTGAGCTCAAGAAGACGACCCTGCTGTGACCACTTGTCGAACCAGAAAGATGTTCCTTCCCCATTATTAACTTCCATCATAGTAAGCGATTTTGCCATATCTCTATATTTCAGTAACTTTTTCCACATCCAAGAGCCGAGAGACGACGATTGTTTCACTGACCAGAAGGAACCCTCACGGATAAGATACATTCTGATCCAGTTGACCCACAGAGAAGAGTGAGCCGATAAAATCCTCCATACAAGTTTCAGAAAACTTACTTTATTAGCTTATGTCAACGAGCGAAGCCCCATACCGCCTTCTTCCTTCGGTAGACATACTTCTGTCCACGCAATCTTAGCTTTCTTTGGATTTAAAATGCCGCGCACAACTTGTCTATTTCTCTGATGCAGGCTTTTGGCAGGCGAAAAGCAGAGATCCAGAAGTTAGTGAGCTCTGAATGACTGATGCAATCAGCTGCAGGCGACCCGCGAAAGACAAATACCGAGCTGTCCAACTAGTGATTCTGCTTCTGATCTTTTCGAGGAGAGGAGTACAATCCTGCAGAGTCATTTGTTTAGTCAACAGTGGGAGCCCCGAATATCGAACAGGTAGTACACCTGTATCAAACGGAAACTGATCCAGTATTGCCTCTCTTGTTATCTCTGAAACTCCAGCTAGATATATAGTTGATTTTTCGAGACTAATATTTAGCCCGGAGAATCCTGCAAATTCCGTAAAAACCTCTAGAATGCCCTCTATTGACCGCTTTGTTCCATCTGAAAATACCAGCAAATCATCCGCAAAACATAAATGGGTGAGTTTAAGATTATGGCAGTAGGGATGATAACCAACTTTTCTGTCTGAAGCTGCTCTATTTAACAGCTTAGAAAGCACGTGCATGCATATCACGAATAGATAGGGCGAGAGAGAGCATCCCTGACGAAGTCCCCTTGCGCTTTGAAAGTATCCTGCTAATTCTCCGTTCACCTGAACTGAGAAAGAGGCTGTCGTGATACACAATCGAATCCAGTGAATATATTGTTCTGGAAACTTCAGAGCTGAGAGGGTAGTGAGCAAAAAAGGCCATTGAACCGAGTCAAACGCCTTTGATATATCTATCTTGACTGCACAACAGGGAGAGACGGAGTTTTTATGATAGTTTTTTACTAGTTCGGATGCTAATAACACATTCTCCATGAGCAACCGGTCTTTTACAAACGCAGACTGATTTCGAGCAATGAACAGAGGGAGCACTCTTTTCAATCTGTTTGCTAGGATTTTCGAAATCACCTTGTATAGCACATTACAACATGAAATTGGCGTGTAATCTTTTATTTTCTTTGCTTTCGTAGTCTTCGGAATTAAAGCCAGAATGGTGGAATTGACTCCCTTTGGAAGGAAACAGTGATCAAAGAACGATTTGATAGCAATGACGAACTCCTTCCCTACGATCGGCCATGCTTCTTTGAAGAATTCTGTAGTAAAACCATCAGGAACTGGAGATTTATTATTTGGCATGGCAAATAAAGTACACTTTATCTCTTCCTCTGAGACTTCCCGACTCAGCAACGCCATATCCACTTCACTGCATTCCGAACTGTAACAGATCCCTTAATGCATCCTCTGTGATCCCCTCATAGTTGTCTAGCCTCCGAGACAAGAAATCCTTAAAAAAACCTTGTGCTTCCTTTTTTAAGTCTTCTTGTGTGTTTGCAATGGTTCCATTATCCCTTTCGATCTTTTTGATCGAATTCCTCATCGCCCGGACTTTCGCTGCTTGGTGAAAATAACGATTGTTGCCATCTCCAACAAGTAACCAGTGAAGTTTTGATTTTTGACGTAGAAAACGTTCCTCTATATCAGCCAGGTGATGCCATTTACTGTAAGCTCGCGCTTCTTCTTCCATAGCCAACTGAGGTGATGCCATTTACTGTAAGCTCGCGCTTCTTCTTCCATAGCCAACTGAGACAGAAGAGACATGGTCTTCGTTTGGCAATCACATAAATTGTCAAAAGCCTCCTTCGTTAACTTAGTTAAGTCTCCCAAAAGATCCTTACTGAGCTTTCGAATTTTTGGCTTAAGCTCCTTCAACTTTTTTGATAATCAGTGCAATGTCGAGGTGGAGTTAAACAATATTTCAGTCTCTGCCCAATAAGAGTCCACTAGAGGTAGAAACCCAGCAGTGGTTGCTAAAGCATTTGTGAATTTAAACGGTTTCCTGCGTCGCGCTGAACTGTCTGTATTTATCACAATACGACATCGTAGATGATCGAAGCACCCTCCTGGTTCGAAAACACTGTACAACTGTGTGTAAGAAGCCAGCCATGCGTCATTAATCAAACTCGATCCAGTTTTTTACAGATTAGCTCTTCATCTCTCTTGTTACACCAAGTGAACAGTGGACCATGAAACTTCATATCCATAAGGGAACAATACCTCACTATATTTTGAAAATCTCGCATACCAGCTGGGATGGATGGCGAAATATCAAAATTTGAATGCTCCTCTCCCTCCAATATCTCATTAAAATCACCAAAAATCATCCAAGGTTTATTTCTAAACAGAGGGGAATCTTGATGATTTTTCAAATCAGCCCATAATTCCTTCCTTTCCTCTACGAAATTTGAAGCATAAACAAAAGAGCAGAAAAACTCCTCCTCTGCTCCGTCTAACAGAATAGAACATGTAATCATCTGTGCGCTTGTAAAACAAGGAGTGACTCGCACTTGTGGACTCCAAACCACCCACAGCCTTCCTTTTCTATTGAACTCGTAATTAGAAATGTATGACCAATCTTTACATACCGAAGATACTATTCTCGAAACCTTTCTTTCCCTTACCCTTGTCTCTATGAAACAGCCAAATTGAAAGGAACCCTTTTTTATCCAATCTCGGACCACATAATGCTTTGTTGATTGATTAAACCCACGAACATTTCAGAAGAACCCCGACATTAATTGGATTTGCGGGATGGGTAGTAAAATTTTTTTTTTTTGTCACAAAGAAGCTCAAACCGCTGTCCGGATAATGGTTTCCTCAAGGCATCTACTAACTGATCATGTGTGGAGACATCAGCTACACGGGGAAATTCATATTGCACATGCTAGCGAATGAAATGATAGTTAAGAGCCACATGTTTCATCTGGGAATGAAAAGTTGGATTGCACAAAGGTATCTACAATGTTATTAGAATATATCACATGCTGAGAGGAAAGAAAAATGCCAAGTTCACCCAAGAGAGCATGAATCCAATGAAGTTAGAGGCAGTGTCAACAACAGCTCTGTATTCAGCCTCCGTTGAAGATCTGGTCACAGTCTTTTGCTTCCTCGACGACCAGACAATAGAGTGAGATCCGAGATACACAATGTGAGCTATAGTGGAAGTGTAATCATCACGATTACCTGCCCAATTGGCACCAGAGAAGGCATAAAGCAAAGCTGAGTTGTCACGACAAACAAAAATGCCTTTGTCCTGCATACCAAAATAGTATCGCAAGACATGTTTAACTGCATGCCAATGGAGACCTGTTTGTTTATGCATAAACTGAGAGAGTTTTTTTACTACATAACTAACATCAGGTCGCGTCAAATTCAAGTATTGTAAGCTACCAACAATTATCATGTATTATGAATCGTCATCAAGTGCATTGCCAGAAGAAATTGTGAGTTGGCATGAGGAAGCCCTAGGAGAAGAAACAGATTTACATGTGAGCATATTGGTGCGTATGAGAAAGTCGGTGATATACTTCTTCTGAGTGAGAAAAAGACCAGAAGTAGAACGCTTTGCTTACATCCTTAAGAAATAATCTAAATCACCCATGTCTTTCAACGAAAAATGATTACTGAGCATGGATATAAATTGTTGAACTTTGGATGCATCATTCCCAATGATGATTATATCATCTACATACACCATAATGTAGATAAGAACGCTGGCCGAGTTAAGGATAAACATATGCATGCTTAAGCCCATACAATGCTTTCTTTAACTTGCAGAGTTAATCAGATCTATCTTTATCAATAAATCACGATGGCTGAATCATCCTCAAGGCGTCCTTGCAGGAACACATTATTAACGTCAATCTAATGAATACACCAATTCTTAGAGATAACAACTCCAATAACCAAACAAAATGTAGGTACTGTGATAACCGGACGACTAATCGTCTTTTTGTAATCTTTCCCTTGTCTTTGGTGAAATTCCTTCGCCATGAGACGTGATTTGTAACGATGAACTGTGCCATCCGCTAATTTCTTGATGCAAAAAAAAACTAATTGGTACCAATAAGATTGTATTGTGGATCAGGAGGCACCAGAACCTAGGTTTCATTTCACAGCAAAGCATTGAATTCATCAGTTGTAGATGACCGCCAATTAGGATCGTTGAGTGCTTGAGAAATCGTGGTTGGTTTTGTGGCAAGAGCGACAACATCTGCAAGCAAAGCATATTGTGAGTTTGGTTTGATAATTTTATTATTGCATCTTGTCACCATCAAATATGTGTTTTGTGGCGGCAATGATTGGTCCTATGCAGCATCAAATGACAAAGAAGATGATTCAGATTGCAAGAGAAGTGAATCATCAGTTGGATTGATTTGTTTGTCAAGGACTTGAGGATGTTCTGTCTCATCTGGTGAAGTCTCATCATGTGAAGGATCCGAACTCAGGTGTTGAGTTGCTGACGGTTGATAGGGTGTCAAAAAATTTCCTAAAATAAGAGACAATCAAAAGTTGCAAGTTTACAACGATTAGTTTTAGTACTTTAGGTTATCAAATCCACTAGTAGATTTGAATGCACAATGAACTTCTAATCCACAAGTAGACTTCATAGATCATTGTGCATTCAAGTTTGCTTGTGGATTCGATACCTAAAGTACCACAAATGATCGTTGTGCACTTGCACCTTTTAATTGTTTCTTATTTTAGGAAAACTTATATTACCCCATCAACTGCCGAGAAGGTCAAGAGCATCGGATTTTGTTTTCACAAGCTGCATATATTCATCATCGTCTTTAATCCCTTGATGCACTGCTTCAATTGCTGTTTTAGCTGTTTGATGTGTCCTCATGTTGGTTTTCCATAAGTGGATGCAAGTGAATCACATACAGTCAAAGATGTGGTGGAGCCGTAATTAGCGGTTGGATTGGAGTTTCAATAGCTCCCATTAAAGTAATGTAGATGAGGCAATCTTGCTTGTGCCACAAGATGAAGGCATGATTTGATTCCTCCTTATCAGCAATGGTAATCTTCTCAGAAGGCGGATCAATCGTGTTGTCAATGAATTTGACAAGATCATAGCCCTTTAGAAACGACTTGACTTGGATTGTCCAAGTGAGATAGTTGGTGCGAGAGAATATGTTCACGTTTGCCATGTTAATCGTGAAAAGCGAATTTGAATAATCAATAGAAGTAGCATCATATGTCATCATAAAAGACATGTTGAGAGTAAGGAAAGAAAAAAAAAAGAGTTGAAGGAGAGATAAAGAAATCAAGAAAAAAAACCACATCCCTAGGAAAGAAAGGGGCTCTAATACCACCATATAGAGACTTGAGAAGGTTATTGTATTGATAGTTTGTACAAGGAATAAGTACAAGTATTTATACAGAGAGTTAGTTGTATTGTTAAGATACTTTAAGATAAGATATACACAAATCAGAGATTAGTAATTATCTTTTACAACTTGAATTAATTGTCGGAAATCAGATTCAACTCTTAGTCTTTTAAATCTATGATTCACAACTTCTTCAATCGTTGAACGGATAGCAATGTTTTCTGCTATCAATGGTTAGTTTAGAAACGAGATTTCCAAGGAGTGATTTGAACCCAAACCATCTGAGATCTTGGAGAAGTTACAATCTTATCTCCATGTTTCATATGTTATGCATATCATCACAGCCTCATCTCTTGTTATAGGTTGAGCAACTCAAAGATTGGACTTCGGTGGATTGGGCATCAAGCCAATCATTTGCGCAAAAGGGCAATGAAACAAAAGTTGTGGTATTATTTCAAGGTCTCCACATCTCCCACAAACCAGATTCAAAAGTATCTGTCTGGAAGCCAATTTTTCACCCACGTGTAGGACACCTTTTGCTGCTTTCCAAGTGAGCATTTTAACTTTTGGAGCCGTATGCACAATCCCTACATCGGGGATCCTCTTTAACTCTTTGATTGCCGGCATATTTTCTTATGATGCTCATGTTTTTGTGTTGGTGCCAAAAGCCTTCTTCAGCCCTAAATGTGTTTGTCTGGAACTCTTGGTTTACTTTGTTTAATGATTAAAACCGAAGCTTCAAACTACATCAATGTAAGGTGGATTTTTTTCTTTGTCCCATTATTTTGAGTTAAAGAGGATCAAATATGAGACTGTGAGTCTTTGAAAACGAAGCTTCAAAGGCTAGGCTGTGAGTCTTTGGTCCTGTTGGGGCTTTTTTATGGGACGTAGATAACCAAGGTCTATACTATTATTATTTCTACATTACTAATAGCTCAGCCTAGATTTTTGCCTAGTAGGTCTCTCCCAATGATGATTTCTCCTCATCCATGTGAGGTATTTGATGGCGTTTTACATTTCATAAAGGATAAATTGTGACAATATTTTCTAAAACCCACTCTAGGTAGTAAGCCATACGGGTTAATGAGCAATCTCTAGCTGAGTTTTGCTAGGAGATCTTCCATTAATGTATTGGATGTCTTGCAAGCCTTAACCTCCTTGTTTTGATTGTGTCTTCTCTTGTATAAAATCTTGGAAGTTTGAAACATATCATTGCATAAGAAAACCGTGGATAACAACTGACCAAATTATTGCTTTTTGCCTTGTTATGTCGACAATAGCTGTGGAGAGATCTTTCTTTTTTCTTCCAAAGTATTTCGGCAACCAGAGGTACTTTCCTATTCTACCATATTTATCTATGTTAAGCCGTCATTTCATTCTTTCACGCGGCTCCAATTGTGCCATTTTGGAGAAATCTATTATGTATTTTCCATTGTTGATAAATTATCTTGATGCTTTTCATGAGGATGCATCTAGAGTTATATTGTTCCAAGAGTTTGTTTTGCACAAAAACATAGTCATCGGCAAACAATAGGTGGTTGACTTGGGGATTTCCTCCGGCCAGAGGCGGAAGAAGAAACAAGGGTTGGAACTGTTGAAATAAATCCTGTAGAAATAGAGCTGTTCACAAAGCCACCACTTGGGAAAGGACACTGTGAACTTTCCCAAGTGTTTAAGCTAAACGATTATGTTACTTACAACACGCAATGTCATCTCGATAAACACCTCAATCCCGTTCCATATAGCTTCAAATCTTCGGCCTCTACAACGGTTCAATGTAAGACATTAATGTAACTATGTAAGACATTATATCCCATTGAATATTATGTTTCTAATGATGGTTTTTCTCCCAATCAACGTGGGTCTAGTGAGATTATTTTCCTTGAAGTTAATAAAACGTGGAACTTGGAAGATTTACCAAAAGAGTAAACAGCGCTCGCAAGTCGCAAGGAAAGGGGTGTATAAGCTAAAGTATAAGCCTAGACCCATCTAAAATCTTCTAATGTATATTATACAAATATAGATCTTCTCAATGTATATTCCTCATAGGATAAGAACTAAAGTGTGTTTAAAAGAACATAAAATGTAACTTGGAATTATTTTTAATCGTGTATATAAGGCATGTGCCTCAACGTGAATAAGAAAACAAGTTTTTCCAAAATCTCTTTCCAACTTTACACTTACTTTTTTNTTAATTTGTATGGCTAGGAATGTTTCCGCAGGACTGCAATTCTTTTAAACGCCAATTTTTGTGTTTGTCTTTTTGCGGTAACATACACCAAAACTCGTAATATAAGTGTGATTGATAATTACATACATAAAATGAGATTGATTGGTATATCAAATGACTAACGAAATAACATAATAGCTAACTAATAAAATGACGGAAATCAGTGTAACAAGAATACTTGTAAGCTGAATAAATGTAAGAAAGTGAGTTTTTTTCTTAAACGCAAACTATATAGTAGATGGTTGAAGATGTCGCTAAGTTAGTTATAGTTTTGAAACTGCATGGTTAACAGAAAAAGTACGAGTTTTTTTCAAGTTTAATTATTTTGCACAAAAAATTATGAATGGTATATAACTGATGGAACCATATTTTTGAAAATGTGAAAAATCTATATACCTGTCTCTTATACACATCTAGATGTGTATAAGAGACAGCCATCATATAATTCAATATGTTTTAGTCGAGTATTTTGGCTCTAAACGTTTTAAAAGGTTAAGGTTTCCCCAACTCCTTCGAATACTCATTTATCCCGGAAGTTTACATTTTTTTCATTAAATAGAATAGATGATCGTAAAATTACAAAATTGGATTTAAAGCTACGTTTAAAATAGAAGGTTTTGCTCTTAATTTTTACTTATATTTTTACTTCGGCAGAGAATAGTTCATATGGATTGAATAATGTTGTACTTTGTAACTTTAGTTTTATATTGTTTTGGTTCTTTGCCATTTCGAGTGGTTTAAATGACACCAACAACACACGCACTTACCCAGGGCGTGGATTATACTCCGTCAGATGTTGAAAAGTTGACATTACCATTTCACATGGACCAAATTTACAACTCTGTTTTGTTTTTCGTAAGTTACGGACATATATAAGTGGGTCATATATTTATGTAGTGCAAGACAGAAACCATAAACCATATTCAACATTGTACCAAGCATATATTATAGAAATACTAATGTAATAAATTATGTGTTAGTCAAAAAAAAATATATACATATATATATATATGTGTACATACACAAAATTTGAGTTATTTTTTTCTGCATCGTTGTTAGTTACTTTAGTTAATGTAATTTTCCCACGTTTTAATATTATTATTAAGAAAACATATTGTAGAAACAACAAAGAAAAATAAAGAAGCGACATGTTAACAGAAAAAAAATATATATAATAAGTGGTGAGCATGGAATATATTGTGTAAGTGGTATGTATAGGAATACTGTGTACATACTACATACACAAGCGGTTAACAAACAAACAAAAAATTATACATACGCAAGCTTTTGTTTTTTTCTTCTGCATCTCTGTTAGTTACTTTAGATACCAAGAATTGTATACCCACGTTTTAATATTCTTATTGATAAAAAAAAAAAAAAGAAGTTATAAAACAAAGAAAGCATGCAGTACAATTAAACATTCAGTCACTGAACAAAAAAAGAGAAAAGACATGTTTATGCTTCTGAAGCCTCTCATTTTCATACAAGATTTATCTCTTGCCCTCCTCTCGTTAATGGTAAGGCATTGTCTCTCTCGCTCTCTGTTTCCTTATTACAATGCATATCTCCTAAATATAGATTTCGTATCCTTTTTGTACGTTTTGTTCTTAATTTTGCATTCTCTTAGTATAGATACAACAATTGTTTTCTTTTGTGTGGGTTTTGTAGGCATCAATTGTCTTTTTTTACATTTGCATTTAATACATTTTTTTCTCATTTTTGTAAGATTGTAACTCTCTCCCAACGCTTTAGTTTGTCAATCATGGTGTTTAATTTATGAATTTAAGGTTCAAAAAAAAAATGTATTGTTTTCCAAACAAACTCAACACCTTAATTAAGTATCTTAAGCAAACAAATTTTTTTAAAATTGTGAACGTATAAGCCAAACACGAAATGAAATAAGAACTTTTCGTTTTGCATTTGACATTTAGGATTCTACTTTAAAAATGACTAATAAAAATCGTATTTGTATTTTCTCATGTAAACGCGATTGCGTAAATAGTATTTAAAACAATCAAAACAATGGTATATAATGTAAATGTCGTGGCGGTCTCAGGAATTATGTTAACCAGGGTCAGAATATCAAAACAAATATATCAAAATTAGGTGTAATTAAGGAAAGATTCGAACCTAGGTGAGGGGTTAAATATAGCAAAATTACCAATGGTACTACCATCTTTCCACTACTTTTGTATACAAAAAAAATTACTATCAAGGTTTATGGGGGGTCATGTGACACCCTTTTTACCTTACTAGGTCCGCCTCTGAATGTCATTCTCATTGGAACACAACAGAAAATTCTATTTTCGTAGAATTTGTTTTACGAGATTGGTTTTTTATTCTCTGTCTTTGTTTATGCATTAGTTTCGTGGAGGAAGTCTTAAAGCATCCGTGGATAGTGTGGGGATAAGCATGAACACTATGTGGAGTTCTACGAGGAGTGTAGTCATAGTTCCAGTGTTCAAGTGTTTGGTGGCTATGTGTTTGATCATCTCACTCTTAATTTTCTTAGAGAGTGTTTACATGAACCTTGTAGTACTCTACGTCAAGTTGTTTAACCGCAAACCTGAGAAAGCCTACAAATGGGAGCCAATGCAAGAAGATATGGAGTTCGGTCATCAAAACTACCCAATGGTTCTTATCCAGATCCCAATGTACAACGAACGAGAGGTCTAATTTAATTCACACCCTTCCCTATCTCTTTATAATATACTCCCTCCGTTTTGATTGTCGTTTGGAGAAATGTATCTGCAATGTAATTAGATGTATCTGGATGTGTTTTGAGTTTAATACATCTATATACATTTTCTCCAAATGATACTTAATTAAAAACAGAGAGAGTATATATTAGTAGTATTTAACATCTACTTTAAGACTAGAGTTTATGGTGATAATTTATAAATTATGATTAAAACCCAAAAAAAATGTGAAAAAGTTGGTTACACCAATCGAGTGGATTAGCACAATCTTTCCAGACTGACTGACAATTTTTTTTTGTTTCTCCAAAGATTCTTGATTACTAAGATGACAAAAGTCAGTTGGGATTTGTATACGTCAGTTAATATTTTTATAGAAATTAAAAATTATAGTTATACTGATTTCACTTGTTTCAATAAATTGTCAATTAGATAAGTTTTTTTTTACTATAAATTCTGGTACTTCAATTATATTCAGGTTAATTATTCTGGTACTATATTTTAAAATTCGTCAAAATAAATCGTATCATTGATATCGTTACTATTTATATCCAAAATACACCATATAAATACACTCACACATTATCAGGTGTGTCTTTTTTTTTTTTGTGCAATCAGGTGTGTCCTTTTCATACTATTTTTTTTTTCAGTCTTTTTGTGCAAAAACCACTGACTCCACTCGTTACTCTCTAGCTATGTCTTGTCAACATACATCCACACTAGCTGCTGTCTCATATATCAACTACCATATAATTAGTTGTTCGTTTTACTTTTTAGCTTCTTTAATGTGTAATAGCTATTTGTTATGAAATACTAACAACATAGTTTTGAATTTGCAGGTCTTTGAATTATCTATAGGTGCTGCGTGCAGACTAATATGGCCATCGGACCGCCTAATCGTTCAAGTTTTAGATGATTCCACCGATCCAGCAATCATGGTTAGTTCTTAATCAACTCTCGATGGACAGAGTGCTCTACACACACACACACACACAAAAAAGACTTACGAAAATAATATGTCATATTTTACGCTATAATTAACAAAATATAAGTCATATTCATAAAAGTTAATAAAATAGCTGAAACTAAATCATAAACTCTAAATTCAAAATAAATCGAAAATGGTGTATTTTCTTAATTCTGAAAGAAATGACATATTTTTCTAATTTAAAATTTAAGTCTTTTTCAGGATTGCAGCTTTAGGAATTAGTTTTTAAGATATAGAGTTTAGTTCTAGGCTCTTTGTTTTCAAGTGTTTTTTTCTTGCTGTTGTTAACTTTGGCATAATATATGCATGGTATATTTTCTTAAGAATCCCTTGTTTCTTGGAAAGAAAAAACAGTATATATATTTCTTAGAATTTAAAATAGTTAACATAATTAAGAATATAAACTACATTTTAATACTGAACATGAATTATAATATTGTTGAATATATTTAGTAAAAAAAAAACATTGTTGAATATTGAGTCGAATATTTGTATACATAATACATGTGAATTAAAAATTCATTAAATTTCAGGAACTGATAAGCATGGAGTGTGCAAAATGGGCATCAAAAGACATAAACATAAAATATGAGAGACGGGACAACAGAAATGGCTACAAAGCTGGAGCTCTTAAACACGGCATGATGCACAGCTACGTCAAGCAATGCAACTATCTGGCCATCTTCGATGCTGATTTCCAGCCTGAGCCAGATTACCTCCTACGCACTATCCCATTTCTTATCCACAACCCTGAGCTCGCTCTCGTCCAGGCCCGATGGAGGTTCGGTATGTACATATATATAACAACAACAACGATCTCTTAGGCATTTTCAAACGTGTCTAGTATTAGAAATTGGATATTGGTTCATATCCAATATACATAATTATAAGTGTATAGCATCAACTATATGCATAAGATCATGTTGGTCAAAAGTTTGAAGGACTCATCTTATATAGGGCTGGACGACCAGGGTTCGAGTTTTCTTTTTGAAATTTCAATTATGATTAACCATTGCATATGTTTTAAATGGTAAGAATATATAGGTTCCAGAGATTAATCTAGATTCCGATTTGGAATTTAATTAATTTCTTGATTATAAAATAAACTTTGCTCATCGCGAGATTGATTAGTTTATAACCCTTAATTTGAAAGGGTTCGTGGTATATATGAATCTGTCATGCAGTAAACGCGAACACATGCTTGTTGACGAGGATGCAAGAGATGTCTCTCAACTACCATTTCATGGCAGAGCAACAATCTGGATCTACAAGACATGCTTTCTTTGGCTTTAATGGTATTAAAACATTTACACTAAACCTATTTTGTTAACAATAATTAGTATAATGGGATTTATATATACAGGAACGGCGGGTGTATGGAGAATCACGGCAATGGAACAAGCCGGAGGATGGAAAGACCGGACGACCGTAGAGGACATGGACTTGGCAGTTCGTGTTGGTCTTCTCGGCTGGAAATTTGTCTTCGTCAATGATGTCGAGGTACTTTATTTTCTTTCTTTTAATTTGTATGGCTAGGAATGTTTCCGCAGGACTGCAATTCTTTTAAACGCCAATTTTTGTGTTTGTCTTTTTGCGGTAACATACACCAAAACTCGTAATATAAGTGTGATTGATAATTACATACATAAAATGAGATTGATTGGTATATCAAATGACTAACGAAATAACATAATAGCTAACTAATAAAATGACGGAAATCAGTGTAACAAGAATACTTGTAAGCTGAATAAATGTAACAAAGTGAGTTTTTTTCTTAAACGCAAACTATATAGTAGATGGTTGAAGATGTCGCTAAGTTAGTTATAGTTTTGAAACTGCATGGTTAACAGAAAAAGTACGAGTTTTTTTCAAGTTTAATTATTTTGCACAAAAAATTATGAATGGTATATAACTGATGGAACCATATTTTTGAAAATGTGAAAAATCTATATACAATACATCACTATTGTGTATCTGCATGTCATGTCGCTATGAATTTACTTATATGTATATTGTGTGCATTTTCATGTCGCTATCTAAATAAAATGTTTATAATCCTCGTGAAACAAAAATAATTGCGGTTGTAGGTAAAAAGCGAGCTACCAAGCCAATTTAAGCCCTTTAGATTCCAGCAACATCGGTGGTCTTGTGGTCCAGCCAATCTCTTCCGGAAAATGACGATGGAAATTATTCACAATAAGGTCTTTTACCAAGTTATTTTATTTCAGCACTTGGTTCACGCATGGTCGGTTCTAGGCAAGTCTAGGATATGTTTTTCCACAAACGGTTTGCAACAAACTAACAAGAAAATGATATATTTGAGGGTTCATAAATATGTGATTCTATATATTTAGCGTGTTAGATACTGCAATTGACATTCACTTAATAAAAATCTTCAAGATTTCTATCTACCAAATTAACTCATATATTTTGCTTTTATTGAGTCAGTCCGGAATTCAGGTTGGTTGAACCAAGTAGAATCAAGGTCAAGCATACAATTTTTTTTTTTTTTTTCATATGTTCAGATAATAAGATCATAAGAAAAGTGTGTTATATCATAACCTTAAGCTAACTAAACACTTGTGATAAACAGAGAGTGAAGACTTGGAAGAAGTTTTACGTGATCTATAGCTTCTTTTTCCTACGGAAGATCATAGTCCACTTCTTCACTTTCTTCTTCTACTGTGTCATTCTTCCTACAAGTGTCTTCCTTCCCGAAGTAAAAATTCCGAGTTGGTCAACTATATACGTTCCTTCTATCATTACCCTCTTAAGTGCCATTGCCACTCCAAGGTTAGTACTACTACTTACAACCACCATATTTATACACTCGATGTATTACCTTAATTACCTCCTTACTATGAATTATTGGTACATATGCGCGTAGATCATTCTACCTCGTGGTTTTTTGGGTCTTATTCGAAAATGTAATGGCTATGCACCGAACCAAGGGAACTTTCATTGGCTTATTTGAAGGAGGAAGAGTTAATGAATGGGTTGTCACCGAAAAATTAGGAGAAGCTCTTAAGACTGAGCTACTTCCCGAGTTGAGGAAGCCTCGTTATGGATTTCTCGAAAGGTAAGAAAATCAAAACAAATGAAAGCATATATAATATTATTGGATAAAGAAGAAGATATTTATTGATACTAATGGGTGAGAGAATTTGTTTTGTTGCAGAGTAAACTCAAAGGAGATGATTATGGGTATATACATATTGTGTTGTGGCTGCTACGACCTTTTCTTTGGGAATGCATTTTTATATCTATATCTCTTCATGCAAGCCGCTGCCTTTCTCATCTCCGGAGTTGGTTTTGTTGGAACTTAACGTCTCTCATTTGAAGATCTTCAAGTCATAGTCAAGAATACGTGCAAATAACCATTCTTATTTTGATATATGTGTGATTAAATTTGTTTAGCATGATGTTAATTTGATAATATTTTTGTTTTCTGTGCAACTACATTACTTGTTAGTTAAATATTGTTGGGGGATAATAAAAAGGGACTCTAAAGAAGATATACCATATTTTATACCAAAATTAACAAAGGCGAGTTACTAGAATAACGTATACTCTCTGCCCTTAATTGTTTTAAAATAATTATTTCAAAAGTACCATTAAAACAATTAATCAAAGTTCTTAGACAAAATGCCCTTTAAAGGCTTTGTTAAGAAAATATAACCATGTGTACACAACATACTTATTAATCTCAACTTGCGGTTACAACCCGAAAAATTCGGCAACGAGCCCGCTTCTCAAATGTTCAAACTTGATATATAATTGAAAATCACACTTCTAACTTCCTCTTCAGTTATCGGCTTAGTGAGCTCTGTATTGATATTCTCTGCAATTGTGGTGGGGATGCCCTTTAAAAGCTCAGAAGATATATTGCATTGATTATAAGTAAAGATTGTTTGGAAGTAATTTACCATTTCGGATTGAATCTCCTTTGCTCTACATATATTATTGAAAGTCAAAAATAGAACCAACAAAGGTTACAAAAGAACGTGTGTATAAACGTAGAAATGCAATATTGTGGAGAGCCCATCCTATCATCCTATGCCTGCCTTGACGTTGGAATTCACCCGAGATGCATCTGTACAACAACAATAAGATGCTACCTAGTTGAGAACATCATTAAAGCTCGTTGGCGGTATTCTCTTCTCTGTCGTGTCTTGTAAGTGGTCATTTGAAGCAGCAACATTTTGTGCTTCATGCCACATTTTGAAATCAAGGATGGCTTGATGTATAATATTAGGAATAGGCCATCTTTTGTTGTTAAAAATCAGACCATTTCTAGATTTTCATATGCGCCAACCAATAAAGAGAAAGAGGTGTTCATGCGGTTGCGCCAAAATTTTACAGAAAAGCAAGATTTGAATATATAATCTAATAGAGAGTGATTTAGATTGAACTGACATGTTGGCATATGAACCAGAGACAGTTCCCAAATCTCTTTTGCAACACGGCACTGGAAGAGAAGGTGAGCTATTGTTTCCTCCGCTTCACCACAAACAGAACATTGGCGAGATTCTAATATGCCTCCTAGCAAAAGCAGCTGCAAGAGAGAGAGCATTATGAAGAACTTTCCACCATAAATGTTTAATTTTAGGAAGAACTTTCCACCATGTCTCAAGACTCAAGCTTCGCTGTAGGAATATTTTCTCTAATGGAGATCCATTGAGGAGGACATAGTATATTAAGTCAGAGAAGCTATACACTTCAAAACCCATTGACACCATTGATCTGGTTTAATAGTTTGCCTCTATTTAACAAATCATTAACTAAATTGGTAATTTATTGTGATTTTGTGAATTTTATCTCGTATTTTAAAAAATATAAATAGTTCGAGAATTACATTTTTATATTTCTCAATTATAAAGCCTGGTTTAATAGTTTGCCTCTATTTAACAAATCATTAACTAAATTGGTATTTTATTGTGATTTTGTGAATTTTATCTCGTATTTTAAAAAATATAAATAGTTCGAGAATTACATTTTTATATTTCTCAATTATAAAGCCTACCTGAAAAGTGATAACTAGATCTGGACGTTCGGATATTCGAGTCAAATTTTTCAGTTTTCGGATAAATCAGATATTGCTATTTTAGATTCGTTTTGGAACCGATAGAATTTCAGTTTGATTTTGGTTTGGTTCCTTTTGGTTACGGATCGGTTCAGTTCTTTATTTTGAGAACCGATAAATATCTTAAAAAAATTATATGGTTCGGTTCGGATATTTATTATCGAAAACTCAAAAATATAACAAAAACCTGAGAAAATATACACAAAACCCCGAAAATATACCATAATCCCCAAAAATATATTCTAAAATATGAAAAAAATATATGCGAAAATCCGAAAATATACTTGTAATACCAAAAATAACTAGTACACTTAGGGGAGCATATTGGATCAATGATTTGAGAAAATTTGGATATTAAATTTGAGGAGATTTTAAAGTGAATTGAGATTTGAGAAATTTTGCAAATATATTGTTACAAATTTTCAGGAGATTAAAAGGGATTTCGGAACATTTGAGAAACAAAAAAATGATATTTTAAACATTTAAAAGAAAAATATATCATTCACAAGCCAAAATAAATATTTGAATGAACAGATTTTGGTGTTGGTCAAATTTTATTTTTACCTATGTTGGTCAAATTTTATTTCAATCATGGGTCAAATTTTGCATAGATTTATATCTTGTTTGGATTTATGTAAATTGGATCATTACAATAAATTTGGAGCATAAAACTTGTAAAACAATCGGACTACTCCTCTCTTTGGTGTAGATTTCTTTTCCAAGGAAACACAAGCTCGTGTACTGGGAAATTCTTATTAATGATGGTGACCAAGAAATCCAAAATGGGAATTATGTAATACTACTATTAATCACTTTTTCTGTAAAAGTTCTTCGAAGGCTTCACTTCTGTAATAACTCAAATCGGTTTAGTAGAAGAAGATTAGAGTTAATGGGTTTTGTTCAAGAGATTTCGAGATTAAGATAGCCGGAGCTGTTTAGTGTTTTATTTAGAGTTCTGATGGTTGATAACATGCATATTTTACCCGTTTTTACTATCATAAGTGAGTGTTTTAATAAGCATTTCACTAAGGTTTTGATGCATAAACACTAGATTTCGAGTATTTGGTTGTTCAAGACTATTTTCAGGTAATCTTAGCAAAAGACGCATATTTTGGAGCAAAATGGACAATTCCGGAAACAGTGCCCGAGGACAGAAGTTCAACACCAAATGAAGGCCTTCCCACCACGAGATCAAGCTCATATTTGGAAACAAGGTAGCCTTATCAGCTGTCTTTCACCCCGAAGTGGTTTGAGAGCAATCCCATGGTTGGATCTCAAGTTATGAAGGAAGCAAGAAGGTCCATCAAGCACCCGGAAGGACGAGCTGGCCGCGCCACGGCCAAACCAGACGACCAGTGGCCGCGCCACGGCCAGTCGCTCGCGCGGCCAGGCCACTCACGGATTCCCGAGCCCATTTGAAGCCCAACTTAAACCCGCAGCCGTCTTATGCAAGCCAAGACCTAATCCACGACCTAGGGCACTTGAAGACCTATATATACTCGACCTTTAGGGTTTTTTTTTAGCATCACCACTTAGCATCACAAAAATCTCTTGTTACAACTTTCTTTTGGCGGACGCAAATCTTTGATTCGTGGTTTCCACTTTGTTCTTTGAGGGAGATTGATTTGTTCTTGAACCCTCTTTTATTTCAATCGATTTATACAAGTTATGCATTCATCAATCACGTTTTCTACTTCTTCTTTTATGTCTGAGTAGTTTACTTTCGTTGGGTGTTCTTTAAGGGGATCTATGGGGAATTTCATTAACTGTTGTTGAACCGATTGTTTAGGCCGAAGATTAGGATTTTCTGTCTCACCTTATTCGTTCTTATTGCATGAGTCTGGCGTTATGAACTATATTCTGATCGCAGGGTCTTGAGAACGACGAAT
>JAHZTW010000004.1:72442401-72493935 GCA_020283515.1 Alliaria petiolata | reverse complement strand
TCTAAATGTCCTCAGGTCGGCCTCTCTAAATGTCCTCAGGTCGGCCTCTCTAAATGTCCTCAGGTCGGCTTTTGATGGAAACTTCCCTTTCGGAGGAGTTTCTCGAAAGGTGGCCGACCAAGAATCTTCCATGTTTGTCCATTGATAGCCGACCTCGTGCCTTCTCTACATTCCAAAAGATGGCCGAGCTGGCGCTTTCTCTGGATAAGCTAGTAAACTTATGTACTTGTTTTTCGTAGCCGACCTAAAGTTGGGATTGCCAACAGTAGGGTTTTTAATGGGGCCGATCTGAATTTCATTGGGGTTTTTAGAGGGGATACGAATCTCAACTCTAACAGTTAGTCCCCCCCCCCCAAGTTCTGCAAACGAGCGTGTTTACCGAATTAGAAGGAAACTGTCCGACGCGGAAATGAGGTCGGCCCTGTTAAAAGTTCAATAAAATTTATACCTTTCAATTGTCTGATCGGATATATATATAGGGAAAGCCCTAGCATTAGCGCGTGAATTCCGGATCTAGCCTCGTAGGTCTGCTCGCCTAGACCTAGGTTTGCCACGTGTCACCCATGCGATGGTTGCCGATTAGAAATAACTAGAAGAAATGCGAACCGTTGCCGATGTTATGATGACTCTTGGGAACCGTCCAGGAATTCTCTATAAATAGAGGGAGAGTTCCTCATTTCTTCACTTCGCACTTCGCGAGAGAAAAGTTTGTAAGGTTAGCTCCCGTTTTTCTCTGACTATTTTTTTTTATTTTATTTTCGCCGGTAAACTTTCTCCTCCGTCTTCGTTCTTCGTCCCGCCGTGATTTCTCCAATCTGCCTCAAGATCCGCCGTGATTTCTCCGATCTGCCTCAAGATCCCTCACCGTGTTCTTCGAGAATGTTGAAGATTGGAGGAAGCCGACCTAAACCCAGTAAACCCAGGTCGGATCAAGAAAGGGCTGACGAGCTCGGCCTCTCTTTAGACGAGTTTCTCAGGATGTCGCGAGAGGACGCGATCGTGCAGAGCCGATCTAAAGGGAAAAAGGTCGCGCTGTCTCCAAATCAGTCTCCTTCCGGGTCGGATGAAGAGGATGAGGCTGAAATAGCGGTAAGGAAAGCCGCGGCTGATCGCTTTGTTTCCGACCAAGTCAGAGCTGTTCCGAGGGGTGATGGCGAGGCATCGACGCGTGCTCCTTTCCTGATTCCCGAACTTCGTGATGAAGATGACGTAGCAGAGGGACCGGGTGCGATGGTTATCTATAATGGAGGTGACCGATCAGATGCGATGGCGCATCATGATGAAGAAGACCGATCTGGAGGGTCGAATGAGATGGATATAAGCGACGACCTGAATCTCCTAGTTGCTCAGGAGTTTGCGAATCGGTTCGGCATCATTGACCTGAACCCGAAGGTGCCAAAAGTCCGACGAAAGAAAGGGGAGCCGAAGATCAAGCCGGTTGCGGATAACGTACATGGGGTTTTCCCAACGAAATCTACCAAGACGTCCTTGATTTCTTTGAAAGAAGAGTGTGGTATTGGCCCGGACGTCATCTTCATGGTTCCTAGTCCATCTGAACGGCCATGGGATGCTCCGCCAGGATGGATATGTCTCGATGAGAGCTTCTTTCAGAAGTTCCACTTATGGTTTCCTCTTCCTCATCTACTGCTAGAGTACGCCGACAAGAGAGGGTTGTCGATCTCACAGTTCTCTCATTCAACCATCTGTCTGCTCGTCAGCCTTCTCTACGTGTCTGTCAAGCATAAGATCCCTCTGAGTTATGCCGCGTTTCACGCGATGACGGTGACGAGGAAGAATAAGGCCGATCTGAAGTACCGAGGCTCGTATCATACGAGTATGAAGCCAAGGTTCAACATTGTCACCGGCGGACACTCTTCTAAAGTCGGGAATTGGCGTGATCACTACTTTTTGTGTTGATCAACGAGTTCTCCGTCGTCGACCGGGATATACCGATCAGGACGGAATGGGGAAAGATTACCGGTTAGGAATCCTTGTTTGTGTTTTTAATATAGGGGTCGATATCATATCTGATCGTCCTTGTTCGTTTCCGCAGGTCATAACTCTATCGCCTTTGTCGACGATCCCAACGACATCTTCGAGATTGAGGAACGGTTTGCAGCGCTCTCTGCAATCACTTGGCCGAGCGTCACCGAAGAAAGACTTGCGAGAACTCAAGGTTAGTAGTCGATCTGGTTTTCTCTAATCCCTTTGAACTTTGTGGTCGTCCTGATAATAACTTTTTTCCTGTTTTTTGTGCAGCCGCTTTATCCAGAGCTCATCGTCGAAAAATGAAGGCTCGTCCATTAGCCGACATTTCTGGCATCCTGAGTTCCCGTGCTTCTCGTTCGGCGACCAGCCAGGACCAGGTTATATCTACTGGGGAGACAACCCAAAATGATGAGGCTGCTAAGCAAACCGAGGAACTGGCTGATAAGCAGGCCAAGAAAGCTGAGGCTAAGAAAGTCGCCAAGGAGGCCGCTAAAACCAAGAAGGCCTCAGAGAAGAAACGGAAGAAAGCCCCGGAGACGGGTGAAGGGCTTGGAACGTCCGATCTCAACGTTGGGGGGTCGGTTAACCAAGATGTCGTAGTTTTCGAACCAGAGGAGAGGCCGCCCGCGACGAAGCGTTCTGTCACGAAAGAGCTCTCCATCCGTTTGGGTTCTCGTATGATTATCGAGGATCCGGTCCAATAACTAGTGACCCAATGGCGTGCCTGGATTTCTTTCTGAAGCTTAAGGATCATCCTGCGGGCTCATCTACCGATGCTTCCCATCTTATCCGAAAGGAGGAGGCTGCACGTTTCGCGATGGATCAGGCCCGCGTAAAGTCTTGTTAGTTGCTTACTGCTTCGTCTTTTTTTTTATGGATTTTGTCGATGTGCTCATAGTTTAGAATGCCGTCCTCACAGGCTCTAAGCACCATATTTCACGCTTTGTGCGGCTATGATCGGGATGTCAAGAAGCAACCGGATAATGAGGCCGAGCTGGAGTCTCTCAAGAAGGCTCTTGAGTTGGAGAGGTCGAGGTGCGCCGAACTCGAAGTTGCGGCAAAGGAGCTTGAAGAGGAGAAGGAAAAATCCGCGAAGCTCGAGTGTGAAGCCCGCGAGGCTGGGGAATCCCTGAAGATGTCCCAAGAAGAGGTTGAAAAATGGCGAGAGACTGCGGGTCTTGCTGCTAGAAGGTATAAGCAGGAGAAAAACACGTCACATAAAATGCGCGAGGCTGCCAGGGATGCGATGAGGAGGGTTAACAATCATTACGCCGTCCTTGTCGAGAAAATGAAGAGGCACTTGGCTCAGAGAGAAGAAGCTGAGACCATCAGCGCCACCACAGCTCAGTGGAAAGGAGCCGAACAGGCTGTTGGCCTTTTTGAGAAAGAAGGCCTCGCACTTCCTGCCTCTGTTAAGGACAAGGTAACCGACACCGTTCGGGAATGGGAGGCCAAACAAGATGCCTTCGAGGAGATCAGTTTCGAGCCCGGCGAGCTGAAGATCCTTACTCTTGACGAGTTGTTCGGGGAGCAAAGACCGGTCATTCGGCAAGAGCCTTCTGTGCCGGTGCTAATGAGCACGACTGAACTGGCTGCATCTGTCGTGACTGAACCAGCTAAGGGCGCCGTACCGATACAGACGGAGGAAGTGGTTCCTCCTGAAGCCCAGTTGGATGAAGGTGAAGGTCGGCGAGAGGGAGCCGATCAGGAAGAAAGGATCGAGGAGACAGTCGAGAAGTTCGGGGATTGAACATCCCAAAACTTGTTATTATTTTTGTTGCCGATGTAACGACGTTCCTTTTGTAATCAAATCCAAGTTTTTCGGATGGCCGACTTGGATTTGTAAGTTTTCTTTGAAATACTTAATGAAATCGGAATTTCAATTTTAACGAATGATCGTGTGTCTTTTGGAGTACGAACATGATATCGCGATACGATATCAGTTTTACAAATCATGCGACTTTAAATTCTAAGTGTAGAATATACGAATCTGGTCGGTAGTATTTAGAACACTTAGAGATATTCTAAAGTCGACTGTAAGATGAGACCTGGTCGGCTAAATAATTTTAAGGGACTTAAGATTGCGGAACAGAATTCGGCCCCTTAAGTGTGAATACAGAACATGAGAGCAGCTCGGCTTAAGTTGTTTCTGTACCACTTATTTTTCTAAGTGTAAATATCGATTGCGAATCAGGTCGGCATTTTTACCGATACCACTTAGAAAAAATCTAAGTCGAATATAGGTTGCGAGTCTGATCGGCTTACGTACCATATAACTTAGATATTGCGAATCATGTCGGCTTATACACAGCGAAATGTGGCGTAATAACGCATGCAAGAGGTTTTGGCTTTTGTGCCGAACTGGGTGGATCAGACCCAGCTTTAGGCGAATCGGACATCTTACAAAGACGACGATATAAGAAGATGGTCGATCTGATGCTTGAAAGAATTTCTGTTTTATTTAAGGAAGAACAGCCGAACAGGCTTTTACATGGTGAAAGGGTTAAATCCCCCCTTTTTTGATTGGGGGGAGCAGTTGTATCCGTACGACTGATTGCCTACGTACCCCTTTCGGGAATCAAACCGCTCCGTAGTTCTTAGTGCTTGTCGTCCCACACCTCATAGAGGGCCGACGTTGATCGGTTTTTTTTTTTTTTTTTTTTTTTTTGGGACTTAGGTCTTATGATGCCGACCTCAGTAGTAGTACCGTTTGAGACTTCGTCGCCAGCTGTGGTTTCGAGCCGATAGACTCCCGGTTTGACGATCGTTGTTACGATGTAAGGACCCTCCCAATTAGCGCCGAGTTTACCGGCGTTGAGTTCCCTAGTGTTTTCGTAAACCTTCCGAAGGACCAGATCGCCTTGGTCGAAGTGTCGGTTCTGGACCTTCCTGTTGTAGTAGTGTGCAGCTTGATTTTGATAGTTTTGCATTCTGAGTAGGGCCTGGTTCCTCGTTTCCTCGAGTGTGTCGAGGTTGTCGACCAGCATTGCGTCGTTGAGGTCGGGGTTTTTTGGAAGGATTGTTCTGCGTAGGCTGCCGACGTTGACTTCGGCGGGCACCATTGCTTCGCATCCGTAAGCCAGAGAGAAGGGAGTCTTTCCGGTGGCTGTTCTCGGTGTCGTACGGTGTGACCAAAGAACTCCGTCGAGCTCGTCGGCCCAGAGACCTTTCTTTGCGTCGAGGCGTTTTTTGAGGCCGTCCAGGATTGTCTTGTTCGTTGCTTCGGCCTGGCCGTTACCTTTTGGATGTCGGGGAGTGGATTTGTTGAGACGGATCTTCCAACGTTCGCAAAATGCTTCGAAGTTTCTGGATATGAATTGCGATCCGTTGTCTGTGACGATCTCATGAGGTAAGCCGTGGCGACAAATGATGTACTTCCAGACAATATCCTGGACCTCCTTGTCCTTGATGCTGGCGAATGCTTTGGCCTCTACCTACTTGGTGAAATAGTCTGTCATGATGAGTATGTACTTGCGCTGGCGGGACGATGGCATTGGTCCGACGATGTCCATTGCCCAGCGCATGAATGGATAGGGAGGGATGGCCGATGTCAGAAGCTCAGTCGGCTGATGGATCATCGGAGCATGGCGCTGGCAGTATTCGCATTTTTGTGCATACTTGTTGCAGTCTTCCATCATCGTCGGCCAGAAAAGGCCGTGTTTCTTGATCTTGAGGGTGAGCGCACGTCCACCCGAATGATTACCTCCAACTCCATCGTGAGTTTCTTTGATGGCACGGTATACTTCGTCTCCGTGAATGCAAGTAAGTAGCGTTCCGGAGGCCGTCCAGCGACATAAGATGTTGTTGGAGATTGTATACTTAACACTGCGGGCGCATAATCGTCGAGCCGACCACTTTTCCACGGGTAGCTCACCCGTCTCCAGAAACTTTCGAATTTCAATTCGCCAATCTGGTGTGTAGGTTGAGGAAGCGACGTCGGCTGAAGTTAGTGCGATAGTGAGGACGATCTTAGTTTGAGCGATACTAGGTGAAGTAATTCCAGAGATTGGGATTGTAAGTCGCAAGACGAAATCTTGGTCGGATGACAGGGTTGCCAACGCGTCGGCTCCCTTATTTTCAGATCGGTTGATTTGAAGAAGTTCGAAAGTTTTGAACTCCTTTGAAAGATCTTTCACGAGCGCTAGGTAGGCACCCATTCGTTCGTCCTTGGCTTCGTATTCTCCGCTGAACTGCTTTGCGACGAGCTGGGAGTCACTATGAGCTTTGATATGATCGACGTTCATGCCTCGGGCTAAACGAAGTCCCGCAATTAATGACTTGTACTCTGCCTCGTTATTGGACGCTGCGAACTCGAGGCGAATGGACTGTTCAAGGACTTCTTCGGTTGGCAAATGCAGTTGAATGCCGATGCCACAGCCGAGACGTGATGACGAACTGTCGACGTATAGAGACCAAAGTTCGGCTGCCGGTGAATCATCGTTTATAAGGTCGGGTGCTAACTCGATGAGGAAGTCGGCCAAGACTTGGGACTTAGCGCTGGTACGGTTCCGGTATTCGATGTCATACTCGGACAATTCAATGGCCCATTTCGCCATTCGTCCCGATTGTGTCGGACTTTGGAGGATGGTTCGAAGCGGCTGACCTGTAGGGACGGCGATTGAGTGTGATTGGAAGTACGGGCGTAGCTTCCGAGAGGCGATGACGACGGCCAGAGCCAGCTTTTCTAAGGTCGGATACCGTAACTAAGCGCCATCAAGCGTCTTGCTGATGTAGAAGATTGGTTTCTGCTCGCCCCGATCTTCTCGAACAAGTACTCCACTGACTGTCGTGCTAGAAACGGCGATGTAGAGGAGTAACGTGTCGCCGTTCTCCGGTTTTGCGAGGATGGGTGGCGTTGATAAGTAGGTTTTGAGTTGTCGAAATACTTCTTCACACTTGTCGTCCCATTCAAAATGTTTGTTGCCGCGCAGAAGCTGGTAGAAGGGGAGGCACTTGTCTGTGGACCTTGATATAAAACGATTCAGGGCGGCGATCCTGCCTGTGAGCCGTTGGACCTCACGCGTGTTTCCTGGAGATGGTAATTCTAGTATTGCAGAAATCTGCTTTGGGTTAGCTTCGATGCCGCGCTGGGTGACTAAGTAGCCAAGAAATTCGCCTGATGTCACCGCAAACGTGCACTTTGCAGGGTTGAGCTTCATGCCATACTTGTTAAGTATGCTAAAGCATTCTCGCAAGTGTAATATGTGGTCATCGGCCTTTAAAGACTTGACGAGCATGACGTCTATGTAGACTTCCATTGTCTTGCCAAACTGATCACGAAACATCCTGTTGACAAGGCGTTGGTAGGTGGCACCCGCGTTTTTCAGACCAAAGGGCATGACCTTGTAGCAATACGTACCTCGATCCGTGATGAATGCGGTCTTCTCGCTGTCCTCCGGATGCATGGGGATCTGGTTATAGCTGGAGAAGGCATCCATAAAAGATAGCAATTCGTTGTCGGCCGTTGCCTCGACGAGCTGGTCTATTCGGAGAAGTGGAAAACTATCCTTAGGACACGCCTTGTTTAGGTCGGTGAAGTCGACGCAAACTCGCCACTTGCCGCTTTTCTTCTTCACGACCACTGGATTAGCTAGCCAATCCGGGTATTTTACTTCGGTAATAGACCCGGCCTGCAGCAATTTTTCTACTTCATCGTGGACGGCCTGGGCGCGCTCTGACCCAAGTTTTCGGCGTTTCTGTTTGATCGGCCTGAATGTGGCGTCCACGAAGAGCTCATGTTTGGTGATCTTCGGGTCGATGCCCTTCATATCGGTCATTGACCAGGCGAAGGTCGCAATGTTTTCCTGGAGGAAAGTGATAAGCTCGTCCTGCGTACTTGGGAGTAGTTATGTGCCGATCCCGACGCATCGATCCGGATGCTCGTAGTCGATATTTATATGGACAAAAAGGTCGCTCTTCGGCTTCTCATGGTGAATGACTCGTGGGTCGAAATCGTTGCCATTGTCGATCATGAACGTAGAGTTGTTCCTGACACGTTGCTTGTCGATGTAGCAATGTCTCGAGACCATTTGGTCGCCGCGAATGGTGAAAATGCTTCCTGTGATCGGTATCTTAATACACTGGTGGTAAGATGATGGTACGGCTCGCATGAAATTAATCTAAGGCGTACCGAGTATGACATTGTAGATCGCCGGTCGGTCGATGACGTCGAGTTGGACGATAGAGGTTTTGCCACCGACTCGAATGGGGAGTTGAATTATCCCAATCGTCGAGATAGAGTCGCTTGTGAAACCGGTGAGAGGTGACGGTGCGACCTGGATCTCCGAGTCTTTGATGCCCATTTTTCGAAGAGTGTTCTTGAAAATCAGGTCGACCGAGCTACCTATATCGACGAGAACCTTTGAGACTTCGTCGTCGCCAATTATTAGTGAGATAACGAGCGGATCATTGTGAGGTCGGTCGATTCCACGGGCGTCTTTTTCCGTGAATGTGATGGGAGTGTTATCGGTAAAGAGGGCGGGTGCATCGGCAGGCACTTCGCAGCCCTGCGTTAATGTCGTTTGATTAAGTTGATCGAGTCCGAACAAGACAGGAGTCCGCCCATGATCATGTTGATTCGACGTCGGGTAGTCGAGCGAGGCGGCGTTTTTTCATCGTCCCGATTCCTTACGTCGTCATTTCCAACGCGTTTGCTCGAGTCGTTGTTGGGGCGCCGATCATGGTTCCGTGGTTCGGAAAGTTTGACTTCCCCATCGTCCCACTTTTTCTTCAAGAGAATGTAGAAAATCCGGCAGTCGTTGGTGTTGTGATTGGAAGACTTATGGTACTTGCAATATGTTCCCTTATCCTCCATGATTTTAGGGTTATTGCGGTCGTACTTGTTCCAACCCGGCGGAGGAGATGCAGCGTTTATGCTTCCTCGGTTCCTGTCACTTCCGTCGTGATGCTGACGGGGCTCTTGATGACCTATTTGGACGGTGGGTCTTGTTCTCTTGTCCGGCGTCGACTTGTCGTCGCCAACCGTTTTGCTTTGGCCGCTTTGTTTTCCTCGATTCTGATATATTCGGAGGACTTGTGCAGCGCGTCCTCGAGGGTTTTGGCCTTTCCGGTTTTTAGTTTATCGCAGAACGCTTGGTAGTCGCGCATATTCTTAACCAAGATTCCGAGAGTGATCTCATCGGGGAGTCTACAACGAGAAACGATTGCTCTGAACCGATCTAGATAACTGCGAAGTGACTCTGTATTCCCTTGAACGCACGACCACAAATCTAGCTCTGACGTCGATGTGTCGATATAGAGATAATAGTGGGTTAGGAATTTTTTTCTTAGCTCCTTGAACGAACCGATTGAGTTCGGCGGTAGCCGTGAAAACCACGTGAGGGCGTTTCCGGACAGCTATTCGACGAAGTACTGATAGAAACAAGAGTCCCGCTCGTTCTCAGGTACGCGTGCTCTGCCCATAGCGACCTTAAATGCTGCCAAATGTCTTTCCGGGTCGGTGTTGCCATTGTAACTGGTCGACAACTTGATCTTGCCAAAATCCTTCATGGGGGCGTTTGTTATGGCCGATGCAAAAGGTGTTTGGTCGGTTTGCCGAAGAAGTTTTTTCAAGCCGTGGTGACTGCGTTATGGACTCTGGAGTCCATTTTATCAAGCCGCTCGTGTATGAGTTCAGCTTCGGACGGCGTAAGAGTGGCTGTGTGGTCGGTAACCCTTGAGCGAGCGTTTGATCGATCCTGACCTCGACGTAGATCCGTCGTCGGCGTTGTTCCGAATAGGTCGTTGACGAGACGATTGGTTCTGATGTTGCACGGTGGTGTTGTCTCCTCGTTATCTCCGGCGGCGCCCGAAGGGAGACGTGTCCTGAGTATACGATCCACGTTATCGCGATATGCGGTCTGCTCGGTTCTGAGAAGGTCGAGCCGTTCATCAATTCCCTTCTGGATCTGCGTCGAGAGGTTCTCCATTATGTCGGCCATACTCAATGCGGGTGGTCTTGGTAGACTCAGCGTTTCTGGTGTCATGTCGGTGCGTACCGTGGCGAAGGCCCGACGCTGATCGGCTTCTTCTGCAATAGGAAGCCGATCAAAGTTGATGATTTCTTCGGGCCGATCTGTTGCTAGGTCTTCAGATCGGACTTCGCCAGTGTTGATAGCTCTTGTGTCGGCTTGTGCGGAAATGCTTGCCATCTTCGAGTTTGATTTTCTCAAATATTCTCTTGAACGATTCCCCACAGACGGCGCCAAATGTAATAACTCAAATTGGCTTAGTAGAAGAAGATTAGAGTTAATGAGTTTTGTTCAAGAGATTTCGAGATTAAGATAGCCGGAGCTGTTTAGTGTTTTATTTAGAGTTCCGATGGTCGGAATAAATGCAGATTACAAAGGTCTCCACCCGTGAAAAAAACTTATCTTCTTCTGTTTCGAGTTCTTCCTCTATTTATAGAGGACACACCTCATATCGGGAGGCCCAGATCGATTTGATCGAAGGGCTTACATTTAAAGATGACTTTAAATATATTATTTAATATGAGTGGAGTCTGCGCTCTGACTCGCATGCGGCACGGCGCTGATTCGTATGCGGCATGGCGCTGATTGAGTGCGGCACGGCGCTGATTGAGTGCCAGACTGAGTGGAGACTCTGACAGATTGTGCCATGTCGTCAGGTCGGGCAATTCTAAATGTCCTCAGGTCGGCCTCTCTAAATGTCCTCAGGTCGGCCTCTCTAAATGTCCTCAGGTCGGCCTCTCTAAATGTCCTCAGGTCGGCTTTTGATGGAAACTTCCCTTTCGGAGGAGTTTCTCGAAAGGTGGCCGACCAAGAATCTTCCATGTTTGTCCATTGATAGCCGACCTCGTGCCTTCTCTACATTCCAAAAGATGGCCGAGCTGGCGCTTTCTCTGGATAAGCTAGTAAACTTATGTACTTGTCTTTCGTAGCCGACCTAAAGTTGGGATTGCCAATAGTAGGGTTTTTAATGGGGCCGATCTGAATTTCATTGGGCTTTTTAGAGGGGATACGAATCCCAACTCTAACAACTTCTCGTACTGTCGAATCTCTTTTACAACGTCGTCGGTCAACGAGTCAACATCGTGATTCTTACCGTAGAATTTCACAAAATTCATCGCAGGACTCATCAAGTACCTTCACCCACAAAATGTTTCTATTAAAACTCTATCCAATAAATTAAAAACTATCAAACACTACATAGACGAATATACATAGTACATAACATTGACTGTAACTGTGTAAATCCTGAAATTTGAGGAATAGATACAATTTTTCTATTCCCTATGTCCAGGGGCGGATCCATGAATTTATTTAGCATGTGGCACAAAGTTTTCTAACCATAACAAAATAAAATAAAAATATCAAAGAAAATATAGTATTAATAGCAAAAGTCAATAACTAAAAAAAACACCAAAAACACTAAAAAAAAGATCCTATAGAGTTACTCTACGGTTCTCCATATCTTGAAACCTTTTCATCACTGCCTCGTTTGTCACATTATCAAAATGTTCTTTTTCAATGAGACAAACTAGACAATCATTTAAAAATGTGTCACTCATTCGGTTGCGTAAAGTAGTCTTCACAATCTTCATCGCAGAAAAGCATCTCTCGACTGTGGCGGTGGCTACAAGTAAAGTCAAAGCAAGCTTCAAAAGTCGATAAACAAGAGGATGTGATAGATGTTTCTTTGTCTCTATCATCACACGCGCAAGATCTCCAATGCTCTTCAAATTCGCAAATCTTTCATCTTCTCGAATATTGTCAATGTAAATATCAAGCTGATGCTCAAGAGAGATTCGCACAAGACTAAAATCTTCTGGATAAAACTCAGATAATCTCAAAAGTTTTGAGTTATTAAACTCGTGAAATAAATCAGTAGGGCTCAAAGACACAATGCAACCAAGTAATTCAGTGTTTACCTCATCAAAACGGTCATTAAACTCTTGAATTTGCATATCCAATATTGTGTAAAAGCATTCCACCTGATAATGATGCAAATTCGTTATGTTGCTTCTTTTTCTTGGCTTCTTTGGATCGACAAATTCTTCTTCCATAATGAGCAACTCAGTTTCATGATTCTCACAAAATGATGAAACTTTATTAATCAGAGAATCCCATCCATTATCCCTGAGCTTGCACAATTG
This sequence comes from Alliaria petiolata, assembly GCA_020283515.1. Lineage (NCBI taxonomy): Eukaryota > Viridiplantae > Streptophyta > Magnoliopsida > Brassicales > Brassicaceae > Alliaria > Alliaria petiolata. Next base: position 72,481,832 of record JAHZTW010000004.1, on the reverse strand, counting down.
CTGCTTGGTGGATTTCACTAAAGACATATCATTCAAAATGTCTTCATCTTTTCTTTGTAGAGCTTTTGACAGATTATTCGTGAGCCCAAGAAGAAGCAACATCAACTGTAAGTAGAACACAAAGTCAAATGTGTGAAAGTATTTGAGAAGACCATTAGCTTGGCGTCTTTTGATACTATCTGTCCCATCGCTTTCGACACACTTAAGCACTTTAATGATAGAAGAAAATAAATCAACCAACCGTAGTAAGGTTTTATAGTGAGAACCCCAACGAGTGTTACCAGGTCTTTGAAACGAAAGCTCATGATTCAATCCTTTTCCTTTCTTCATTTCACCTTTACTGATTCCTTCCTCGATTTTCTTCCGATGGTCTTCTCGAAGCATATCTTTTCTCTTACAAGACGCTCCAACCATATTTAATAAGACATAAACCATATCAAAGAAATCCCCGACTTCAAAATGTTTTTTAGCAACTGCCACGACAACCAACGGAAGCTGATGAGCAAAGCAGTGGACATAATATGCAGAACTATTTTCTCTCAAAATCAGAGATCTCAACCCATTGAATTCGCCCTTCATGTTACTTGCTCCATCGTAACCCTGCCCTCTTAACCTTTTCATACTCAATCCATGTTTTGCAAACAATGAATCAACAGCACATTTAAGAGATGAAGAAGACGTTTCTTGAACATGAACAAGACCAATGAATCTTTCTTTTACTATCCCAGTTTTATCAACAAAGCGAAAAACCACAGCCATCTGCTCTTTATCAGAAACATCTGCAGATTCATCCACCAACAAACAAAACACATCGTGATCAACTTCTTGAATAATAGATTCAATAACTTCCTCTGCAAAGCAATGCACTATATATGTCTGAATTTTGCGAGACACCATCTGATTATTTTTTGGAGCATTCTCCAAACACAATCTTTCTTACCGACTCATTTTGATCTGCAGTGTATTTCAAAAGCTCTACAAAATTTCCCCTATTAGCTGATCCCACACTTTCATCATGAACTCGAAATGCTAATCCTTGTCGTAATAAATATCTACAACAATCAATTGAAGCATTCAATCTGATTTTGTATTCATTTTTGACTGCGTCATCTTGCTTATAAAAAGCATGAACGATTGATTGACCTTGCTTCATCAGATTATCAGCCATTTTCAGTGCATTGTTGTGAAAGCTATTCACTGGTCCCACATGTTCTTGTAATCTCTTCGGATTTTTCCAACTATCAAAACCTCTTGTCACAAATTCATCACTTCCACCTTTGTTTTCAGTGTAATCTCTAAACAAGTAGCAAATCAAACAAAAAGCTTTGTCTTTTTTAACACTATATTCCAACCAACGACCATAGAGATCAAACCAAGATGGATTGAATCTTCTTAATTTATTCCCCGTCGCTGTTTTAGGAAAATCATGACCGCGAGGTTGGCAAGGACCTTTAATCAAGTATTTACGTCTTACCTCGTCTCTGTCATTAGAATGAAATTCCAATATCCTTTTTCTATCTGCAGGATCCGAAGGCAAATCATCCAAATCGTTTTCAGACGAAGTCGAAGCAAATTTTCTTTTAAAAAATCTTTCCATTGAAACCTGATAAAAAAAAAAAAACTATATTAGCATTTTTTTTTACTAATTTGACTAAAGTATGCCGTGTAAATCAATAGAATAACATCATTCAAGAGACAACTTACTTTTTATGCTTCCTTCAGAGAAGAAGAAAAGGTGACGTGAAAGGAAAAAAAAATAATGGTGGTTCCAGAGAAGAAGAAAAGGTGACGTGAAAGGAAAAAAAAAAATGGTGGCTAGGTTAATATAATTGTGTTTCTAATTTATGCACATGGGCTTTAAAATTCTGAATTTATTTATTTTTGGTTTTTGTTTGTATTATGTATATGGGCTAACTTGTTTATTAACAAACTTAAGCCAAATTTAGAAAAGCCCAACAAAAGAGATTTGGAATATTTGGGCATGTGGCACAAAAACTAAATTTAGCATGTGGCACTTTTTAGACTTATATAGATAGATTAAGCTTAGTTATTTTTTAAAAAAAAAATAGCATGTGGCACGTGCCCGTATGTGTACAACGTACATCCGCCACTGCCTATGTCGATCTGCATATCGATTTTTGTGCTGATAATTATCGCAATACGAATCAAAAAACATGTCTACTTCTGGCCCACATTGGGGTGGACTATGCCCAAGGTGTGGAGCTCCAGAAGAAACAATTAATCACCTCCTATTCGAATGCCCCCCTGCCCTACAAGTTTGGGCTCTCTCAGATTTTCCGTCACTTCCTGGTTATTTCCCGTGTACATCTTTATACCAAAATATGGATTTCCTATTTTGGAGAGCAAAGGAAAGGGGTCTCCCCGGACCTCAAAAGGATAACTATCCTTGGATCTTGTGGTATATCTGGAAACCAAGAAATGACAAAGTGTTTAACGACAAAGAAGTTTCCCCGACAGATACCCTTCAACTAGCCTCTCTCGAGGCGGAGAGTTGGAGGACGGCAAACCAGAAGGAGCTTGAAGAAGAAGATGAATCCCTCGTACCTTCAGACATCTCGAGCCTCCTCCCTATGACCCGCCGAATCCCAACTTGTCAAACTGAGGCCTCTTGGATTGATCATGGACCAGTTAGTGGCCTAGGGTGGTGTTTCGAGGATGGTTCGGGATGTCCTTTCTATGGCCTGAAGGGATGTCGGAGGAGTCTGTCGCCTCTCCATGCGGAGCTTGAAGGACTCCTTTGGGCAATGTCGTACCTGAAGGATAGGGGCTTCGCCTCGGTGAGATTTGAGATTGATTGTTTAGATTTGATCAAGATGGTGGAAGACTCAATCGATTGGCCTGCCTTTACATCGGAACTAGACTACTTGGATTCTATGCGAGCGGAGTTTGATTTCTTTAGTTTATGTTTTATCCCCCGCCTTCTTAATGTACGTGCCGATACCTTTGCTAAGGGTGCGCGAGCACGAGGTTTTCTTTTTTCTCATATAAGTCATAATGAACCGGCTTGCCTTGTTCGCCAAACCGGTATACCTTGATTTAGTTTATGGAGTTTGTAGACAAAATAAAAATAAAAATAAATTATAAGCGTCCCAACAAAAAACCATGTAAAGGGATAATAAGTAGACGTACATGACTATAGAGTGATCAACGAGATAGTTTACTTGTACTTGTTACGAGAGTTGCAGGAAAAAAGAGAAGTTTATAGAGAAAGAAGGAGAAGAGCAGTTTTTTTTTTTCTCAAATACCATCTCACTAGGTTTTGGACCCGCGCACTTGCCCGGGTTTTATATCTCAAAAATTTATTTGACCACTCCACAATTATGTTTTAATCTGATTCGTTAATATTTTTTTGACATGCTAGCATTTTATGAATCCACGCCATGTGCGGGTTATATTTTTGGATTCCGTATAAATTTTTACATCAACATTTTAATCGACTTTGAGGATGGCTGGCAATTTTTTTTTTTTTTTATCTCATTTCATCTCATTCCATATATGAGGGCAAATATAATATATATTTTTTAAACAATCGAATGTTTAATTTTTTTTTCTAGACAAAGTATATTTGTAGAAGCGAAAGTTTGAGAAGTATTGACAGTTTTATTTTTGGTATATAACTGTTATATAGTTTACTAAATTTCTATAACATGCCATGAGGATAGGAATCAATTTTTTTTTATTTTTTTTCGTTTTTATGTTTTATATTTTATATGAAAAATATATTTGTGCAATGTTTGAGATGTGTTGATAATTTTAAGTATAAATTCTAACATGTCAGTGATAATTTTTTTGTATGAAAAAATATATTTGTGTAAGGTTTGAGATATGTTAATAATTTTAAGTAAAGATTATAATCCGCAAGTTATAATTTTTTTTGTTTTCGTCTAAAAATCTGAAGTCAAGATTTTAATCCGTTCTGAGGAAGGCCGACAATTTTTTTTACTCATATCATTTCATCTATGAGGGTGGAGATAATATTTTTTTTAAACAAAATGTATTTAGGGATGTGAAAGTTTGAGATGTAATGACATTTTTATTTTTGGTATAAATGGATTATATATATTACTAAATTTTTAATCCGCCAGGAGAACCGGAAGCATTTTTTTATTTGTTTTCATTTTTATGTTTTTATATTTTCTGTGAAAAAATATATTTGTGTAATGTTAGAGATGTGTTGATAATTTTAAGATAGATTCTAATCTGCGTGTAATAATTTACTTATGTATGAAAAAATATATTTGTGTAAGGTTTGAGAAGTGTTAATAATTTTAAGTATAGATACTAATCCATCCGTTATATTTTTTTTTTGTAACCCACCAACCATTATTAGTTTCTAACTCGTTCTTGAAATATTCTAACCCGCCCGTTATAAATATTCTAACCCACCCGTTCAAGAACATATTTGTAAGGGATTATCAAGTGTGGCCGATATTGATTGATTTTTTTTCCTAATTAGTTTTGTATATTCCCAAAAATATCGTGCCAAATATTAGTTTAATTCTGAATTTGTATTTTTTTAAAAATAAAAATTCGATTTGATCTATTTTATAATTTTAATAATAGATTCTAACCCGTCTGTAATAACATTTTTGTATAGAAAAATATATTTGTGTAAGGTTTGAGAAGTGTTAATAATTTAAAGTATAGATTCTAATCCTTCTGATATAATTTTTTTTGTAACCCGCAAACTATTATTAGTTTCTAAACTTGCTCTTGAAATATTCTAACATGTCCGTTATAAATATTTTGACCCGCCCGTTCTAGAATATATTTAAAGGGGATTATCAAGTTTGGCCGATATTGATTGATTTTTTTTTCTAATATTCCCGAAAATCTAGTATCAAATATTAGTTTATCTACCATGCGAGGGTTATATTTTTTGTTTCTTCTAAAATTTTAAGTCCAAATTTTAATCCGCTCAGAGGGTGGCTGATAATTTTTTTAAAATCTCATCTCATTTTATCCATGAAGACGTAGATAATATTTAAAAAATATCACAATGTTTAGTTCCTTTTTTAGATAAAATATATTTGTGAATGTAAAAATTTGAGATGTACTAACAGTTTTATTTTTGGTATAGTTGTATTATATAGTTTATTAAAAATTTAACCTGCCATGAGGGGGAACAATTTTTTATTTGTTTTCGTTTTTCTGTTTTATATTTTGTATGACAAAATATTTTTGTGTAATGTTTGACTTTAAGATGTGTTGATAATTTTAAATATAGATTATTTGTGTAAGGTTTGAGATGTGTTGATAATTTTAAGTATAGATTCTCACCCGTCCGTTAGATTTTTTTGTATTGAAAAGTATATTTATATAAGATCAGATTATAAAACTGTGTCTTGGATTTGCAATGTGGAAGACGGAGGAAGGTAACACAGAGTATTAGGATTTGATTCCTAAACTTTGGCCCTTTAACAAAAAAAAAAAAAATCCCAAACGTTTCCTAAAACAAATAATCGGGCGTTTGACAGTGTATTATACTTAAAATGGTCTTCTTGTTTAATGACAAGTAATAAGACGTTAATATTCTTAATGAAATCATAAAATTGTCTAGCAAATCTAATGGCGCATTTAGTAAATACCATGGTAGAAATTGGGCATTTTAAAAGTGTGCTTCTCTTTTAATAGTATAGTTAAAGTGGTATTTGGATCTATTATTTTTTAACTACAAATGACCTCACAAATCATTTCAAATTCTTTTTGATATATTTGATTATTGAAATCCTTATTTTCTAATAAGCTGAAATTTTAAAGAGCTTTTATAAACTACTAATCCAATAACCTGAGATTTTGAATAATTTTTATAAATATTAGATCCAATAAAAGGAGATTTGGAAAAAAAAAAGAAATTCTCCCGAATCATTGATCGAATATGACCCCCTTATATTTTCAGGTCATTCAGTAATCGAGAATCGGTTTGGTTTCGGGTATTATCCGATATCCATAGATAACACCCATCGGGTATTTTGGCCATATCCGAAACAGAACTGAACCGGTTTTGTCAGATCAGTTCCAGTTCGGGTTTTCAATTCAGGTTTTTATGTCTAGGCTTACTGAGTCAACCCAAAAGTCCAAAAGTCAATACGTAACTAGTCAATTGCCTCCGGTCCCAAAATCTCCGGCGTCGTCGTCCTTCCGCTCTTTTCCTCGTAATCTGATTACTTGCCGCTAACATGTCGCTCTCGCCGGAATCTACCGTTCCTACGGTTAGCACCGTCACCGTATCGTACTCAGAGCTCAAGGTAAAATTTTATATGAGCCGAAATCAGTTATGGCTTCTCTGCGTTCGGTTTTTGTCTTACAAACTCGTCTCTCTCTTTCAATTGAGTGTTCTTTAGGAGAGCAACATAGATTTGTCCGCAAGGATTGAACAAGGATTCGGACCTAATGGACTTGGAATCCTTACGGTTAAAGATGTATGATGATTCACTTCTTCAAACCATAGTTGCTGCTTTGATAAGGAGTTTTAAAGGTTTCAACTTTGAGCTTAAATTTTTTTTTTTTTTTTTTTTTAAGGTTCCAGGGTATTCTGAATTACGTCAAAATCTACTTCGGCTTGCACCTAGGTAAAATTTTTGAGTTTGTGTCGTTGATTGATTCAGTTAAAGGTTAGATTTTTAAAATTTCTCTCAAAGGGTTTTGTTTCCTCTGCAAAAAGGTTAGCTAATCTTCCTGAAGAGGTGAAGAGGGAGCTCGAAGATGCTCATAGTAGGTGAATAAATACGATCTGTTAGGTTTCTTTTTGCTTAAATTAGTTATGATCTTGTTTTCAGTTTTTTTCAGTTTCTCTTTGTTTCTTCTTTAGGTACAATTTCGGTTGGAGTCATGGCAAGGAGAAACTTGAATCAGGGAAGCTTGGTGAGCTTATAGACTCTGTGTTGATTCATAGTTGCTCCTCTTAAGATCGAATATTTCGCTAAAGAAAGCTTATAATTTGACATTCTGTTTACCTTCCTTGTATACAAGATGTTTAACTCTATTTCTTTGAGACAAATTTTATCAAATTTTGGCTTGCTCTGATGAAAATAAAAGTTTTGGGTATTGTGTTTGTTTGCAGACATGTTGAAGGGTTCTTATTATGCTAATCCTCTACAAGATGTACCCACGAGTGATTCGTCTGAAATCCAGCGGTAAATAACACCAATACCCATGGTTTTTGATTACAAAATATTAGGCTTATGTAGTATTGTATAAGTTACTTTGTATTTGGTAATAGGCTTCTTCTTTTCTATGATTCATTATATTATTTGTATCCATTTATCATGTAGGTATCCATGGTATTGTGGATCAAACATATGGCCGAGGGATTCTTTGCCGGAACTCGAAGGAGGTAACTAGGTGATACTTGCTTGCCGTTAGTTTTTTTTAATCGGAAATCGTTTTTTTGTATATGTATCAATGATTGTATGACTTTCCTACTTATAAGTACCATAAAGTTTGACAATATCTGGTATCTGCTTACGTTTCCAACCTTAGCTTGTTTTCATTGATTGTTCTCTTCTTTTTTTCTCAAGTTGAGTATATTCCTTCAAAAAACTGAGTGTTACTTTCATACATGACAGCTTTCAAAGCTCTTGGTAAACAGATGTTCGAAGTTGGGCTGATGGTGGCTTACCACTGTGATCAATATGGTAAGTAGTTTCGTTGGTGTTATTGAACCTTTCTTCGAACATCCTTGAGTAGATGTCCTTAAGACATTGAAGCCTTGTTTGCACATATAGTTTTGGAATTGAGCGTAAGAAAGCGTAAGCTCTCTCTCTTATCAAATCTCATCTAAAAAACAGATGTTGTCACTGAGTTAGTATTCTGGAAAACATGATGCACTATGTGGCTGTTTCTGTAGAGTAGCCTAATTTCACTTCTTACTCTTAAGATTACGACTAGCTAGCTTTCTTAGTATTGTCGTGTGGATATAATCTCTGAAACCAGTCTCTGCATTGTTCATTACCGATGAAATGTATCAACATGAATCTGATTTTTGCTGTTTTGACTTTCTATTCTCTCTCATCGGACACTAAACTTTGTCGTGTTCCTGTTTACTGTCATTGTTCTATTATCTGAAGCCCTTTACAATCCATGATTTGCAGTATCAAAGGGTATACAACAACATGGAAAGCAAAATCTTGAAAAGATACTACTTGGCTCTCGCTGTCACAAAGGACGCCTGCTTTACTATTTCCCTACACAGGATAGGTAAAATTACATGTAGCTTTTACACTCTGCTGATTTGCTTTTGGAGTTTTAGTCCCTAGTGGTTAATACTTGTGAACACATGTTATATATGCCTCTTAGTAGAATTCGCATTTGCGCGCTTAATTGTCTGATATGTTGTCATATATTCTTCCCATTCAGCGCTACGCAGAACAACGATTCCATCTCATCTTGGTGTGGATGGCATACAGACCATGGATCACTCACAGGTCTCTTGCTTTCCTGAGTTGTTACATTCATCTTTCTCTCTGTATAGCTGATATGCGGATAAATTTTCGCATTTGTGACAATGATGTTAAAAGTGTATCGTTCTACGATTATCCACAGGGCTTACTCGTGCGATATTTTCAAGAAATGCAGTGGAAGTACCTTGCCCTGATCCTGCTTCTGGCTTATACATACAAACACGGTCGGGTCAGATCGTTAAGGTGCAGTACTGGTCCTTCCTGATGACTGTGCTATGTTTATGTGTTAAGATCAATATTTTCTTAAGAATTTGCTTCTTTTGCATTTGATTAGGTTGTGTATGGGGAAGATGAAATAGCATACCAAATAGGCGAGACAACAGCGATTCTGTCAAGTGGTTATCTTTGTGCTACACCTCATTGTGTGCGGGTAATGTTCTTTGTGCCTTTGCGGATTGACTCAGCTCGGCTAAAGGAAGTTTTTGTCGCCGTGGTTACTTGCAATTGTATTAAGTTTTCGGATCTCTACACCAAAACGAACCATGAAGTTTCTTGTTTTTGTATTCAGGCGCCACAAGGAGAGGAGGCTTGTGGTCTAGAGAGATCGACATTTGCTTTGTTCATGCAACCTGACTGGTACTGTTTCTTAACTACGATAACTTTTGATTGATAGTTCCTTATGATAACATTGGAAGATTAGTGAATAAAGAAAAAACATAACTGACTTAACATTGTGGAATCATAAAGCCTGGATTAAGTGGTCAGAGTATTACCAAAAGTAACAAAATAGGCCATGTTTTGTAAAGTAATATAAAACTAAAAGCATAAACCCTAAAACCTGAAATCCTAATACTAAACCATAACCCCAAAAAACCTAAATTTTAAACCCTAAAATTGTGTACTTACTTAATTTTGAAAGAATTGGCCTATTTCTTTGATTTATATCTCCTTTTTAGCTATTTTCTTTATTGTTTTGTCGAAAATAGATAAAATCATTGATTAATAAAATCACGATTTTTTTTTTCCGTCTGGTGGTTTTTTTATAAATTTTAAAATATCTTATTATAAACTTTAATCTACTGTTTTATAAAATAAAAACTAAAGCATAAACCTTAAACCATAAAAACTAAACTATGAACCCGAATCATAAACCATAACCCCCAAAAAATACAAAATTGTAAACCCTGAAATTGTGTATTTACTTAATTTTGAAAGAATTCTCCTATTTCTTTTATTTACATCTTTTTTTGTAGCCATTTTCTTAATTGCTCCTTGTAGAAAAGTAGATAAAATAATAACAAAAAAAATGCGTTTGTGGATGTATCAGGGATCAAAAGCTTACATTCCCAAAGGAAGTAACAATCAATGAAGAGTTATCGCTCTCTAATGGCGTCTTGACGTTTGGAGAATACACAGAGAAACTCCTCAACATATACTACGATACAAAACCATAGGACCTTTTTTATGTCAATGTGTAAATCACGATTCCATTGGTGTAAGACTTCAAACAAAAAAAACCTCACCAAATTAGTATTTTAAGGTCGTTGAAAGTAAAATTTGATTTTGATTTTTGCTTTTTACTTTTTACTTTGATAGAAATTTTCAGGAACAACAATAATTGGTTAGTGGAATCCGGTTTGATTGGTCAAACCAGACCATGATGAGTCAATGAAGTCGCTTTCAAGTCCTCGTGGGCTAATGGATAACGTAGGGGCCGACACGAGTGAGAAAAATGGGTAAATGCAATAAGAATTCAGACAACAGTTATGACACGTGGCAGTCTGTCGTTTTTAAGTGGCCCACTGTAACTACAATGAGAATTTTGCAAGTGGCCAACACTTATACGGCTACACGCTTTTAACTCTGTGGTGCCCTTTCGCAGTTCGTATTAGTTTTTCGTCAGCATCCATATTTCTTATCTATCACTCATTCACTTGGCCTCTAAAATGCCAAAACCATTAAAACAACAAAAAAAGACAAATAGGAAAATTACCGTTTTATCCGTAGTTATTTTATTTGTTAACATTTGAAATCAAATCTTGACTCTAATAAATCATACATGTGATGTGAGCTTGGAAAATCAAAACTATTTTTTTTTTAACTTATTTGATTAATCAGAAGCGGTTAATGACACAAGGGGTTATTTTTCTTGGTAAATGCATTGATTTAAATGGTTTATGGTTGATTTTCTGATTTTTAGTACAAGTTGGGTAGAGTCGTAGAGATTAATTTCAACCTAAAAGGGTGAAACCCACTAGAGAGAGTGGTCTAGAGATAACTATCAAATTAAATCCGAATTTGAAATAAATGAAATATCTTTTTGTGATACCAATAATTATCTGGAAGATCCAATGCATGCACTAATGGAGAAAAATTACGTACTGAAATTAATGGAGCAAAATTAAATGGAAAGAGACAACTCTTATCTTACACATTGGTCAAAGCTCCTTACGGTAGAAGAGTCAAACCTTTATAAGAGAAGTATATAACGATTTGATTCTAGAGCAATTAATACATAGATTTGATCCACCACTCTATTTGTGTACTTCTCATGTTTTATTTAATTTACCTATTTAATAAAATAAATCATTAGATTCTTAATAAATATGTTAATATATATATATATATATATATATATATTATGAATATTAATGATTTCACTTCTATGTAAATTTGGTGTTTTGTTTTATATTTTACGGTTATCGTTTAAAGTGGATAAAAATGTAAATTTCATTCAAAGGAATAAATTTAATTCATAGAAAATAACATATTTGATTTTATAAAAAATACTTAAGCAAATTTAAACATTTAATTTGATTAATAAAATTGAATATTTACTATTTAATATTAAAAATTTTAGTGCAATTTTCATTGAACTTTCACATTTTCGTATTATTTTAACTAAATTTGTTATCTGAAGCTAATTTAAATAGTTATACCTTAGTGAATATAACTTCTAAACATTTATAACAAAAAACAATCTTTTAGCAAAAAGAAAAATATTTATAAAGAAAAAAGAGAGAGAAAAAGTCATTTTAAAATCTGTGTAAAATAGAAGGGCAATAACGGCATAAACAATGAATTTTTTTTTAAAAACGTGGATATTGATAAAGAAATGGATGAGATTCGCGGAAAGAGGCAAAAGAATCTAGAAAACAAAAAGCGTATGTGGGACCACGTAGCAGCCGCGTTCGACTTCACACACACACTTTTCTATTTATATACTCTCACATCACCATTTTCATTTGCAGTTCCCAATTCTTGCTTTCTTCAAATCCACCAAAAAAATTCGAAGAAACAAAAAGAAAAAGACAAAAATTTTATCGACTTTGCTCTGTTTATGTCCAATCCTTCTCAGACTAAACCGAACCGGAAAACCAGCTTCGGAGATCGGTGCTTACTCATGGCGAAACAGCAACGAACTCGCTTCTACATCCTTCGACGCTGTGTCTCCATGCTCCTTTGCTGGCACGACCACTCTATTCAAGATTAGACTCTCTTCCTCGATTCCAATTTCCGATCAAATCTCGGTTTTCTGACTTAACCGGACCGACCCAGAAGTAAAAAAAATCAGATTTTAGAGAAAGCAGAATGTGTTGTGTGGTTTAGGGACTTTTAGTTTAATGGTTTTACAGTTTTACTTTTAGTTTTTGTAGACCTCGTGGAATCTTTGTAATTGAGAAAGAGTCTTTTTGTTTTGTCGTGTAATTGAGATAGATTCTTAAGTATTGGGATTTTGGTCCTTTTGTACATATACTGTGAATAACAAATGAGCTTTTTCTACTCAATGTTCTTTGTCAGTTTTATGTTTTCTTGCTATTGTTTTTTTTTTTCCTTGCTATTTTTCAACTGTTTTGAGGGTAATTGTTGGATTTGATCGAGCCATTTTGCTCATATAAAAGCAGAAGAGCAGTGATTAGAGAAGACATTATGATTTCTTACGAAAAACTTGGCTTCAATTATCATTATTATATGATCTTGCGAATATAGTCCCTGTATTCACTCTTTTGTTCATCATTAAAGAACCAAATCTCTTTTTGCAATCATTTTTATTTAGTGCTTGTTTGACGAAGAGTTTGAGTCCCTTTTTTTGTTGCTTATTTCGATCCAAAATCACCATTGCATTTAGCATCCACAATTTTTCAACATTCACACTGATTAAAATAAAACCCTTAGATTGATTGCCCAATTTGAAGGAATAAAGTTTACAAAGGTAACATCATTCATAAACAAATCTAACTCTAGAAGCGTGAACTTAAACAATCCCACCTTTACATTTGAAGAACGAGAGAAAAACATTTAGGAAACTTCTTTTGGAGCAATCCAAACTCATCATGAAGATTAGAAAAAAAGAGACTGGGTAATTTTTAGTAAGTCTTAGGTTAGTATTATAGTATAGTTGATTCATGATGTAATTAAAGACTGCCATAGATAGTAGTAAAAATCTTTGTTCGAAATTGCGTTAACGGTACGCGTCTAATTAATTACCAAAAAATCAGAGATAAATTGTAAAGTATTCGGGGACTAGTTTTTTTAATAACTAATTATATTCTAAATATTTTTAGAGTAATTGCAACATCTAGTCTCAAATAATGCCATAATTAAGTGACAATTTGTATACTGTTCATATCGAAAAATCAATTACACCCTTTCTAACATTTTCTTACAATTGTCTCTCATCAAACAATCATCGTCAAAGAAAAATGAAAACAAAGGAGAAGAAATAAGAAAGAAAAGAACAAGAAGAAAAGAAGAAGAAGAAAGAACGCGACGACGATGGTAACAATATTGTTGGCAGATGATAATGGTGTTGGTGATAGTAGCAGCGATGATGATGGTGATGGTCACCGTGTCAATGTTCAATCTCTTTCTATGGATTTTGAAGATTTTTATATGTTCAATTACATTATGATTAAACGATGACAAGGTTAGCTAATGGGTTATTGATATAGTTATGTATAATTTTGTTACGATAAAGGAGAAGATCGAAGATGAAGAAGGATGAATTGGAAGAAGAAAAGGAAGAAGAAGATAATACCGACAATGGGTGGTTACCGCAATGTATGGCGACGGCAGTGATGATAGCGACGGCGGGGACGGTAACGCTGATGTACGGCGGCTACGGTAACGCTGGTAGACGACGGCAACAATAACGTTAGCGATAATGCTGGTGACGGTTAGTTAAGTAGATATCGAAATAATTTTGCATGACTTGTAAAGTTAACAAAGTTAGTTAATCAATAATTCATAATTTTATAAAATTACAAAAATATTAGCATGATGGGTATCACCATAACAAGGTTAACATGATAATTTTATGATATGATAAGATACTTAACATAATATTTTCTTTGATATGCTAATTGGATTAACACGTCAACTGCATGATAACGCGGTAATCGATTTGTTATCCCTTAAAATCGCATAAAATAATTGTAGGAGCAAAACAGTCATAACTTTCATGCGTAATGTGTATCAAACTAATTTCGATATATTTGTTCCGTTTTCTTTATTTATATATTATCTGGGTGTATAAATTAAAATGACCCATATTTTTATTCATAACACATCAAAGATAAAAAATAAAATATTATTTCTTCTAATTCACATCTAATACAAAAGACAACATCAAATTCACTCACAGGATACACATAAAATATATTGTCTTGATCTTGAACACACAAAACACAATAATAGGATTGTAATTTTCATCCTTTTCTTCTTCAATGATCAAAATAATCACCTTGTACTGGACTTTTAGATGTGTTAAAAGTTAGAACTAGTTACTTTCACCTGAAAAGAAAAGTTAAAAGCATATTATTTATAAACCAAAGATATATAGACATAAACATAAGATAGAGACATGCTGTTCAACAAGACACAAATAAACATAACATTCTAAGGTAAACAAAGACACAAAGACACAAACATCAAGTTTCTCATGTTATCTCATCAGCAAACATCAAACAAATACTAAATTGGAAACGGATACTAAACCTACCATTCTAAAGTTCAGAAGCTAAACAAAGACACAAAGACAAAGACAGCTGCTATAATTTTTATTCAAACGAATACAAAAAAAAAGCCAAAGACAAAACCAGGAAATCAAGACCTAGAAAAAAACAGCAAACCAATACAAATGCATCATGTTCATCGGGCATACATCATAAAGCAGGATATAGACTAAAGTTGAGAACAACAATTAAACAAAGAGAAAGACATTAAACTTACCTTACTAAACAGGTTGTGTGTCATGAAACACATGATTATCCAATAGATCCTAACTTGAAAAAATGTCAAAAACAAGCAAACTCAAATAACAAACATAACTGATTTTTATAAATTCAGAAACTAAGCTTTAAATATAAACTCATACCTTGGTTTTAACAGGTGTGAGGCGTAGTGGGGAACAGCCCTTCAGTATTGCGCCTAAGCGCGCTTGAGGAGCACGCTTTATGGATCCTGAGGAGAATCATAAGAACCGAATGTACATATGACATAACTTAGCATAAATTCATGAAATAAGTTCGAAAAAAACAGTATCAAAACACATGATTCCAAAAAACAATAGCAAAACACATGATTCCAAAACACATAACCGAAGCAAATCCAAAAAAAAACAAATATAAAAGGCTTTAGAGATAAGAGAATGTCAAAGATTAATAATCATCTTCTTCCCTTACTAAACAAAGAGAAAGACATTAAACTTACCTTACTAAACAGGTTGTGTGTCATGAAACACATGATTATCCAATAGATCCTAACTTGAAAAAAGGTCAAAAACAAGCAAACTCAAATAACAAACATAACTGATTTTTATAAATTCAGAAACTAAGCTTTAAATATAAACTCATACCTTGGTTTTAACAGGTGTGAGGCGTAGTGGGGAACAACCCTTCAGTATTGCGCCTAAGCGCGCTTGAGGCGCACGCTATATGGATCCTGAGGAGAATCATAAGAACCGAATGTACATATGACATAACTTAGCATAAATTCATGAAATAAGTTCGAAAAAAACAGTATCAAAACACATGATTCCAAAAAACAATTGCAAAACACATGATTCCAAAACACATGATTCCAAAACACATAACCGAGGCTTTAGAGATAAGAGAATGTCAAAGATTAATAATCATCTTCTTCCCTTACTAAACAAAGAGAAAGACATTAAACTTACCTTACTAAACAGGTTGTGTGTCATGAAACACATGATTATCCAATAGATCCTAACAAAAAAATGTCAAAAACAAGCAAACTCACATAACAAACATAACTGATTTTTATAAATTCAGAAACTAAGCTTTAAATATAAACTCATACCTTGGTTTTAACAGGTGTGAGGCGTAGTGGGGAACAACCCTTCAGTATTGCGCCTAAGCGCGCTTGAGGCGCACGCTATATGGATCCTGAGGAGAATCATAAGAACCGAATGTACATATGACATAACTTAGCATAAATTCATGAAATCAGTTCGAAAAAAACAGTATCAAAACACATGATTCCAAAAAACAATTGCAAAACACATGATTCCAAAACACATGATTCCAAAACACATAACCGAGGCTTTAGAGATAAGAGAATGTCAAAGATTAATAATCATCTTCTTCCCCCCCCCCCCCAACATCCTCGTCTTTATCCAAGTACTCTTCTTGCTCCCTAAACTCATTGTCTCCTCCATACTCTTCATCTTCGACAATATCATCTTCCTCTGCATCATCATCATCAACCAACGACGACATCACATGCTTACAAGATGTTTGTGGGTTAGTGGAGCTTTCAATTCCCTTTCCTCTTTCCTTTCTAGTATTTGTTGTTGCTGCCCTAGTAGAATAGATAGAATCCTCGACTCCCAAAGCTTGGTTGACCACATTCCATGTCAAGTTGTCTTCTTCAAGATCTTCATTGTCATCAGAGTCTCCATCCATTCTGTCAAGTAGCCACTCATTGGTATCATCAATTTATTCCAAGAGGATATGATCAATGGTATCTTTTCTATTGTACCTCATTTGCAAAGCACGATTATATCTCACAAATATCAAGTCGTTTAATCGACTTAGGAGTAATCGATTCTTTTTCATGGTATGAATCTGGTAAGACAAAATTATAACTTATCTTAGTTACATAATCTACATAGATAAAACTCAGAAATCAATAGAATTTGAGGCAACTTACATGTTGAAAAACACCCCAGCTCCTCTCACAATCTGTAGCACTACAAGTGAGGCTAAGAACCGTAATGGCAAAGTTCATGAGCTTCGGAGTTCCAGCTCCATAAGAAGACCACCTATCCGCTGGTGACTTTTTTTTTCTTTGTCGAATTGTCATACTATTACCAAAGAGACTTGAAACATTTTTAAATGCATCAAAGTCTCCCATGATTTCATCTTGAGAATCAATATTTGGAACTAACCTTTGAATGCAATCATACAATCTACTCACAACTTCCTAGCAACAAACATCTTCAGATGATCAAAATGTGTTTCCGAATTCAAAAAATAACCATCGGTATGTAAAGGTTGGTGAAGTTGACAACTCCACCTTTCATCAATGAACTAGAAGGCCTTTTTGTAGTTCTTATCTCGATAGGTGAAGCTCCGCAAAATTTCATCCTTGGCCCTATCCATGGCTGCATAAATGTAACCATAGCTGGTTTTCTCTCATTATCAACGATCCTAAGTACCTTCACCAGAGGTCCCGTCAGCTTAAGAGCATACAAAACTTGCTTCCAAAAGCTATCCTGCATAATATACGTTTTAACCTTTTTTCCTCCATCTTCCTTTGACCACTTTGACTCATTCCATTTGTCAGAAGTCACCATCTTCCTCAAATTATTCTTCTGTCGGTGAAACTGAGTAAGTGTAACGAAAGATGTCGCAAATCTTATAACTGACAGCCTATGCAATTTTTTTTTCCCTGTGAAGCTCCTCAGCATGTTCACAAGAGGAATGTAGCTGTAAATATAGCCATTCATGAATATGCACTTTTTCAGTGCACCATTCACAAGTTTCAGTTTCTCAATATCCTCTAACATCAAATCAACACAGTGAGCCGCACATGGAGCCCAATAGAGGTGTTTTCTTTCTTCCATTAGAATTTTTCCAGCTTTTACATAGTTGGATGCATTGTCTGTTATCACTTGCACCACGTTTTCCTCTCCAACTTCTTCAACCATATCGTTAAGCATCCGAAACAACAATGTTGAATCTTTCACAACTTCTGAAACATCATTTGATTTCAAGAAAACAGAGCCCTTTGGAGAGTTTACTAGAAAGTTGATGATATCCTTCTGTACAACATAATCACGCCATCCAAGAGGAACTTGTAGCTCATGCATAGTTGGGGGCTTTAATCCCAGACCATATTGACCAATTAGTTCAATCATGTGACTGAAACTTACAAAATTAATTGGGTTGAAAGCAAAACCAACATCATAGAACGACCTAGCTATGCCTCTACAAGCTTTTTTCTCTCGCCTCCTTATCATAAACTCCAAAAATTCCTTTCTTTTCCTTCCTTCCTTGCAAGACATCTGTAGGAGTAGTTATGACATACTTGTCCAACGGACCTCTGTGTTTTCATTGAGTAGGCACACCTCTTTGACTTGTCCTTGGCTCATAGTGTATCTCTTCCTCTCCATCATATTCGTCAACTTCAACATCTATTGGATGCATCATCTGAATATTTCTTTTTGCTTCTTCTTTTTTCAGCCATGAATATCCTTGTTTCATGTCTTACATGTTCTGAACAAAGTTTGCATTTAGCAATATTCCTATAACCGCCAGCAAGGTGCTGTTTCATATGGTAAATATCTCTTTTAGTCACAACGTGACAGTAGATCCACTTCCAGTTGTTACCATTCTCTCGATCTTAAATTCTATATTTTCTTTCCGGATCTTTCTTCTTCTCTGATGTTCCAGACATGGTGATGGAATTGAAAGCATAACTAGAGAGAAATGAATAAAAATGCAGAAAGCAAAAAAGGAATAGAGAATAAGAAATGGAGAAAGTAAAGAAGCAATAGAGAAGATAAGATCGAAGAATAGATAAAGAAAAGAACATAGAATACCAAGAGTTTTATTGATAAAAAAAGGAAGGCGTGATCACATATTCTCTCATGAGAATTTAATTAAAGTCAGAAAAATTCCTTTATTTTACCTTCTTTATTAGAAATATTAATCATCAGAATTGGAAATCACAAATATTTTTAAAATCTACACAATATCCAACGGTTACCTCTTTAAGTTGTGCGCTTTGCTCGCCTTGCACTTCTATAAAGACGCATCGAGGCGTACCATAGACGAGCGCTTTTATAATATACCCTTGCCTTAATTACTAGAGATGCCAAGGATGAATCGAGTTTGTGTCTTGCGCCTATGCGATAAAAAAACACCCCTTTTAAAACCAAGACTCATACAACATTCATCAATTCATAGTATTGTCTATATTAAAGAAACAAACTCAAATAACAAACATAACATCATCAAAGTCGAGTACCAAACAAAAATGATTTTGATTCTTAGAAATTCAGAAACTTACTACCAACTTCATCAAACTCATATGCTTCAAACACCAACTCAAACAACAATCATCAATTCAACCTACTTCACAGATGAAAGGAAAGCCCAACTCATTTTAGACTCTTAGGTGAACCTCGGTACTTACGACTTTCTATCAAGTGAAATGCAATGAGGATAATTTGGGTTCCATACAAATCAAACTTGGGTTCCAACTCAAGATGAGAAGCAATTTCATGAAACTAACGCACAAAACCATCAAACCCTTGTAACCGATGCCCGGTTTGGGTTTTATTAAAAAAATTTCTATATGTTTTTATCTTTTTAAGTAAAACAACAATAGAATTCCGTTGAACAAGGTGATTTCTCTTTAATAATTTTATTGGGCTTATATGTAATGGGCTATTCAAATGAGATGTACTGTTCAACCATTTCGGGTCTTAATATTATATGAACGTGTGCTGTTGACACATAAACAAAACTCCAAATAACGTTTTATTTCAATATATATTAGATTAATTAGAATTATATTATTTCCATAAATGCCTATGTTTTTCTGTAACACCTAAATTCTTTTGACCAATTCATTAAATTCACCGATTAATTAGGGACCTGGATTATTTTCCCTATAGAGTTTATTAATTTATCCCAATATTATTAATTTATCGAGTTTCTACTGTATATAAAAAATCTGTTTTAGGTGGAATTTTATAAAGTTTTAATAATAAATCACAACAACTTATCCAATTTACCTAAAATTATCTAAAAACTTATTAAAATTCAAATTTGATTATCAGTTGACCAATTAACGACAATCCTACGATTGTCAAACATTTTTCCACTTTCTATTTATTGTAACTTTCTCATTGATGCGAAGATATTCTTCCCTTGATTATCGGTTGACCAATTAAACTCTACGATTGTCAAACATTTTTCCACTTTCTATTTATTGTAACTTTTATCATTGATGCGAAGATATTCTTCCCTATATATGAAAAAATGATCAACCGTACCTAACTACCAGTATATATAATACCAGACAGAGTCATTATAAGAAAACAATCAAACAAAGAAAATAACTTTTCCCTCTTTTTCACAACATCGTAGCTTTGCTTTATTGTAATATTGATCATGGCCAAGTTATCTTGTTCTTATTTCCTTGTACTCATGCTTGTGTTCTCACGTAATTTCATATTTTCCACTTCCAAACATCTGTAAATGTAATTACATTACATATATACATATACATACAAATGTTTTTGATGAAACATATAACTTTTGTTTGTCAATGTCTTACTTTTGTAGCTTGTTTAATGGTTGAAAGAGCTGAGGGTAAGTTGTGTCATAAAACCATTGACCTAAGAATGCCATGTTACACGTCCTATTAAGATGAAAGATGTTATTCAGGATACAATGGCGTTGGAAAATGTTTTGACGATCATAAAGTTCCTGGCCCCTCTAATTGTGATTGCATGTTTAATTGTTAGCTATAGTGGAATGCTTTAAAAACATTGTGACAATTTTATAGTACTTAATTTACGATTTCTTTACGCGATAATAAATCTTCGAAAGATCTCCATCTTTCTTTATGATTGAATAAATTAGTTTTGAAAAATACAGAGATTTCAATCACTTTATTAACATTTTTTATCTGTATGTTTATGATGAGATTCAAAATAAATAAAATAATTAAAATTAATAACTATGAAATTTATTTATATATTTAATTTATATATATCTATACAACTGGTTCTGTTGGTATATTAGATGAGTAATGTAATAGTCGATTCGGAATAGCCATAAAATTAAAAAGCTAAATTAATAGAATTTTGTTTTTTTTCTATTTTAAAGTAATGCAATTTGGTTTTCAGAACGTAAGAAACTAAGAATAAACAAAAAGAGTATTTCCATTGTAGGTCTCTAAAGAAGTATCTCAAAATTAAAAAAAAAAAAAGATAGAGTGAGATATGTATCTCAAATTAGAGACTTTAATAAGAGACTTTTTAGAGACTCATGATATACTTGTCCTTTCATAATGGCTTAATTTTTTTTATCTTAAAAATTAATTCAAAAGTTAAATTACACTAAAATATGAATATAATAATTAATGAAATATTCTTTTGAGTATCTAACCAAAATATCTTTACGGTTCGGACTTGGTCAACTCGTATCTCGTCGGTTAAGTTTTTAAATCTCGGAATTTCATTGGTTGAATAAACATGAAACACTATTAATTTTTATTGGAAATTAGATAGAATGTTAACTGATTTAATGAAACATGAAATCTTGTTTTCATTGGCAATTAAAAATATATTTATTTATATGACCAAGTTAATTAACTAAGGCACCATAGTCTAGATTTTTATTAGAATGTTTAAAATGTTTAAAAAATTGATATCTTTTTTTTTTTTTTCGAAAACGAAAAAATTGATATCTTGTTGTATTGGAATTGATGAATGATTTTTTTCTAAGGTGTACCGATCGGATTTTGCTTTGATTTGTTTGGTGGAATTTTAGGTTTGTGCCATACGACGACAATGCCTTTTGCAACTGGGTCCCAAATCCCATGAATTACATTCCTTGATCGATTACGTTACTGAAACAACCAATTTCCCTTCTATGTATGAATAAGATGTTATGGATCTATTTCGTAATTTTAAGTGTGAATGCAGTTTAGGTATGCAAGATAATAAGTTATGGTTGTATTTCTCGGTTGAATTGATGATCGTTTATGTACGTGTTTTATTTCCTAATTTGCCAAGATCTAAATTTACTAAAGTACAATGTCCGGGGTAATTTGGATACTATGTATAAATAAGCAAATAGTGTAAAAATTATGAATTTCGTTGGTGACTTTAGGTATGGTGGAATGATTTTGTGATTACGCAGCTTTTTACCAATCATATTTTTTGTAATCAATTTTGCAGTTGCGCAAGATTAATGAAAATTATAGGGTTGATTGGTAATATTCTTGAATTTGCCGTACCTCCGAAAGTTATGGGAGCTCTATACTGATTGGGGCGAAAACAACAAAATTAATTGGTTGAACTTGTAGTTTAAATGGTACATTAATGTTCAACTCCATGGCGCAGATTATCACCTAATAGTACTTATAAATTGTCATTGGTAAACTAAAATTAAATAATTCATACTTAGAGCATCTCCAACCCAATACCAAATTTGGTGACAAATTATATTTTACAATAAATTTTGCTCCAACTCAATTTCATTTTCAATTGCAAAATGGTATAATGCCATTTTTGATTTCAAATATGCAAGTATCTCATTTTCAATTGCATTTTGCAATTAAACTTTTTTATTTATAAAATCGTCTTTCAAATTTTAGATACTTTTAATTTTAAAGTTATAAATAATTATTTTGATGATGATTTCTTTTTTTTGATGATTATAAATATTAAAACACTCTAATATATAAAATTAAAATGCAAATAACATTATTTAATAGAAAATATAAAAACATAATACTAAATTTAAAATAATTAAAAAGTACTGAAATTAAAAATAAAAAATAAATTTAATACAACAATGATTGGTTACTTAATAAGTATAGGATAATGTGTTTTTTATTCATTTTTATGTAGTGTAATGTGTTTTTTTAAACTATAATAATGAAATTTAAAAACATCATAATTTATGAAAATTTTGAAAGAAATTAAATAAATGGGTCAATTTGTAAATTTTAAAGAAAAAATATGTATAATTAACAATTAATAATAAAATAGAAAAAGAAGAATATAATAAAAATATTTCTTTTGACATGGAAAATGCAATTATGGATTAGAGAGAAATCTATTTGCATTTTACAGTTATTGTATTTTACAATAAAAATGCAATTATGGGTTGGAAATGTTTAGTTAAAAAAATGTCAGTCAGAGTAATTAAGCTGGAAAATAATTCAGCCGATGTTTACTACTACTAGTATTTTCCTGCACGTCTTTTAAGATCTTTATTCATATGACAATATGGTCCATATCCTCCAAGGACACGGGTCAATGTAATTAAAGCACCATAACATTATAGTATTATTTTCGGTCTATAGTTTAACATCATATGAGAGATATATTTAAGCTTAGCAAGTGTAAACGCAACTGTAAACACTTGTTATTATTTCCGAGACAAACGCCATTCCCTTTGTATATTACACACAAAAGAAACCCATTATTCTATATCATACTTTAATAAACGGTCCAAACTGATATATATATATATATATATATATATATATTTTACCACAAAATCATAAATTTGCTCATTCTCAAACATAATTAATTATATTAATATATATCACTATATCTTATAACTCATAATTATGTATATTTTAATATAAGGTATTCTCAAACAAACCAAAATAAAATATCCTGCCCACAGTTTGTTTTAAATTAACTGAGTTTAAGTTCGTCCTTAGCAGTAGGGGTGGGTATTTTGGTTTAATTTTGAATTCTGTTTGGGTTTAGTTCAGTTCGGTTAATTTAGATTTATTAAAACTTTAGTTGAATTCAACCAAAATTAGTTTGGATCGATTTGTTTTCGGATTAGTTTAATTTGGTTTGGTTTGGTTGGTTCGATTGTAGTTTGGTCTCATTACAATTCGGTTCAAAAATAAACATTAATCAAATCTAATTAATTAAAAAATGAATAATAAGAATCTTACCAAATTGCTAAAATTATATGTTAATTTTTTCTTTTACTTAATATTTATGTGTCGTCCATTCAAAACCGAATATGTGGAGAAAAAACTAAGACTTTTACTAAATATAATTAAATAATTTATAAAAAACACATTGGGTTTGCACATGGCAAAGCCAAAAAAGCTAGACCACAAAAAATAAATATATGTTATTAAAAGAGCTTACAAAAGCATTTTAAGTATATCAAATAAACTAAGACGAGCGTATACTATTTGAAAATGTTTAGTTGAAAAGTATCTAAACTTTTTTTTTTTTCATCTAAAATTTATTACCAACATGAAATACAAGATATGATACATTATGAAATACACGATATGATACATTGGAAAATACATGAAACAAATTAAAGCTAAACATAGAAGAAAGTGGATACACTTGAAAATAAAGAAAAACGCCGAGAAGAGCAAAAGCCGCGGTACTATAAGCTCCCAGAGCGCTGTCGAATCCGGGAACACCGTGAAGAAAAAAGCTAATTACGACGATTAACAAACAATGAAATCACGAACGGAAATCTAACTTCATAACCACCTAATCTTCACCCTAAAGAGTTTAAAACATGAACTTATGCATTCCCACAAGAGGTTAGCCTTACTAAGAACGGAATAAGAAAGACTTAAGGAGAAAATTGTTTATTAAAACACACTAAAAGGCGATGGAAAGAGGACTAACACAGATTTACCGAACTAAGATAAAGCTAACCGAAGAATACCCAATCCAACGCCAACGAACACACTTTCCCAAGAAATCTAGCGCAACAACAAACTCCTAATTAGCCATAGACCAAACAAAAACTAACCCTTAAAAAGATTCGCCTTGACAGAAGGAGGAAAAATCCGGTTTGAAGCTGCGGGCTTGACCAAACCAAACAGAGGAAGAAAGTAACCTCTTTCGCCACAAAAGGATCGAAAACCAACCGAGAGATAAAATAGATCTGAAAATAAACCGGATCATCAACTGCCGCGACCAGACAACACCAAAGCCGCCCTCAGCCAGCCAAAAAATCTGGGAACTTCAGACACGGTGGAGACCAAAGAACTCTCGACGCGCCACCACGCACCTCCGTACCGGAAATCACCCCTGTCTATAAGGAGACGAGATCTGACGGGTACAACAACAACCAAAAACTTCCTACAACAACAACCAAACGAAAACCACAACTCCGACGCTCTGTAAGCCGCCGGAGTTGCAGATCGGAAATCAATTTGAAAAATTAGAGGAGAGATGCGATTTTTAGAGAGAAGGTGAGATACCAAAAGTATCTAAACCTATAATTCTAAAAATATGTACGATATTTAGATGTCAAGTGATCATCGTACATATATTCAACTACCAAAATGTCTAGTCACACTCATTATCCGTTTCTTCTTTCTTACTTCGATTCTGGTGGAATCAATTTTCTTTTGTGAAGCTAAAAAAATCTCTGTCTCGGTTGTTTTTAAAAGAACAGACTGAAGAATGACTTGACTATTGCTTAAACGATCCAGATGCATCGATTTCAAGAATTATTATTTGATATTTATAACATGTTCAGTGAATTAATTACGTACAGGCCATACGAATTCTTACCTGAGAGAACAAACATGGAGATGAACAGATACGAAAAAAATACATGGAGATGAACAGATACGAAAAAAATAGTTTTGCCATGACTTGTGAAACAATTAGAGGATTGTTGGGAAAAACTTTTTGATATTTTCTTTTGATATAAAAAACTTGTTGATATTGAAAATGGGATGGAGAAAGAACGTTTATATAACCTATTATTATTATTATATTTTTTTTGTTCGAATATATAGCCTATTATTGATGACAAACGCAGAGAGAAACGCTTTCTAGGAAACATATTTTAAAACTATAATGTGAAAATGAACATAGTGAGAAAACACTGAAAACACTATCTAGGAAACATATTTTAAAACTATAATGTAAGGAGAATCAAATTAAATTATATAGTCGATGTACAGTAAAATTTCTATAAATTAATAAAAACTTCAAAATTTTATTATTTTATAGAGTTATTATTTAATCGGTAAGTTAATAATTATTAATTTATCGATAAATTAATAATTTGCAATTTATAAAGATATTTTTGGTTTGTTCTTTTAATGTTCATCAAAAGACAATAAAAATTATTTTTGAAACTGTAAAACTCGTTTACAAGTTGTCGTCATATCAATGAATTTGAAAGATAAACCAAACAACATTAATGAACTTGGTTACCCGGACGCTACTCATCCCCAAAGGACGAATCCATGACGACGAGGTTCACCTAAGACGATGATGACATACCTTATAAGCATCCCGTAAAACGGTCCCGAACACTAATATTCAACTTAATAAAAAAAATTAAATGTATTTCCTAGAGTTTTTGCTCGATGTTATCCAATTTATTTTTGGTGCAATCTAAAATATTTATTTTGAGTGTTAGAGATTTTTCCAAATAATAATACAACAGGTCTTTTCAAACTACCATATACTGTATATGTTTCTTAATCGTTTGAGACTTTCTTAATTGTTTTCGCTATAGTGGAAGAACCAACATATCTAACTTTCCACAAGATTTTAAAAAGAAAAAGTATTTTAAAATCAATTTATGCATATATTAATTTACAAGAAATTAATATAACTAAATAAATAGAAATGGAAATAGTAGATTTTTAATTACAAAGTAGTAAAGTAGAAAGTCAGACTCACTTACGGTTAAAAATAAAAACCAGCGGTAGTTTTTGTATTCAATGAAAATCTAACTGCCCAATTATTCAAAATGATAGGCGTGAGAAATTATATATATATATCCTAAACTTTTTTCATGTAATAATTCAAATCGACTTATCAAAGAAAATAGAGTTAATGGGTTTAAAGAGGAATTTTTTATTTAAAAATAGCCGGAGCTCGGATGATACACGATGAGTTTAGGTCATCGGAATAAGAACGCCGACCTAAATTTGAAAGAGAAGAAAACTAAAACGTTTAAACGATAAGTTGCTAAATTTGCCCTAGATCTTCCCCCTCGATTTCGGAATGCCTGAATTGTTGAATGATCTTCTATATTTATAGTATCATTCCTTTTTGGAATAGGAAAGTTAGCCGACTTGGCGCTTTTTTTTCGGAGTTAAAATAAACATTTCCTTTTATCTATGCCGACCTGGCATTTGACAAAGGTAAAAGGAACATTTCCATCTAACTCCACCGACCTAAAATAGTCAAGGGCCGTTTTAGGGTTTTATAATGGGCCGAGATAGATTGACGTCGGGCTTTTTAGAGGGGGTACGAATCCCGGCTCTAACAGTTAGCCCCCCCAGTTCGGCAAACGAAACGGATCGAGTTTACCGAATTTAGAAGGGAACGGTTCGATGTAAATCGTGGTCGGCCTTATAATGAGTTAGCGAAATAAAACAAACTTCGCACCTTTGATTTATCTGATCGGACTGATAGATGAGAAGCCCTAATTTTTACCGCGTGAACTCTAGGTCTAGCATCATAGGTCCGCAAAAATAGGCATAGATCTGACACGTGTCATTCATGCGATGAACCGCCGATTAAAAATAATATGAGGAAATGCGAACAGTCGCCGATGTAATGATGACTCTTGGGAACCGCTCTGCAATTCTCTATAAATAGAGTAAGGTTCTCTCATTTTCGCACTTCTGCGTTTTGCTAGAGAAAAGGATTTCGAGGTTAGCTCCCAACTCTCTCTACTTTTTATTTTATTTATTCTCGCCGGTAATCTCCCTCCGCCGTCTCTGTTCGGTGTTCCGCCTTGATTTCTCCGATCTACAACGAGATCCGACACCGTGTTCTTCAGAGATGTTGAAGATCTGTTCAAACAAGTCCGGGACGAAGAATTCCAGGTCGGCTCAAGAAAAAGCCGACGAGATCGGCGTCTCTTTGGATGAATTCCTTAGGATGTCCAAGGAAGACGCGATCGTGCAAAGCCGATCTAAAGGAAAGAAAGTCATGTCGTCTTCAAATCGATCCGACTCTGGGTCGGATGAAGAAAACGAGGTCGACTTCGCGGTAAGGAAAGCCGCAGCGGATCGTTTCATCGCAGACCAGGTCGGGGTTGTTCGGAGAAGTGATGGCGAGGCATCAAATCGTGCCCCTTTCTTGATTCCTGAGCTTCGTGATGAAGACGACCGATCCGAGGGACCTGGTGCGATGGTGGTCTATGATGAAGACGACCGATCTGGAGGATCGAATGAGATGGCTGTATGCGACGACCTGAATCTCGTGTTTGCCGAAGAACATGCGAATGAGTTCGGTGTTATTGACCTGAATCCTCCATTGAAGAAAGTCCGACGAAAGAAAGGCGAGCCAAAAATCAAACCGATATGCGACAATGTACACGGAGTCTTTCCAACGAAATCCACGATGGAATCGTTAGTCTCTTTAAAGGAAGAATGCGGTATCGACCCGAACGTGATTTTTATGGTCCCCAGTCTATCAGAGCGTCCGTGGGACGCTCCACCAGGATGAATGTGTCTATATGAGAGCTTTTTCAATAAGTTTTATCTGTGGTTCCCTCTTCCTCGTCTGCTGCTGGAGTACGCCGATAAGAGGGGATTGCCGATCTCACAGTTCACCCATGCCACCATTCGTCTGATTGTCAGTCTTCTTTACGTCTCGGTCAAGCATAAGATCCCCTTGAGTTACGACGTGTTTCACACGATGACCTTAACGAGGACGAATTAAGGGGATCTGAAGTATCGAGGCTTGTACTACACGTCCATGAAAAGTCGGTTCAACGTCGTAACTGGCGGGCATTCTTCTAAGGTGTCGAACTGGCGCGACCACTACTTTTTTTGTGTTGATTAACGAGTTCTCCATTGTTGACCGAGATATACCGATCAGGACGGAATGGGGAAAGATTACCGGTAGAGATTTTTGCCTGTGTTTCTCAAATGGTAGCCGACATCATTTCTGATAGCCTTCCTTGGTTTGCAGGACATAATTATATTGCTTTTGATGACGATCCAAAGGACATCTTCAAGATTACTGACCGTTTTGCGGCTCTTTCGGCAATCACCTGGCCGAGTATCACAGAAGAAAGACTCGCAAAGACTCAAGGTTAGTGACTATCATAGCCGTGCTGACCATCTAGAAATTATTGCCGACTTGTCAAATAAGTTTTTTTTTTTTTTGCAGCTGCGCTAGTCCGAGCTCATAGAAGAACGAAAGCCCGTCCGTTAGCTGGTTTGGATGGTTTGGAAAATGTCCTGAATTCTCCAAACCCTTGTCCGTCAGAGAGTCAGGAAAACGTTGAGGCGGCTATGGTGGAAACTTCAGACATCGTCCGAGAAGAGGACGATGTGACCCGGCAAGATGAGAATCTAGCCGAGGAACCGGTCAAGGCGGTTGCTAAGAAGAAAACTTCTAAGAGAAAGCGCAAGAAAACCTCAGAAGTGGAGGAGGGCGTTGAAGTGACCGTTGTCAATGTTGGCGGATCAGCCAACGATAATATCGAGACATCTGTCTTGGAAGAGAGGCCGTCTACGACAAAAAGGTCTCGGCATGAGAGAGCTCTTCACCCATTTGGGTTCTCGTATGATTACCAAGGATCCGGTCCGATCACTGCCGACCCGATGGCTTGCCTGGACTTCTTCCTTAAGCTTAAGGATCATCCAGCATGTTCGTCTACTGACATTTCCAGCTTATTCGAGGGAAGGAGGTCGCTCATTTCGCGATGGACCAGGCCCGGGTAAGTTTTGGATCAATTTTTTTGTCCTCGTATATTTTGTTAACATGTTTTTACAGCTAAAGTGTTGTCTTTGCAGGCTCTTAGCAACATACTCCATGCCGTATGTGGTTACGACCAGGACGTCAAGAGCCGATCGGATAAACAGGCCGAGCTGGAATCTCTCAAGGAGACTCTTGAGGTTGAGAGGAAGAGAAATGCCGAGCTGGAAATTGCATCACAAGGGGCCGATGCGGAGAGGCAAGGGGCTCAAGCGGCTGAGGCGTCTTTGGAAGCGACTGATATGTCTATATTTTGCATGATTTCAGCATCCATTTAGTATAGGTTTCTCATCATTTAGGAGCCTAATATAGCATCATTGTATTGCATTGTATCATTTAGAGTCCTAGAGTGTTTTTGCATAGTCCTTGCATGTTTTGGTGCATTTGGAGTCTTGATCAGGTAACATTGATGCTGTGGAGGGAACAATGGAGTTGGAAAGGAATGGCACATCACTTGGAAGAGCAAGAAGTTGCCAAAAAGATGGAGAAGAAGAATCCTGAAGAAGTTTTGGTGAGCAGGTTCGACGAAGCTCGTCGAAAGTTCTCCCCAGGACGCTGGTTCGACGAGCAGTTTCGACGAAGCTCGTCGAAATTTCTCTCCAGGACGCTGGTTCGACGAGCAGTTTCGACGAAGCTCGTCGAAAGTTCCTTCCAGGACGACGGTTTGACGAGCAGTTTCGATGAAGCTCGTCGAAATTCTCCAAGACGCATGAAGTCGGATCAAAGCTTGAAGACCCGTTCGATGACTCGGTTCGACGAGACCACGTCGAAACTTTCCTCCAGGATGAAGTTTAGACGACTTATTTCGACGAGCTTGGTCGAAATTCTCCCAGAAAAATTCTTTTTGTCTTCTTTATGGGTCCCTCCTATAAATACTCTTTAGACCTAATTTTTTATGTCAACTTTTATTCTCTTGTTCTTAGCCTAAACTTTTAGCCACTTTGGGCAAATACTTTGTTTAAGCTTGAATCTTTGAGTTTAATGCAATATCTTTCTTAGATTTCTTGTTTAATCTTTCTCTAATCATGTTTAACCTTTCTCTAATCTTTGATTTGATGGGTTTAAGTATGATTAGTGAGTAGTTTCCTTAGGAACTTAGGGATGGGTTAGATTTAGGGATTTCTTATGGTTCAAACTTGCAATCTAGGATAGATTCTTCCTTTTCTCTTCTTATTAAGTAGTTCTTCATGCCAAATAGCTAATCTTTGCTATTTTGGATCATAGGCATTTCATCCACCCACCAAGTGTTTGATGAAATGCTTGAACCAACTTAATAAGAGATTTACATTTCTAGCCTAAGACATTAGATGTCTAGAGTGTTTATCATACCATTTAGACTTGTTATTAATGCTTGTTGATTATCTTAATGCTAAAACATCATTAGTTCATTAGGATGATTAACAAAGGGATTTGAGCCACACATCATGGTCTAATCTAAATTAAGTGTTCTAGGTATAGAGTTAGCTTGATTAGTTGCTTAAATGATTGCAAGGTTGTCCATTTAGTTTCCCAAATCAATGATTCCATCCCTAGGTTTCGATTTAGTCAATTGATAATCTTGCTTAGTAGTAATCCTTGCTTAGTATCTTGATTAGTAGTGATTAAGGCTTAGTTTCATAGTATTGCTCTAGTAGTATCTCTTTTAGTTTGTGTTTAGCTTTCAATACTTGTTTGTGACTTGCTTTTATCATTTTAGCTTAGCTTAGACTTAACTTTGTATTCTTATTGCATCATCTCCCAAGATGGATTGATACCTCAATATATTGCAATGATATGAGCAATTGAGGAATTGCTTGCAAGACATAAAAAGTCTTGTTTCAATTTGGCGCCGTTGCCATATTGGGATTGATTGATCATTAAGATTTGAGTTTTGTTTGAGACTAAGTGATCTTTTTGCTTATTGACCATCTACTTTTCTAGATTTCAGTTTTTCCTTGAATGCATTTGAGATCACAAGGAGACAACAACTTCCAAGGTTTTCAAGACATTGATCAATTGGAAAGGGTTGCAAGGATTGCAAGAAGGGAAGCTGCAAGGTTAGAGAGGTTGAGAATGGAAGAACAACAAAGAGATCAAGCTCCTCCAATGAACTTGGCGCAAGCACCAAGGGGGAATGGAAACCCCTTACATGCGCCAAGACTAGGGAGGACTATTGGGGCTGGAGATGCTCCAAATACACATCAAAATCGCTATGGTATCAATCCTCCACCGGTTCAAAACAATACTTTTGAAGTGAAGCCAGCTTTCATCTCTATGGTTCAACAAGACAAGTTCCATGGGTTGCCAATGGAGGATCCTCTAGATCACTTGGACAACTTTGATAGAGTTTGTGGTTTATTCAAGATGAATGGTGTGAGTGAAGATGCCTTCAAGCTAAGACTATTTCTCTTCTCTCTTGGGGATAGAGCAAGGCAATGGGAGAAAACTTTGCCTCAAGGTACTATCACTACATGGGATGAGTGCAAGAAAGCGTTTCTATCTAAGTTCTTCTCCAACTCTAGGACCGCCAAGTTGAGGAATGAGATCTCTAGCTTCACTCAAAAGAACAATGAGTCCTTCAATGAAGCATGGGAAAGATTCAAGGGCTACACAATGCAATGTCCTCATCATGGTTTCACAGAAGAGTCTCTACTAAGCACCATCTATAGAGGTGTTCTACCAAAGATAAGGATGCTTCTTGATACCGAAAGCAATGGGAATTTCTTGGGCAAGGATGTTGATGATGGTTTGGAGCTTGTAGAGAATCTTGCCTTGAGTGATGGTAATTACAATGAAGACTATGATAGAGCTCCAAGGGGAGGTGATTTTGAGGCTCACAAGAAAGAAATGAAGTCTCTACATGACAAGATGGACAAGCTCATGTCTTCTTCCCAAAGGCATGTGCATTTTGTTGAAGATAATGTGGAAGATTGTGATGATCAAGTTGAATACCAAGAGGGTCAAGAGGTGGTAAATTTCGTGTGAGGCCAAGGAGGATACAACAACAACTATAATAACAACTATAAGGGGAACAACAACCTCTCTTATAGGAGTACTAATGTGGCTAACCCCCAAGACCAAGTTTACCCTCCACAAGCTACTCAAGGAAAGCCTTTTGTGCCCAACAACAATCAACAAAGAGGTTATGCACCAAGGTTTAACTACCAAGGAGGAAACCAAGGTAACTTTGGTGGGCAAAAGTTCAACCAAGGCAATGCTCCACCGGGTTTTAATCAAGCTTCACAAGGTCCTCCACAAGACAATGTTCAGCTTATGCTTCAACAAATCCTACAAGGCCAAGCCAATAGTGATGCTAATATGGGAAAGAAGATTGCTGAAATCAACACAAGGATGGACTCCTCACTCAACGAGCTTGCTACTCAAATTGGGGGTCTTCAACAAAAGTTCAAGCAACTAGAGAAAGGCAAGTCTTCTAGCTCCAACTCTCAAGGTACTTTACCGGGAAATTGTGAAGCTAATCCCAAGGAGTACATCAATGCCATTACTTTGAGAAGTGGAAAGGAGTTGCCTCCAAGGTCAAGTCCTTTGATCAATGAGGACATTGAAGTTCAAGATGGGGAGGATAGCTTTGAAAAAGCTCAAGATGCTATAACTTTTGATGATGTGTATATTGCAAAGAAGAGCAAGGAAGTGGTAAAGGAGAAGCCAAAGGAGGACTTGCACAAGAAGGAGTCAAGATTTGTTCCTCCACCTTACAAGCCTAAACTTCATTTTCCCGAGAGGTTTAAGAAACAATTGGTGGAGAAGTACAAGGCTATGTTTGACAAGCAAATTAAGGACATTGAGCTCAAGATGCCTTTGGTGGATGCCTTTATGATGATTCCACAATATGCTAAGTTCTTGAAGGATACCGTGGCACAAAGAGCAAAGGATATCCAAGGAGTTATGCTAGTTTCTCAAGAGTGTAGTGCCATAATCCAAAGCAATGTGATACCAAAGAAGCTAGGAGACCCCGGATCTTTCACAATCCCATGCGCCCTAGGTCCTCTTAGTTTTGAAAATTGCTTGTGTGATCTTGGAGCTAGCATCAACCTTATGCCCTATTCAATTGCAAAGAAGCTTGGTTTCACCAAGTACAAAGAGTGTGGAATCTCCTTGATACTTGCGGATAGAAGTGTGAGGTTACCTATTGGAGTTCTTGAAGATTTGCCTATCAAGGTTAGTAACTTCATCATCCCCACGGATTTCATGGTGCTCAAGATGGATGAAGAGCCAAAGGATCCTTTGATTTTGGGAAGACCCTTCCTAGCTACAGCTGGTGCTATTATAGATGTTAAGCATGGAAAGATTGGCTTACATCTTGGAAAAGGGATTGAGTTGAAGTTTGACATAAAGAAGACTTTGAGGAAGCCCACCATTGATGGTCAAGTATTCTACATTGAGACTATGGATGAGCTAGCCGATGAGTTGCTAGAGGAACTAGCTCAAGAGGACCATCTTGGTGTTGCTCTCACCAAACCACATGGAGAGAATGGGTACTTGGATGAGGAAACACAAGCATACATGCAAATGCTTGATTCGCGCAAGGCTCTAGATGGGGAGGAAGTTTTTACACGATTGGTAGCTTCATGTGAGGGTGAAGTGGAATGTGACCAAGACAAGAGGTCCATGGAAGTTGAGGTTTCAAGTCAAGGGCAAGAGGAAAAGCTAGAGGAGCTTGAGGATAGCGAATGGGCTAAGGACCTTGATGAGGATTGGAGCGAACTTAAGGCCCCAAAGGTGGACCTCAAACCACTTCCCATTGGACTAAGGTATGCTTTCTTAGGCCCTAACTCTACTTACCCCGTAATTGTGAATGATTGCTTGAGTGATGATGAGCTCAACTCTCTCCTTAATGAGTTGAGAAAGTATAGGAGAGCTATTGGTTACTCTTTGAGTGATATCAAAGGCATATCTCCTATGCTTTGTACTCATAGGATTCACCTTGAAAATGAAAACACTTCCTCAATTGAACACCAAAGAAGATTAAACCCAAACCTTAAGGAGGTGGTGAAGAAGGAAATTTTAAAACTTTTGGAAGCTAATGTGATTTACCCTATTAGTGATAGCACTTGGGTGTCTCCCGTGCATGTTGTCCCTAAGAAGGGTGGAATCACTGTGATTAAGAATGATAAGGATGAATTAATACCAACTAGAACCATCACCGGCCATAGGATGTGTATTGATTATCGAAAACTCAATGCTTCTACTAGGAAAGATCATTTCCCTCTTCCTTTTATTGATCAAATGCTTGAGAGATTGGCTAACCATCCCTTCTATTGTTTCCTTGATGGATATAGTGGGTTCTTCCAAATACCCATTCATCCTAATGATCAAGAGAAGACTACTTTCACATGCCCTTATGGTACCTTTGCATATCGAAGGATGCCATTTGGGTTATGTAATGCTCCAGCCACCTTTCAAAGGTGCATGATGAGTATCTTCTCCGATCTTATTGAGGAAATGGTAGAGGTGTTTATGGATGACTTTTCTATGTATGGTGCCTCTTTTTCTGCTTGTCTTTCTAATATTTGCAGGGTTCTACAAAGATGTGAAGAGTCTCACTTGGTGCTCAATTGGGAAAAGTGTCACTTCATGGTCAACCAAGGCATTGTGTTGGGTCATAAGATCTCTGAAGATGGTATAGAAGTGGATAGAGCCAAGATAGATGTCATGGTCAAGATGGCGCCTCCAATCAATGTGAAAGGCATAAGGAGTTTCCTTGGGCATGCCGGTTTCTATAGGAGATTCATCAAAGATTTCTCTAAGATTGCTAGACCTTTGACAAGACTCCTTTGCAAGGAGGTGGAATTTCAGTTTGATGAAGAGTGCTTGCAAGCTTTTGAGACCATCAAGAAGACACTTGTGAGTGCCCCCATTGTGCAAGCACCGGATTGGAGTCTACCTTTTGAGATCATGGCTGATGCTAGCGACTATGCCGTTGGAGCTGTGCTTGGGCAAAGGAAAGACAAGAAGCTCCATGTGATTTACTATGCTAGTAGAACACTTGATGATGCTCAAACCAAGTATGCTACAACAGAAAAGGAACTCTTGGCAGTTGTGTTCGCTTTTGAGAAGTTTAGATCTTACTTGGTGGGATCAAAGGTCATAGTGTATACCGATCATGCTGCATTGCGCCATATTTATGCCAAGAAGGAGACCAAACCAAGGCTCCTTAGGTGGATTCTACTTCTACAAGAGTTTGACATGGAAATAGTGGACAAGAAGGGTGTAGAAAATGGTGTGGCTGATAATTTGTCAAGGATGAGGATTGAAGATGATTTGCCAATCAATGATTCTTTACCGGAGGAACAAATTATGATGATCAAGAGCATTGCTAGTGTGCATGGAATTGGAAGAAAGCTTGAAGAGGTTCAAGGCATGGAAGCAAAGAGTGAGCCTTGGTATGCTGATTTTGTTAACTACTTAGTATGCAATGAGGAGCCCACTCATCTCAACACCTATCACAAAAAGAAGTTTTTGAGAGATGTGTCACACTTCTATTGGGATGAGCCTTAACTCTATAAGAGATGTGCTGATGGGATATATAGGAGATGCTTGGCACAAGAAGAAGTTGAGGGTGTGATCTTCCATGGGTCTAAATATGGAGGGCATTTTGCAACTTTCAAAACAGCTACAAAAGTGCTTCAAAGTGGGTTTTGGTGGCCTACATTGTTCAAGGACACTCATGAGTATATCAAGAGATGTGTGTCTTGTCAAAGGAAGGGGAACATAAGCAAGAGAGATGAGATGCCCCAAAACCCAATCTTAGAAGTGGAATTGTTTGATGTTTGGGGAATAGACTTCATGGGACCTTTCCCTTCTTCTTTTGGTAACCAATACATCCTAGTGGCTGTTGATTATGTGTCAAAGTGGGTTGAAGCCATAGCAAGTCCCACTAATAACTCCAAGGTCGTGGTCAAATTGTTCAAGAGCATAATCTTCCCAAGGTTTGGTGTACCAAAAGTGGTAATTAGTGATGGAGGAAGCCACTTCATCAACAAGGTTTTTGAAGGGTTATTGAACAAGCATGGTGTCAAGCATAAGGTAGCTACCCCTTACCACCCTCAAACTAGTGGTCAAGTGGAAGTCTCAAACCGTGAGATCAAGGCTATTTTGGAGAAAACTGTGGGTCTAACAAGGAAAGATTGGTCAAACAAGCTTGATGATGCTATGTGGGCCTATAGGACAGCATTCAAGACACCAATTGGAAGGTCTCCATTCAACCTTGTGTATGGGAAGGCTTGTCATCTACCGGTAGAGATTGAGCACAAGGCTTTGTGGGCTGTGAAGCTTCTCAACTACAACATAAAAACCGCCCAAGAGAAAAGATTGATTCAACTCCAAGAACTTGAGGAGATTAGGCTTGAGTCTTATGAAAGCTCAAAGATTTACAAGGAGAGGACCAAGGCTTTCCATGACAAGAGGATTGTGAAGAAGGAGCTAAGTGTTGGTGACAAAGTTCTTCTCTACAATTCAAGATTGAAGTTGTTCCCGGGTAACCTCAAGTCAAGATGGGGAGGCCCTTTTGAGATTAGAGAAGTATTGCCTTATGGAGCCATCACTTTGGTTGGGAAGAATGGGGAAAGCTTCACAGTCAATGGTCATAGGGTCAAGCCATACTTGGTACATGAGTCAAAGGAGGAGGCAAGCTCAATTCTTTTTCAAAACCCTCCTCTAGCCTAAAAGGTTTGAAAAGTCGAGCTAATGATGTTAAACAAGCACACTTGGGAGGCATTCCCATGGTTATCCTTGTATATATTCTTGATTTAGTGCTATGATTATGTTTCTATGAGTTTTTGAAAGTTTTAGGTTGAGTATGGAGGACTTAGACTTGAAGAAAAAGGTGTGGAGGAAATTTTTAAAGAAGTTTCGGTGAACATTTTCGACGAACCTCGTCGAAACTTTCTTCCAGGGTGAATTTTCGGTGAACATTTTGGGCGTAGCTCGTCGAAATTCTTTTCCAGGGTGAAATTTCGGCCAAAAGTTTCGGCGAGACACGCCGAACCACATTTTCGACGAGAAATTTCGGTGTATCTCGTCAAAATTTACTTAAAACTCAGGTTTGCTTGACTTTTCTTCCTTCCTTTGACCGGTTTAATGTTGACTTCTCACACTTATATTAGACCGATTTTTGAGGATTTAAGACCCCTTCTTCCCCATATCTCTCATTCACCACGATTTTCCCCATTTACATAAGGATAAGAACTTGTTTTTTTTCTCTTTTCTCTCTCAATTCTTCATCAAATTCTTTGATTCCAAGTGCATTGATTCCGAAATTGTTGGTCATTCTTGATTCCTTAGTGAATTTCGACCATAACTTTGCGTGGAACAAAGGTTTGCCTTCTCATCCTATCTCTTTATCTTTGAATTCTCCTTGAGAATGAATTGGAATTTAGGATTGATAGAAGGTCTTTGAATGAGTTGATTGAGTTGGGTATAATAGATTATTGTTATGGGTGATGATTGCTGAGGTTTTACAAGGATTAACATGGGAAAATTTTGATTTTTGAACATTTTTATTTTAGGATTTTGGATAGTTGCGAAAATTCAAGTTTTAGCCTAATTAATGTTCAAAATTCTGGAATTTGGTTTCTTTAAACTTGCTTTCCCATGTTATATAATGAATTAAGCTAAAATCCTCTTGAATTTTAATTTACAATCACTTAGAGGATGCTTAATTTGAATAATTCCTTGTTAAAATCTTTGAATGCTAAGAGAGATTTTCATTAAAATGGGATTATTTCTTGCTTTATTATTAATTGCCATTGAGTTTTAATTCTTGCAAACCTCCATGGAGTTTTATAATTACATGATTGTGGTTTTCAAAATTTAAACTCATCATATACTCACTCTTCTCCAAGATTTTTGCTTGTATAGGTACTAATGGGGAGAACAAGGGATGAGGCTAGCAAGAGACAAGGCAAGAGGCCCGTGGAAGTAGAAGAAGAGGATCCTGAGAAGAGTCCACCGGTCATAAGGAAGTTGTCCCAAAGGAGGGACATTAGTAAGGAGAAAGCAAGAGCAAAGAAAGCTGAGAAAGCCGCGGCCACTCCTCCTACACCCTCGGAGGTATACAAAGCCCTTATGGAGAGACCCTTTGGGGGAACTAAGTACCCGGATCATGAGCTGCTAGAAGAGTTAGGTCTCTTGGATGATGTGGGAAGGATCTTTCGGAACTTGGGATGCACAAGGTGGTTCAACAACTCATACCCGAGCTACCAAGGGGAGACTTGCCAATTCCTCTCTACTTTGGTGGTGGAAACTTCAAGTTCGGCTGGGATTGATAAATTAAAGGATGGCTTCGGTTTCATCAAGTTCCGAGTTCGCAACAAGCCCTACAAGATGGGTTTCAAGAAGCTAAGTGAAGTGCTTGGGTTTGATGAGGGTACCGGTCCGGGATCCCGCTTGGATGTTAGGAAGAGCGAGTTGGAAAAGCTGTGGAAGTTTGTTGCCTATGGGGATTTCAAGGCCGGGAGAGTGAGGAACAAGATGATCCGACATCCTTCTATACACTATGCTCACAAGGTGTTAGCTAACACCTTCTTAGACAAAAAGGAAACCGTGGTTGTGACTTCTGAAGAATGGGAGATGCTTGCTGCTGGGCTTAAGGACATCATCCGTTATTGTCATGACAACATCCTGATGAGAGGAGATGGTACGGGGAATGGTATGGTACGGCTTTGGTTGGCTCATGCAGCGACTTACCATGCTCGGGCATTTAGCAAGAAGGACAGCTCGCTTCCAATAGCCATTGGAGGTATGATCACACCGATCCTTGAGGAAGTGGGCATCACCTTAGGCGAGCCATCAGCCGAGAGAGAGTTTATAGACTCCTCCTACCTCCTTAAGGGTCATTTCTTGGTTAAGGAAGGAAGTGGCTACCGGTACAAGTTCAATGTGGAGAAGCTCAAGGAGGCTACAATCCGACTGCCTTGCATTCACCTCACTAGCCTAAGGGAGAGGTCAAACGCTACCTTCACTCCATCCGACGAAGAGCTTGATGACATAATGACACTCCCTATGGGTTCATGGGACACTTCCCACCAGCCTTACCAAGCTCCCTCGGT
>JAHZTW010000004.1:72407109-72442038 GCA_020283515.1 Alliaria petiolata | reverse complement strand
TTGAACCTAATTTGAATAAGTAATTATCATGGTTATGCATTGCTAGAGAACTTGTGGATACCATATACATATTTGGGTTATCTTCTTTCCTTTTACCACTCTTGTTAACCCAAATAGCCGACTCTCATCTTTAGAGCGGTCGAAAACGAATTCCCAAACTAAGCTTCCTTTGAAACCTCTTCCTTATTGAGTGCATTAGGCCTTTTTCATCTTGTGAACTTAGCAAAAAGTGTTGAGTTTAGAGCGACAAGGATAGGCTTCCATGTAGCTAGCTCGAGAACAATGAGCTAGATGATAGGATATGATTCTTGGGTGGGAATTTTGGCTTGATATTTGAATTTGGAACAAGTAAGTTGGCGAAGTTGAGTTGGTGAAAAGGGGAAAACGAAATTATTTGGAACAAGTGTTGGCATTGTATATTGTGCTCTAAGTGTTGAGAAAAGAAAAGAAATCCTCTAGAAAAGAAATGTAAAAGAGCCAAGAAAAAGAAAAAAATATGGCTAAGATGTTATAAGAAAGAGGATAGCAAATTGTGAATGAAAAGAGAAAGAGCTTGAAGTAAAAGTGTGCCAACACTTGTGGTTGTAGAAGAAGTTTTCCCCAAGTACTTAAAAGAGAAAAAGGAGAAAGTGGCTTGAGCTTATGGGTTGGGCGAATTGCCTTGTAATGGGTAGCTTAGGTTGGACTTGGTGAGTGAGCTTAAAAAGAGAATGAGAGTGAAAGCATTTGTGTTACAAAGGGTAGATGGAAGTTTGTCTTTGTATGCATAGGTTGCTTTTTACTCTTAGCATTTTGCCAAAGTTCACTTGTTCATTGAGAGATCCCTTGCATTGGAACCCCATGAAGTTGAGATCATTATCATCTCAAAGCCTTACCCAAAAACCAAACAAGTTTTCTAGCATTGTATGATTCATGATTCATGGTTACTACTTAATGAATGTTAAAGAGTTGGTGAAAATGAATGCTTGTGTAGGTTGAGGCTTGGGTTCACTTGATTGAGTATGGGTATGGCTAGACCTTTTGGAGTAGAAATTTGCATAAAATGCATCATAGAACTGCTAACTAGGACCATTGAATTGATTCTTTTGCTTAACACCTTTGGATTTGAGTCCCCACTTTCAAACCTCTCTCCTTAGCTTGTGTTTCATTTGCTTGGGGACAAGCAAAAGGCAAGTTTGGGGGAGTTGATATGTCTATATTTTGCATGATTTCAGCATCCATTTAGTATAGGTTTCTCATCATTTAGGAGACTAATATAGCATCATTGTGTTGCATTGTATCATTTAAAGTCCTAGAGTGTTTTTGCATAGTCCTTGCATGTTTTGGTGCATTTGGAGTCTTGATCAGGTAACATGGATGCTGTGGAGGGAACAATGGAGTTGCAAAGGAATGGCACATCACTTGGAAGAGCAAGAAGTTGCCAAAAAGATGGAGAAGAAGAATCCTGAAGAAGTTTCGATGAGCAGGTTCGACGAAGCTCGTCGAAAGTTCTCCCCAGGACGCTGGTTCGACGAGCAGTTTCGACGAAGCTCGTCGAAAGTTCTCTATAGGACGCTGGTTCGACAAGCAGTTTCGACGAAGCTCGTCGAAAGTTCCTTCCAGGTCGACGGTGCGACGAGCAGTTTCGATGAAGCTCGTCGAAATTCTCCAAGACGCATGAAGTCGGATCAAAACTTGAAGACCCGTTCGATGACTCGGTTCGACGAGACCACGTCGAAACTTTCCTCCAGGATGAAGTTTAGACGACTTATTTCGACGAGCTTGGTCGAAATTCTCCCAGAAAAAATATTTTTGTCTTCTTTATGGGTCCCTCCTATAAATACTCTTTAGACCTAATTTTTTATGTGAACTTTTATTCTCTTGTTCTTAGCTTAAACTTTTAACCACTTTGGGAAAATACTTTGTTTAAGCTTGAATCTTTGAGTTTAATGCAATTTCTCTTTTGAATCTCTTGTTTTATCTTTCTCTAATCATGTTTAGCTTAACTTTCATCCTTGATTTGTTGGGCTTAGCTATGATTAGTGAGTAGTTCTCTAGAAACTTAGGGATGGGTTAGATTTAGGGTTTTCTAATGGATTAATCTTGCAACCTAGGATAGATTCTTTCATTCTCTCTTCTTATTAAGTGATTCCTAATGCCAAATAGCTAATCTTTGCTATTTTGGATCATAAGCATTTCATACACCCACCAAGTGTTTGATGAAATGCTTGAACCAACTTAATAAGAGATTTACATTTCTAGCCTAAGACATTAGATGTTTAGAGTGTTTATCATGCCTTATAGACTTGAAATTAATGCTTTTTGATTATCTTAATGCTAAAACATCATTAGTTCATTAGGGTGATTAAGAAAGGGATTAAGGCCACACATCATGGTTTAATCTTGTTTAAGTGTTCTTGGCATAAAGTTAGTTTGATTAGTTGCTTAAATGATTGCAAGGTTGTCCATTTAGTTTCCCAAATCAATGATTCCATCCCTAGGTTTCGTTTTAGTTAAATTGTTAATCTTGCTTAGTAGTTAATCACTTGTTTTGTGCTTGATTAGTAGTAATTAAGGTTTAGTTTCATAGTATTGCTCTAATAGTATCTCTTTTAGTTTGTGTTTAGCTTTCAATACTTGTTTGTGACTTGCTTTTACTATTTTAGCTTAGCTTAAACATAACTTTGTATTCTTATTGCATCATCTCCCAAGATGGATTGATACCTCAATATATTGCAATGATATGAGCAATTGA
Organism: Alliaria petiolata; assembly: GCA_020283515.1. Classification (NCBI taxonomy): domain Eukaryota; kingdom Viridiplantae; phylum Streptophyta; class Magnoliopsida; order Brassicales; family Brassicaceae; genus Alliaria; species Alliaria petiolata. The sequence goes on along the minus strand of JAHZTW010000004.1, from coordinate 72,439,304 downwards.
AGAATTGCTTGCAAGACTAAAAAGTCTTGTATCAGCGACCCAAGTTGAGGTTGAGACATGGAAAGCGGCTGCGAGTCGCGCCATTAAGAAGTATCAGCAGGAGAGGAACGCCAAGGAAAGGACGCGTGAAGACGCGAGGGCTGCGATGAGACGGGTAAATAATCATTACGCCGGTCTCATTCAAAAGATGAACAAGTGTTTGGCCCAGAAGGAAGAGGCCGAAACGATTATTGCCACCACAGCTCAGTGGAAAGCAGCCGAACATGCAGTTCAGCTGTTTGAAAAGGAAGGTCTCACGCTGCCTGTTGCTGTGAAGGATAAGGTGACTGACACCCTTCGGGACTGGGAGGCCAAACAAGATGCCTTTGAAGAGGTTAGTTTCGGGCCTGGTGAGCTGAGGATTCTAACTCTCGACGAGTGGTTCAGGGAACAAAGATCGGCTGTTCCCAAAGAGCCCGCGGCTCCTGTGGTCACGACCGAGCTTTCTGCACCAGTTTCTGCTAAGAGGTCTGCTCCTCTTGAAGATGAAGAGAGAGAGAGAGGAGATAATCAGCCTGAGGATGCCGACCAGGGTGCATCTAAGAATGCACCCGATGTGGAGAGGACCGAGGAAACGGTCGAGGAAACGATCGAGAAAACCAGGGATTGATTATCCAAAAAATTGTATTTTTCTAAGTATTTTTGGTAACCGATGTGGATTTGTGTAAAACTCTCGGAGTATTATTAATGAATGGAATTTTCTGTTTAACGAATGATTGTGTTATTTTTGGAGTACGAACATGATATTGCGATACGATATCAGCTTTAATAATCATGTGACTAAAATTCTAAGTGTGGAATATGCGAATGTCGGCAGTATTATAAACACTTAGAAATATTCTCAAGTCGACTGTAAGATGCGACCTGGTCGGCTAAATAATTTTACAGGACTCAAGATGGCGGAACAGAATCCGGCTTAAAAGTAGGTGCGAATACAGAACATGCGAGAAGCTCAGCTTAAGTTGCTTTGTACCACCTATTTTTCTAAGTGTGAATACCAACTGCGAAGCAGGTCGGCGTTTTTATTGATACCACTTAGAAAAATCTAAGTCGAATATATGTTGCGAGTCTGATCGGCTTATGTATTATATGGCTTAGATACTGCGAAGCAGGTCGGCTTTATATGCGGCAATGCGCGTCGTTTAGAACGTATGCAAGCGGACTTGGCTTTTGTGCCGAACTGGGTGGATCAGACCCAACTTTAGGCGAATCGGTCATCTGGCCAAGATGACGATATGAAAAGATGAAAAAGTTTGGAATAAAATACTGAGGTATTATTCATCATAAGATAGCCGAACAGACTTTACATAAAGAGAATAACTAAATCACCCCTTTTCTGATTGGGGGGGGGGGAGCAGTTGTACTCGTCCTAAGACGGGTTGTTTACGTACCCCTTTCGAGGATCAAACCGCTCCGCAGTTCATAGTGCTCATGTGAGCATGTCTTTTTTTTTTTTTTTTTTTTTTTTTTTTTTTTTTTTTTTAGCGCAAAGGTATCGGGAAGCCGTCCTCAATGATAGTAGCGTTTGAGGCTCAGTGAGTTCCAGGCTCGATGAACTTCATGGCCGGTGGGGGTTTGAAGCCGATAAACGCCTGGTTTGACGACCTTTGTGATGGTGTAGGGACCTTCCCAGTTGGCGCCGAGCTTGCCGGCGTTCTGCTTCTTGGTATTTTCGTAGACCTTTCGAAGGACTAGGTCGCCCTGATCGAAGTGGCAATTGTGAACCTTCTTATTGTAGTAGCGCGCCGCCTGGTTTTGGTAATTTTGCATTCGGAGAAGAGCTTGGTCTCTTGTCTCCTCGAATGTGTCGAGGTTGTCGATCAGCATTGCGTCGTTGAGGTCGGGGTTCTGTGGAAGGAATTTTCGGCGTAAGCTGTCGACGTTGACTTCGGCTGGCGCTATTGCTTCGCAACCGTAAGCTAAAGAGAAAGAAGTCTTTCCTGTGGCAGTTCTCGGTGTTGTGCGGTGCGACCAAATGATTCCTTCAAGTTCGTCGGCTAATAGACCCTTCTTCGCATCAAGACGTTTATTGATGCCGTCTAAGATTGTCTTGTTGGTTGCTTCGGCCTGTCCGTTGCCTTGCGGATGGCGAGGGGTAGATTTGTTGAGGCGAATATTCCAACGTTCACAAAAGCCTTCGAATTTGTTGGAGATGAACTGCGAACCGTTGTCCGTAACGATCTCGTAAGGTAGGCCGTGGCGACATATGATGTATTTCCACACGAAGTGTTGGACCTCTGTATCTTTAACGCTGGCGAAAGCCTTGGCTTCGACCCACTTGGTGAAATAATCTGTCATTATGAGCATGTAGTTGCGTTGACGGGAATATGGCATTGGACCAACGATGTCCATTGCCCATCACATGAATGGATAAGGTGGAATGGCCGATTTCACCAGCTCGGTTGGTTGATGTATCATTGGGGCGTGGCGTTGGCAGTATTCACACTTGCGTGCATACTTTTCGGAGTCCTCTTACATGGTCGGCCAAAAAAGGCCGTGTCTCTTGATTTTGAGGGCGAGTGCGCGTCCGCTTGAATGGTTTCCGCTGACTCTGTCGTGGATTTCCTTGATAGCGCGGTATACGTCGTCTCCGTGGATGTAAGTGAGGAGTGTTCCAGAGGCTGTCCAGCGGCATAAGATGTTGTTGGCGATAGTATACTTCGCACTGCGGCCGCGTAGTCGTCTAGCCGACCACTTTTCCGCGGGGAGCTCACCAGTTTCGAGAAAGTGTCGAATCTCTATCCGCCAATCGGGTGTGTCAGTTGGATTTGGGTTAGGAATGACGTCAGCTTCTGTTGGTGCAATGGCAAGGACGACCTGGGTCGGTGTGATACTTGGTGATGTGATGCCTTTGACTGGTATCGTGCAGGGTAGGTCGGTGATAAGTAGATTTCTTATATGGGTTCTACTCAGTCAATGACCCACTACTTATAACCGAATGTAGTATAGGTTATGGGTCTTATCAATCCGATGAGAGATTTCGAGGCATTGCATTTATGGAATTCTTTCACAAGCTAGGATGGATAAAAGAAAAAGGTGAAATGGTGGAAGTCTGAGACTAAGATACTAAGAGAGCAGAAAGCAAGTATTTAAGCTAAATATGCTAAAGAACCGAAAATAAGATGGTTAAAGAACGAACTTTTAAAAGAAAGCAAGAATCGGTTTACTTCGGCTCGAAACGTTAAAGATCTTTCCTTTGATGCTGGATTTACTTCCTATAAGGCTAATCCTTTAGCGTAGAATTCAGGATCTGGACAAATCCACTGTCGTGGTATAAGTCTCTTTGCTGTCTCACGACCTAACCTCGCTATCACTTAGTGATTGATATATCATGGTTTTTACCCGTTTTTAAGCCATGATATAAGTGTTTTTATAGAGTCTTTTGCTAGTTTTGTAGTCTTTTTAGAGTCTTTACATGATGGACATCATTTGGAGCTAAATGGGAGATTATGGGACATTTTGGAGCATTTCAGAGAAGCAGTCGAAGTGATAAAGTCAAGAGGATGGATTTACGTGCTGAGTGTCGATGGACACCACCAGTGTCGATCAACACAAAGGAAGGACAGCGAAGTTTGACGGTTTCCAATCAGGAAAAGGAAAGAAGAGCAAGTTTGAAGAATTACAAGTTTACCCCTGGACGAAAAATCCCCTTCTATAAATAGTTTTCAGGCATTATTATAGCCATATACCTTATCATTATTTTCTGTTTTTGAGACTTAGAGAGAGATTGATCCTGAGCTTTTGGAGAGACAATTCTAACTCATCTGAGCCAGATTTCAAACCCCTGTATCATTCTCTATTCTTTTATGCAATATTATTCAGCCATGTTTTGTGTTTGCATTATTATGTCTGAGTAGTTTGCTAGTTAGGTTAGGATGATTTAGGGTTTGATGAAGAGTTTGTAGAATCACTAGAATTATTAGGGAAATCAATTGGATCTTCACCTTGATTTGTGCTTAATAGATGCGAGAACATTATTAATAACTTGAACTAATCATAGGTGAGCAAATTATCTATTCGCAAAGAGATTTGGTTTAGGTATTTTGTGAACAAATCGAACCTGTTCTTATTACTTGCCTTAATTGTTTAAATTCGCAAAGAGATTTGGAATTTAGGGATTTAGGCATATATAACTTCTGCAACGAGAGTTGATTGGTTTTAACTTAGAGTTTCGAGTTCTAGACGGTTCTTAATAAATCCCTAATAAACTTAGATTCTGCATTCTTGGATTCAAACCTGATAATTATCCTTGCATAGCGCCTTTGTCTCTGAACTTACATCGCTTTATAAACTCGTTTACTTATTTCTGCATTGCTTTAGACTACTTAAAATTAATCGCCTAGCATAATCTAAACCTAGAAACCATAAGTGTAGCTTTAACTTCCCTGAGGATTCGATACCCCTTATACTTCAACTGCATTGCTGTGCACTTGCAGTAGTTGATTATTTGGGTAAAACCTGAGCCCTATCAAGTTTTTGGCGCCGTTGCCGGGGAAGTAATAGCTACCTAACAGGATCTAGTATTAGGATTCTGTCTAGGTTTTTGTTTTGATTTTGTTACTGATCTAGTTTTCTATCTTTTGTTTCAGGTGCATGGCCAGTACCAGGAGCAACAAGGAAGAAGAACTAGTCACTTTGAACCAGGAAATCAACCGTCTCGAACGTACGAACCGCAAGTCTGCACGAGCGTCGAACGACAACACAGGCGTCGATCGACACACACAACCAGCATCGATCGACACCGTCTGTATCGATCGACACCTTGCGCGGACAGAGATGGCTGAACCTGTGATCATGATACGCAACGAGGCGGGCGACTTTGTTGACCTGCAGGGCAACAGAAGGAACGCCCAAGGACAAAGACTTGATGAGGCTGGCGCCATCATCGTCGAAGCTGCAGAAGCTGGACGTGGAAGAACACTAGGCGAGTATAACCGCCCAGACCAGTTCTATGCCAATAGAGCTGCGATCCATCCTCCTGCATTTCAGAGGAATGACTTCGAGCTGAAGCCTGCTTACTACACTTTAGTGGCTCAGCATCTCTTTCATGGTCTTCCTAGTGAGCACCCTATGGACCATATTGAAAGATTTGAGGACCTCACATCAAGCATCAAGGCCAATGGAGTGACCTACGACTATATTTTCTGCAAGCTTTTCCCTTACTCGCTTGCTGGCGATGCGTCCTACTGGCTGAAGCAGCTTGATCCAGGATCCTTGAATACTTGGGAAGAAACAAAGAATGCATTCTTATGCAATTTCTTTGATGATGCAAGATCCGAGGAGCTGCGAATGAAGATCACTACATTCTCCCAAGGACCTACTGAAGCATTCAAGGCTTCATGGGTGCGATTCAAGGCTTACCAGAGGGACTGCCCACATCACGGTTTTAGCAAACCACAACTTATCGGTATCTTTTACCGAGGGATTGATTGGAGGTACCAGATGGCCTTAGACGCTGCAAGTAATGGGAACTTCAACACAAGGATTCTAGAAGATGCGATTGAGCTTATTGACAATTTGGCTTCTAGTAACAGCACCAAAAACGCAGACTTCGAGAGACGACAAAGCGCAGGAAAAGGTGGAGGAAACCAAATCGCTGAAGTCAACAGGAAGCTGGACAACGTACACAATCTCTTAGTGGGGAAGAAGCAAGTCCATTTTGCCAATGAGGTGGAGTCATTCGAACCAGAGCCAGACTGTGAAGAAGAGGACGTGAACTACATCAACGGAGGTGGATTTCAGGGCCAGCGTTATGGAAACCAGCAGGGAAACAGGAACTTCACTGGGAATTATCAGAAGAGTTCCTTCACAGGAAATCAAAACTCTTCTGGTTACACGCCGAAACCCCCATTTCAGAACAGCAACTACACTAGGAGCTATGGAAATTCTTCATACCAGAAGCCTCCTCCTCAAGACAACAAAATGGAGGCAATGCTAGAGCAGATCTTGGAGGGACAGCAGAAGCTTACAGTGAATTTCAATGGCAAGATTGACTCATTGTACCAGGACCTGAATGGAAGGATTGAGAGCTTGAGTTCTCATATGAAGAAGCTGGATGTTCAAGTAGCTCAGACTGCAGAAGCTGTTAGCAGGCAAGAGGGATTTCTTCCAGGGAAGACGGATACCAATCCGAAACGCCAAGTGAATGCTGTCACATTGAGGAGTGGGAAGAACCTTCAGCCTGTCCAGAAGAGGGGCCTTAGCATTGAGGAAATTGAAGATTTAGAAGATGCTGCGGACCCAGCGTCGATCGACACTACTGTGTGTCGATCGACACTCGAAGAGATGAACGACAAGGACGATCCTGAACCTGAACCAGAAGCGAAGGAAACACCTTCTACGACGAGTGTCGATCGACACCAGGAGGGTATCGATCGACACCCACCACGGACTGAACCAGATCGAGCTAAAACCAAGACTGTTGCTGAAGAAAGGATCTACAAACCGAAGATCCCTTTCCCCTTAGTGACAAAGAAGTCTAAGAAGGAGCTGTTGGACGCTAGATGCAAGGCTATCATGGATAGACTAGTGGTTGAAATCCCTTTGATGGATGCCATTAGAACTACTCCAGTGATAAAGAGATACTTGAAGTGGATGATGACAAGCAACATGGACATGGAGGAAAGCATAATGATGATATCGGAGCAAGTTAGTGCTGTCATTCAGAACAGGCTTCCAGAGAAACTCTCCGATCCGGGAAGCTTTGTTCTAGACTGCTCCATCTTTTCAGACAAGTTCGGGAGATCTTTGTGTGATTTAGGATCAAGTGTCAACTTGATGCCTCTTTCAGTTGCTCTAAGGCTGGACATGACAGATTTCAAGGCCACAAGAATCTCCCTAGTACTTGCTGATCGATCCGTCAGAATTCCTGAAGGTGTTTTGGAAGATGTTCCTATCAAAGTGGGAGACTGCTTGATTCCCACAGACTTCGTGGTTTTGGCATATGATGAGGAACCAAAAGACCCTCTCATACTTGGTAGACCATTCTTGGCTACAGCTGGAGCGATCATTGACGTGAGGAAGGGCAGGATCGCACTGAACCTTGGAGATTTGGTGATGAATTTCGACATGGAGAAGCTGATGAAGAGGCCAACTATTGATGGACAAACCTTCTTTGTCGATTCACTCACCAACCTTGCTGAAGAAATTTTCCAAGAGGACCACCCTACAGACCCTCTGGAACGTGCATTGACCACTTCCACAGGGGACATTGAGTGCTTGGATGAAGCAACTGCTGGATATGCAAAGATGTTGGATGCAAGCGAACAAGTGATGCAACTAGTCGCTGTTGAGGACTTGTGTCGATCGACACCAAGGAGTGTGGATCGACACCCTACGCGATCAACGAAATCAGCCACACTCGCTGATTGGAGTGAGGCTAATGCACCTAAAGTTGAGCTTAAACAGCTCCCTGCCGGGCTAAGGTACGCATTTCTTGGTCCTAATTCCACATATCCTGTAATTGTTAATGCTTCTTTGAACAATGCAGAGCTCACGTTGTTGCTAAGCAAGCTGCGCAAGTATCGCAAAGCTCTTGGCTATTCTCTTGATGATATTTCAGGTATCTCACCAGACTTATGCATGCATCGGATTCACCTTGAGGATGAGACCAAGTCGTCAATTGAACACCAAAGGAGATTGAATCCGAACCTGAAGGAAGTTGTCAAGAAGGAGATCATGAAGCTTCTGGAAGCAGGGATCATCTATCCCATTTCGGATAGCACTTGGGTCAGTCCGGTTCATGTGGTTCCTAAGAAAGGAGGGGTCACAGTGGTGAAGAATGAGAAGAACGAGCTGATTCCAATAAGGACTGTGACTGGACACAGGATGTGCATAGACTACAGGAAGCTGAATGCCGCGACCAGGAAGGACCATTTTCCTTTACCATTCATCGACCAGATGCTTGAGAGATTGGCGAACCATCCATACTACTGTTTCTTGGATGGCTATTCAGGATTCTTCCAGATTCCGATCCATCCAGATGATCAGGAGAAGACCACCTTTACATGTCCTTATGGTACATTTGCATATCGCAGGATGCCATTTGGACTTTGTAATGCTTCTGCGACCTTCCAGAGGTGTATGATGGCAATCTTCACGGACATGATTAAGAGGTTTATGGAGGTCTTTATGGATGACTTTTCTGTTTATGGGTCATCCTTCAAAGACTGTATGGACAACCTATGCGCAGTGTTGCAGCGATGTGAAGAGAAGCACTTGGTTCTGAACTGGGAAAAGTGTCACTTCATGGTCACAGATGGGATTGTACTTGGACACAAGGTTTCAGCAGAAGGCATTGCAGTGGATCGCGCCAAGATAGAGGTCATGACAACACTGCAGGCACCAGATTCTGTGAAGTCAGTGAGGAGTTTTCTAGGACATGCTGGATTCTACAGAAGATTCATCAAAGATTTCAGCAAGATTGCAAGGCCACTCACTGCTCTTCTGCGCAAAGATGTGAAATTCGAGTTCACTGCAGAATGTCTTTCAGCCTTTGAACAAATCAAGCAAGCATTAGTGAGTGCTCCAATTGTGCAACCTCCGGACTGGGATTTACCTTTCGAGGTGATGTGTGACGCCAGTGATTTCGCAGTGGGCGCGGTATTAGGACAGAAGAAGGACAAGAAACTTCATGCCATCTATTATGCCAGCAGGACTTTGGATGATGCTCAGAAGAACTATGCAACTACGGAGAAGGAATTGTTAGCTGTGGTATTTGCCTTTGAGAAATTTCGGCAGAAACTTGTTGGCTCGAAGGTGATTGTTCACACTGATCATTCTGCATTAAAGTACTTGATGCAGAAGAAGGATGCAAAGCCAAGGTTGCTAAGATGGATTCTACTTCTTCAAGAGTTTGACATAGAAGTCAAGGACAAGAAAGGAGTTGAAAACGGAGTAGCTGATCATCTTTCACGGATCATAATTGAAGATGATGTGCCCATTGATGACTTTCTACCTGAGGAGAATATATATCTTGTTGAGAGTCGCTTGAAAGGCATGATCTCGGACCAGATACGCTTAGTGTCGATCGACACTAGGGGAGTGTCGATCGACACCCTGTCCAAATCAAAGATCGACAACTCTTGTGCCCGAGTGTCGATCGACACCACCTGTGTCGATCGACACCCTACGCGAGCTTCAGTTCGCAGGCTCTTAGATGATGTGTTTCGACAACCAATCTTTGCTGTTCAAGATGCGACTCGACCATGGTATGCTGATATTGTGAACTACCTTGCTGCAGACATTGAGCCTAACCCTCTCAAAGGATATGAGAAGAAGAAGTTCATGAGGGAACTTAGAAGGTATTATTGGGATGATCCACACTTATACAAGCATTGTTCAGACAATGTTTACAGAAGATGCATTGCAGAGAGTGAGGTTCGTGATGTCTTGTTCCATTGTCATGGTTCAGAGTATGCTGGACACTTTGCTACATTCAAGACGGTATCCAAAGTTCTTCAAGCAGGCTTTTGGTGGCCTACTATATTCAAGGATGCGCAGCTGTTCATCACGCAGTGTGATGTTTGTCAAAGAAGAGGAAAGATCAGCAAGAGGAATGAGATGCCACAGAACTTCATCCTTGAAGTTGAGGTCTTTGATTGTTGGGGTATTGACTTCATTGGTCCTTTTCCTCCATCATTCGGAATGCAATACATCTTGGTGGCTGTGGACTATGTCTCTAAGTGGGTTGAAGCAATTGCTTCTAAGACCAATGATGCTGCAGTAGTTCTCAAGATGTTTCAGACCATCATTTTCCCAAGATTCGGAGTACCTCGGATTGTCATTAGTGATGGTGGATCTCACTTTATCAACAAGGTGTTCGACAAGCTGCTAAAGAAACATGGTGTTCACCATCACGTCGCGACCCCTTATCATTCCCAAACGAGTGGACAAGTGGAAGTCTCCAACATGCAAATCAAGCAAATTCTGGAGAAGACAGTGGGAAAGACAAGAAAGGATTGGGGAACAAAGTTAGATGATGCACTTTGTGCCTACATGACTGCATACAAAACGCCTTTGGGAACTACACCTTTCCAGCTGCTCTATGGCAAAGCTTGCCATCTTCCAGTAGAGTTGGAACACAAGGCACATTGGGCTATCAAGAAGATGAATTTCGACTTGAAGACTGCTGCAGAAAGGCGCCTACTTCAGCTCCACGAATTGGATGAATTTCGTTATCATGCTTATGAGAACTCAAAGCTCTACAAAGAGAGAACTAAAGCATATCATGATAAGAAGATCATCTCCAGACAATTCGGGCCAAATGACCAGGTACTTCTATACAACTCTCGTTTGCAATTGTTTCCTGGTAAATTGCGTTCACGTTGGTCAGGTCCTTTCACCATCAAAGAGGTCAGACCATATGGAGCAATTGTCTTGACAAACTCCAAAGGAGAGGAGTTCACTGTGAATGGGCAAAGGGTGAAACACTATTGGGCTCAAGCCGAGATTCCAGACGGACACATTGTGTCTTTGGATGATGCACCCAATGCCCAAATCACGCAAGAACAGTCAAGCTATTGACGTTAAACGAGCGCTGAGTGGGAGGCAACCCACTGTTAGGTAAGTTTTTCTTTACATTTTTCTTTTTGGTTTTACTAATTTCTTTTGGCTTTTATAAAAAAAAAAAAAAAAGGGGACAGCAACACGATCAGTGTCGATCGACACCCACTGTGTCGATCGACACCAAGCGAGGATACGGGTAAGTCTTCAAAACCCGAAACTTTCTTCTTCTTCCTCATATTTTTCAAAACCGAGTTTGAGAGCTTTTCCCGCAAAATCTCAACTTTCTTAAAACTTAACAAAATTGAGTGATTCAAAGCTCTAATCCGTGCGGATTCTTGTCCTCTTTCATAATCCATAGTCAATTCATTCGATCTACCAAGGTATGTTCTTCAAGTCTCCCAATTTCATTTTTCGACCTAAGGTGAAAATTTCCGATTTCAACCTATTTAGCTTGATTTCTTTGTTGGATGATACTTGTTTAGGTTGTATAACTTGATTTAGATCATTCACCAAACGGTTCTCATCCTCTAAATTGCATAAATTGAAATTTTTCGACATTTTTGGAAATTGATGATGCATTTTGCGATTTTGGAGTTTTCTTTGGGTTTAATGGTTTATATTTGGTCGATTCATGATATTAGGACTGTTGGGAATGATAATTATTGTTGATTGAAGATACAACTCGTCGATTTTGGTTCGGATTCACATTTTGTTCTTCATTTCTTAGAATGTGGATTTGATTTTGGTTTAATTTTTTTTTCATTGCAGATGGCTCCTAGGACTAAGAGACCACGGGAAACCGACGCTGAGGCCTCAGGAACTGCAAATGACGAAGCAATTCCGGTTCTTCCTCCATGGCCTAAGCCTGAAAAGGTGAAGGTTCGTGTAACACGAAGTTGGGATGAGTCACCAGCTGCAGAGGTGGCAAAGGACGCGTGCACTTACAGAGACATCAGCGAGTCATGGGATGATTACGACACGCTGTTCTACAATGCGTGGCTGCGAGTAGAGATCGCTCCAACTCGCTTTCCTTGTGAGAAGACGATGAGCGCGCTAGGAATCAAGGATGACATCCTATCTTTGATGAGCAGAATTGGTATGGGCACCATAGCGATGAGGCAGTTCGATCTCTATCCAGACTTTGTCCGCCAGTTCATTGCCACAGCCAGGGTCTACTATTGGAACGAGATCAACAAGAATGCTCTGGAAGGCATATTGACCTTCCTAATCCGCGGAATCCGATACAGCATTTTCCTTCCAGACCTCTGTGGGATCTATGGATTCGCAGACGAGCATGCCACTGGGGTCTCTCTTCAGACTCAGCTTCTAGATAACCAGGACTTCTGGTCGCACTTCGGGAATGGGAGGTATGATTCTAAGACCTCTACTCACACCGACATTCGCCATCCTACTCTGCGCTACTTGGTCCGTTTGTTCTCTACTACACTTCTGTGTAAGCACGAGCCAGAGAAGATGCGAGTGTCTGAGTTGGTGCTGCTCTATCGAGGTCATTGGTCTGAGATCTATGAGGATGATGACGTGCCAGTTAGCGTGAACATGGGCGCGGTATTTGCTCATCATTTGGCTTCCTTGAAGACGAAGCCTTTAAGTGGGACGAAGCTGAAGCCAGAGACTATAGGGAGTCTTCTTACACCCATCTTCCAGCACTGCGGGATAGAGACTTCTACTTGCTCCATTGTTACATCGCGTGCCTTGGTGGATATGGAGTACCTGAAGAGGACTCACTGGGTGACCGGAGAGAGACTGTGGGCATTCAGCGACGAGCAGAGAGTGCAGCGTTTGATTCAGCTACCTGATAGAGATCTCACTCACATCACCAGCGATCCTCTGCGCCTCGCATTTTAGCCTAGTCCGACCAAGCTTAGGGATGCTCCCGTTGCCAGACGCAGAGGCACTTCGTCACGCACAGCTGCGGATCCTCCACGACCATCCTCTTCTAGACGCAGAGCACAGACTACTTTAGAGCCTATTGGACCGCATCACCTTCCAGACGCTCCTGAGATTCCTATGGAGCAGGCTGCATTTCAGAGATAAGTGGTTCAGAGCTTCCAGGCCATCTGGAATGCCATTGCCTCTGTGTCTACCTGCGTTCGACCACCTACACCACCACGTTCCTCTCCACAACATGATGATGACGACGAGTGACTTTCCCATCCTTTTTCTTTTTAGTATTTTGAGTCAGTTTTTCTTTTTCTCTTGAGTCTGCATTTGCTTCAGTACTTTGCTTCAGAACTTGTTAAAATCATTGCGATTATTGGATTATCTTGTGCTTTTAACGTTTGTTTGAGTTTTTCTAACAGCTAGGCTAACTTCAACAACGAATCTGACTTAGCAACAATCCTGTTCAAGTGGCAGAACTCTGTCTACGGACAGAGTGTCGATCGACACCATCTGTGTCGATCGACACCAACTTCAGACACAACATCGATCGATACCATCTGTGTCGATCGACGCTACACGCAGAAGTCAGGTAATCCGATTTTTGTTGCAACAGTTGGTATGAATTTTTTCTATCCAAACTCATTCTTAGTAACACTAGGGACAGTGTTATTCAAGTCTCGGGGAGGTGGTTGCTAATTTTGTGTTTTGTTTTGGGAGTCAGTTGAGTCTTGAGTCAAAAGTTTTCAAAAATTTGTTTTATTGAGTCACAATTAGTTGGAACTTTCAGTTTTTCTAGGAACTAACCACAGAAAGTTAACACTTGAAGAACCATTGCTATAAGAGTTGATTGCAGGACTTACTAAGTAGAAAGCTACAAGTGGAATCAGTCTAACAGGGCGAGTTCAGATCCCCTTATAAGAACTAGGTATGCGCAGAACTAACAGGGCTATCACTTGTGTTAATTAACTCCAATTTCGTTTCTGATGATGTAGCCTTAAGCAATTTGCTAGATGGATAAGTAGTAGCAAAATCAGGAATTGAAAACTGAGAAGGAGATAAACTATCACTATTTCTAGATTTTTCTGTTTTCTCTTCTAGTGAAGTTTCTTTCACAGATTTTCTAAGGGAACAATTTGCAGCAAAGTGTCCTCTCTGATGACATCTATAACATGTGGGCTCTTTAGAATTCACAAAATTAGAATACTTACCTTGAGTTGCTGTAGTATTTTGTGATTCTCCTTTGCTCATAGAGGTAACTTTCGGACCTTGCTTCAGCTCTGTCTTCTCCTCTTTCAATTTTAAACTCTTCATAAGTTGTTGCCACTTTTCTTGTAGTTCTGGCGTGAATATGAATGGGGCAGGCTGCGTTTGCTGATCCTTCTTTGCTTGAGTATTCTTCGTATCTTCTGCTTGCTTTGGTAGAGTAAACACTTTCTTGGACTTTGAATTGTAAGCATTCTTATGCTTAGAGGCAGGCTGCGTTTTTGATGTAGACATCACTCTCCTTGGTATGGCTTGATGCTTCTCTACAAATTCCTTATGCATACGTGCCTTGAGATCTCTCCAATCTAAAACTGGTTTCTTGTAGACAGTTGGAGTGTTCTCCTTTAGCCACCATTCATAAGCTTTTCCTGTGAATGCTTGGACAGCTTGTGATAACTTCTTCTGCTGGGGAATGTTGTTGGATTGTAGCCACTTCTCCATATTGCTTTCCCAACTTAGATACACCTCTGGGTTCTTACTTGAACCTGAGAAGACTAGAGAACTTGATTTGTACCACTCCTTTTGTTGACTTGCTTTCTTGAGCCGGTTGGTCTTGATTGAGCTGGTACTTGGCATGAAGTAACTCCATAGCTGATTGCCTTCTCTGCTCTCTTGGGAAGGTTGTATTCTTCATATGAGTCCTCCTCTGAATCTTCTTCACACCATAGTGTGTTGGCGCAGCTTGTATAGCAGTCTGGAGGTTCATGATCAATCTTCTCAGGAAGTGGGGTTCCTTCATAGTCTTCTTCTGAATCAGACCACGTTTCCACTCCTTGTTCTTCTTCAGAACATGAATATTGGCTAAGAGACTCATCTTGATTTGAATCGCCTTCACATAAGTGCTCATATGAGTCTTCTTCTTCCTCTGAATCATAATCCATGATCTCTACTTGTTATTACCAAAAGAGTACCTTGTAAACACAGAGACAAAGAAATGATCAGAATAAAACTCACGCTCAAGCTATACAAAATTAAGAGCAAAAAGGATGGTCTAATGCAACAAGAAATCCTATATGACAAATGCTCGCAAATAATTTTCTATATGGAATGCAATAGACTATTCAAACTAGGCAATAAAATTAAAGAGATGCTAATGAGAACAACTTTTTCTTTTGGTTTTCTTTTTATAAATGCAGACACAAAATATGGAATCTAACAGCAACACTTGCTAATATGGTGATTAAAATATGCAAGACTCTTAACTAGACATATTCAAACGACAAGCTACTTAAGGAAACAATCGCTGGCTAACACTCTTTTTTTTTTATTTTTGAATGATTATGATGAAAACACAGAAATGAATCAAAGAACTCAAAAGCAAACGATTTTTTTTTTTTTTTTTTTTTTTTTTTTTTTTTTATAAATAATAAAACTAAGAACAAGATGAGCAAAACAGAATCTAATGAAACAGAATTAAAAGCAAAACAGAAACAATTTTTTTTTTTGGGTTTTCGATTTATGAAATGAAACAAAATAACAGAAAATAAAAGATATAGGTTGGATGGATACAACCTGATGGATAGGAGCTTTTGAAGCTCTGATACCAGATGACACAAGATTGGGAATCACTCCACAATCTTATAACCAAAGGGTGGTCAGAAACTGATCAAAGAGGCTTTGCGCGGAAGGGATGAAGGTAGAAGTGGTGGTGAAAGTGTGATTGACTCTCTCAATCGGTGGGCTTTGATTGACTCTCTCAATCCTTGGAGAACCAGACTTGTTTGAATCACACAAACAAACCTAATCCTTTAATCAATAGAAACAAATGAATCACTCAAATGAATCTAAAGACAAACGGTTTTCAAAGACACTTCTTTGAGAAACAAATACTTTGTATAAAATTTTTGATTGATTGAAAGGTGCTTTACAATGAGGACGAAATGAGCTTTATATAGAGCTCTTACACACGTTCCTAAAGGTCTAAAACAAGAAAATAAATAAAAAACTTAAGGAAACTAGCCCTTGGGCAATAATGATCAAATCAGGAAAAATAATGGGAAAGAGAAGTCTCCTTGTATCTGGACGGTTTGAGGGGATAGGTGAGCTTCTCTGGAATATTCTGGTCGTGATATAAGCTTCCTAAATTGCAGTAGCTTGGGCAAGAGGGTCTTTGAAGAGTTAAGGCTCCAAAGGTGAATGTGTTGAATGCTCTTGAGTCCAAGTAAGGAAACTTGAAGTTGGGAAGGATCCGCCTGATCCTCTGTGTGATGGTGCAACTAAGGACGTCTCTTACAACCTCTAGATATTTATCATTGACTCCTGGACGCCAAAGATAAGTTTGAAGTCTTCTAAACCCGTGAGGTTCCATATAAGACAATCTGAGCATCCTCTGTCTTAAAACTTGCATAACTTTCAGGTCAGTACCGGTTTTGGTATGATTCCAATTCGAAAATCTTCCTGGTTGAGTCATGATTCCAATACAAGTCGGTTTGTAGCTTAATTCGTTCTGGTTCGGTCTGAATCCTCCAATTAGTGCGCCTATGTCCAAATCGGGAAAGCTCCGGTTCACCCAACTTGTAAAAATTATAACTTCGTCATATGAGCTCGGCTTGAGCTGATTCTACTTCAGCATGATTCTCTGATGAGTTGAGTTTCTAAAACAATTGGATTTGTTGCTTGGATCGTCTTGGTTCGGCCGGAATGACTCGATGAGTGATCGCATGTCTCCATCGGGTCCATTGGAGCTCTGAATGGGATTTAGACATGTGAACCAATTTGCCTCATTAAAACCTTTCCTGGAAAACCCATTGGGATAAAACCAAGGATAAGGAAAAAGAGTACAAATGGTCACAACCCATTTGTAAGCCTGAGCTTCACGTTCATATGCAAGCTCGGCAACTTGTGCAACTTCGGCAATATGTGCAACTTCGGCAACATGTGCAACTTCGGCAACATGTGCAACTTCGGCAACAAGTACTAGCATTGCTTCTGTTTGATGATCTTCAGTGCTCGGCATGATCATACTCTGCTCCATTGTTGATGACGTACATGATCTTGTATCAAAGCGGATTTCTTCTAACTCGTGTAGGTTTATCAGTCTCTTCTCTTGAGCTGTCTTGATGTCGAAATTCAAGAGTTTAATGGCCCATAGAGCCTTGTACTCAAGTTCCACGGGCAAGTGACATGACTTTCCATATAGGAGAGCGTAAGGGGACCTTCCAATGGGCGTCTTGAAAGCAGTCCTGTATGTCCACAGAGCGTCGTCTAACTTTGCTGACCAGTCTTTTCTTGTGGCCCCGACTGTTTTTTCCAATATAGCCTTGATCTCGCGATTGGATATCTCGACTTGCCCGTTTGTCTGTGGGTGATAAGATGTAGCTACCTTATGCTTGACTCCATGCTTCCTCAAGAGATTTTCGAACAACTTGTTGATAAAATGACTACCACCGTCACTTTTTACCAACCTTGGGATTCCATACCTTGGGAAGATAGTTGACTTGAATAGCTTTAGTACTACCTTTGCATCGTTGGTGGGGCTAGCTACGGCTTCGATCCATTTCGAGACATAATCAACAACAACTAGTATGTACTTGTTGCCATAAGAGGAAGGAAACGGTCCCATGAAGTCAATCCCCCATACATCGAAAATATCGACTTCCAATATCGGGTTCTGTGGCATCTCGTCCCGTTTGCTAATGTTTCCCTTCCTTTGGCACGCTTCGCAAGAGGATACATAATCATGAGTGTCTTTGAATAAACTTGGCCACCAGAATCCTGCGTGCAAGATTTTTGTTGCGGTCTTGAACGTGGCGAAGTGGCCACCGTAGGCTGAACTGTGGCAATGGAATATGATCCCTCTCGCTTCTCCTTTCGACACACATCTTTTGTAGATCCCATCTATCCCTCTCTTGAAGAGATACGACTCGTCGTAGAAGAAATAATTAATGTCCTTGAAGAATTTCTTTCTACGGTAAGCATCGAGGTCATTTGGGATGTCTCCACTCACCAAGTAGTTGATGTAGTCTGCATACCAAGGAATGTCGTTTTCTTCCATGCTGGCTACAATTTCCAAACTCTTATTAACTCGGTACATTCCTCCTAGGACACCTGCCATCATGAGTTGTTCTTCTGGTAGAGCATCATTGATGGGAATCAAGTCTTCTATTCTCATCCGGGATAAGTGATCAGCTACACCGTTCTCTATTCCCTTTTTGTCCAGGATTTCCATGTCAAATTCTTGTAGCAGGAGGATCCACCTTAGCAGTCTCGGCTTGGTGTCTTTTTTCGCATAGATATACCTTAGTGCAGCATGCTCCGTGTAAACGATCACTTTTGATCCCACCAAGTAGCTTCTAAACTTTTCAAAGGCAAACACTACTGCCAATAGTTCTTTCTCGGTCGTGGCGTACTTCACTTGGGTATCGTCTAGCGTTCGGCTTGCGTAGTAGATCACGTGTAACTTCTTCTCTTTCCTTTGGCCGAGAACAGCTCCCACGGCATAATCACTCGCGTCACACATAATCTCAAATGGAAGGTCCCAATCAGGAGCTTGAACTATGGGAGCACTCACAAGTGCGTCCTTGATTGTGTTGAACACTTGGAGGCAATCTTCGTCGAAGACAAAATCGGCTTCCTTGCATAAGAGACGTGTGAGTGGTCTAGCTATCTTTGAGAAATCACGGATGAACCTTCTGTAGAAGCCCGCATGACCAAGGAAGCTACGGATTTCTTTCACCGTGGTGGATGGCTTCAAATGCACCATGACCTCTATTTTCGCCTTATCGACCTCGATACCCCTCTCCGATATCTTGTGACCAAGCACTATTCCTTCTCTGACCATGAAATGGCACTTCTCCCAATTTAGTACCAAGTTAGTCTCCTCGCAACGTTTGAGAACCCTGCACAAATTCGACAAACAAACACCAAAAGAGCGACCATACACAGAGAAATCGTCCATAAACACTTCCACCATTTCCTCTATTAGGTCAGAGAAAATTGACATCATACATCTTTGGAAAGTTGCTGGTGCATTACATCACCCAAATGGCATCCTTCGATATGCAAAGGTACCATATGGGCATGTGAATGTGGTTTTCTCTTGATCGTTTGGGTGTATCGGTATCTGAAAGAAGCCGCTATAGCCATCCAGAAAACAATAGTATGGATGGTTAGCTAGCCTTTCCAGCATTTGGTCTATGAAAGGGAGGGGGAAGNGGAAGAAGCCGCTATAGCCATCCAGAAAACAATAGTATGGATGGTTAGCTAGCCTTTCCAGCATTTGGTCTATGAAAGGGAGGGGGAAGTGATCTTTCCTTGTGGCCAAGTTTAATTTTCTAAAATCAATACACATTCTATGGCCTGTTATGGTTCGTGTGGGTATTAATTAGTCTTTCTCATTCTTGACTACTGTGATTCCTCACTTTTTGGGCACACAATGGACAGGTGAAACCCAAGTGCAATCCGAAATTGGATAGATAACACCCGCATCTAGAAGTTTAAGAATCTCTTTCTTTACAACTTCTTTCAAATTAGGGTTTAACCTTCTTTGATGTTCTACAGAAGTCATAGATTCATCTTCTAGAAGTATCCTATGTGTGCAGAGAGAAGGGGATATGCCTTTGATGTCATCCAAGGAATAACTAATTGCTCTCCTAAACTTTCTCAACTCACTTAAAAGGGAGGATAATTCTAATTCATTCAAGTTTTCATTAACAATGACCGGGTAAGACGAGTTAGGACCTTGGAAAGCGTACCTTAGCCCTTCTGGAAGAGGTTTGAGCTCGAGTTTTGGAGCGTCTAGTTCATTCCAATCTCCTCTTATGCTTTGACCTTCCGAGCTCGTTGTACCTATATCGGCTTGATCTCGATATGTCCCTTCTTTTGTTTTCCAGGCGATTTTGTGCCTCCCATGCTCCAGGTCCTCTGGATATCCATCATCTTCCATGGCTTTCCTCGCATCCAGATGCATAACATAGACCTCGCTCTCCTATTCCACATGCCCGTGCTGCCTCCCCTCTTTTGTCAAAGCTACAAGCAACAGATCTTTTAAAGTAAGCTCTTCAAAGAGCTTATCGTTCAGCTTATCCATTGCGTCCACCCAGAATATCTTTCCATCTATGGTGGGTTTGTTCATCACTTCTTTTATGTCGAACTTGAGGATGATATCCTTTCCAAGATTCAGCTTAATCTTGCCTTTTTTTACATCAATCACCGCGCCTGACGTGGCGAGAAAGGGTCTCCCAAGAATAAGAGGGTCTCGCGGTTCTTCGTCCATTTCGAGCACCACAAAATCGGTTGGCACCTCGATATCGCCAATCCGGATGGGAACATCTTCGAGTAGTCCCTTAGGCAACCTTACAGATCGGTCTGCCAATATCAGAGATATTCTGCTTGGCTTGTATGACGCGAAACCCAGTCGTTTAGCTATTGATAGTGGCATGAGGCTCACACTTGCCCCTAGATCGCAAAGGCAATTGTTGAATGTGAGTGGACCAATTGAACATGGGAGAGTGAAGCTTTCCGGATCGTCTAGCTTGTTCGGTACTACTTTCTTCTGGATAATGGCGCTACACTCTTCTGTCATTACCATCATGCCTTGTAGTTCTTTCGTTCTCGCTAAGATTGCATCTTTTATGAATTTTTGATACGGTGGTACCAACGCCAAAGCATCCATGAGTGGCATGGTGAGTTTCACTTTCTTCAGATGCTCTGAAAACTGAGCTCTGTATTTCTCGAGGAGTTCCTTCTTGAACCTTCTTGGAAAGGGGTAAGGACGTTTGTATGCGGGTGGAACAAATCGTGGTTCTTTTGGTTTCTTAAAACGGGCAGCAGGTATCGGTGTCATCCCGATATTTTGTTCTCTGAGTTTGGTGAACAGCTGATCTTCAACACTTTCTTGAACCTCTTCTTCCTCGTTGTTGACTTCTGATTTTTCAGAGCTGTCCCCCCCCCTAGATCGAAAGCGTCCTCGCTGATCTTCGGAGCTTGAGCTTTGGGTGCAAGAGTCTTACCGCTCCGTAGAGTTATAGCTTGCACGTAGGCTGGTTGTGTAGTTGGTTCATTGTGCGTTGGTTGTTGGATTAGCTTTATATGTTCTTCCTGCTTGTCCAAGCGTGAATTGATTGATTTGATGTCTTGGGTGCTGCTGCAGTGACTTTGAACCAGCTGAGTGAGGAGATTCTTGATGTCGGAATCTTGCTATTGTTGATGTTGTGGGTAGAATCCGTAATGTCCATATGGTGGTGGTGGGTATGGAGCTTGATATTGTTGATGTTGAGAGTAACAGTGGGGAAGAGGAGTAAATGCCTGCTGAGTGTAGGCATTTGCATTGTACGGAGGGGCTTGCGGAGGAAATGTAGCCGAAATTGGAGTTTCCCCATATTGTCTTTGCTCGTTTTTGGTAGTTGTGTCCCCATATCGGCTTGGTTCCGTCGGGATGACCCCGATACTCGCTACCTTAGCGTTTTGAGCATGTTGGCTTTTTAGTAGCGCGTCCAAGCGGGCTTGTAGTTGCATCACCTCGCTTTCCCTCTGCCTATCCAGCTCGGTTGGTTCGTTGTCAACGTCGTCCTCGTAATTACTATCACTTGTGGCCATATTTTCGACGAGGTTCATGCCGTCGTCCACTTCTTGGCCGAGGAAGATGCCATGACTTGCAGTATCCAGCTGATCCCTATATTTCTTTGACACTCCTCTATAGAGGATACTGAGTAGTGAGGAGCTTGAGTAACCATGATGGGGGCATTTTAGTGTGTACCCTTTTAGACGTTCCCAAGCTTCACTGAATCTTTCGTCTTCAAGTTGGGTGAACGTGGAGATTTCCAATCGCAGCTTCGCTGTTCTTGGCGGCGAGAAGAATTTCTTGAGGAAGGCTCGTTTGCATTCATCCCATGTTTTTATAGACACCGACTTGAGATTCTTTTCCCATTGGTGAGCTCTGCCTCCCAGGGAAAAGGGAAAAAGACGTAGTTTGAAGCCGTCATCCGAGATTCCTTCTTGTTTGGTCAAAGAACAAATTTTCTCAAAATCGTCGAGGTGGTCTAGGGGATCTTCCACGGCTTCACCCTGATATTTGTTGTTCCGGACCATGGCAAGCATACTACTCTTTATCTCGTACCCAGCATCACTTGAGGGTGGGGTGATACCGATTCGTGGTCTGTAGATGGTGGGGGAATCACATTCGCCGATTAGACGTTGATTTCGCGGTATATCGGCCTGTTCCCGTTGTGCGTCATTCATTCCTTCTTGGGGAAGGTACATGTCATTCATTTGAACGTGTTGTTATAGATACCTGCGAAAAAGTCTAAAGGAACGATGTTAGAGTCGAAAAGAAAGTAAAGTCGTAGTCTTGCTAAGAATTAGAAATTCAATGCTCAAATTCCTCTCAAATCGGCAACGGCGCCAATTGATAAGTAGATTTTTGTATGGGTTCTACTCAGTCAATGACCCACTACTTATAACCGAATGTAGTATAGGTTATGGGTCTTATCAATCCGATGAGAGATTTCGAGGCATTGCGTTTATGGAATTCTTTCACAAGCTAAGATGGATAAAAGAAAAAGGTGAAATGGTGGAAATCTGAGACTAAGATACTAAGAGAGCAGAAAACAAGTATTTAAGCTAAATATGCTAAAGAACCGAAAATAAGATGGCTAAAGTACGAACTTGTAAAAGAAAGCAAGAATCGGTTTACAGGACAAGGGAGTTTTTCGGGTCCAAACGTTAAAGATCTTTCCTTTGATGCTGGATTTACTTCCTATAAGGCTAATCCTTTAGCGTAGAATTCAGGATCTGGACAAATCCACTGTCGTGGTATAAGTCTCTTTGCTGTCTCATGACCTAACCTCGCTATCACGTAGTGATCCATGAGAACATCAAGCTTGAATAAACAACTCTACTAATGCCAAAACGCTCCCTAGGCATCTAATCTCTTAGGCTAGGATGAGCGAATCTCTTATGAGATTGGTCCTTGCAAACATTCAAACATGGCGTTTGTTTGAAGAAGCTCGATGGCAAAGTTCAAATAGCGAAGATGACTAAGCATTAACAGCATCAAATAAGAAAGGACTAAGATGGATTAAGCATAGATCCGCATCAAAGGTTGGAGCTTTAACTCATTTTCCCTACTCTTTTTGCCCTAAAACCGAAATAGACTACTCACAAGCCATTTGAGGAACCTCAAGATCCATGAGGATGAGAGAGTAACTCATAAGCCGTGAGATAATCCAAAACAAGAAAAGGAAGAAGCTTTAAGAAAATAAGACAAGCTATATATCTTAAAACTTCAAGATTGCATAAAAATCAAAGCTTTAAACAAGCTTCAATGGCGAAATACAAAGTCTCGGTTCTTTGAAGAAGAAGAAGACAGAAAACTAAAAGTAGAAAACGTGATGAAGAGATAAGAGTGAGGGAGTAGGTATTTATACACAAAAAGGGAAAAACATAAGCGTTGGGACCACTTTCCCGAAATGGTACATTTTTGGCTTTTAACGTTTCGGGCTCACGTCGTTATGGACGAGCCGAAACGCTAACTCTTCTGATTCTTCGGGCAGGCTGCATATCGGGTAAGGATTTCGGGGTTATGTCGTGAAGGCTTCCCTTCCTTGGTACTTGAATCGAGCACTTCCCGTTGCCTTGTTCTGATATCCGTCCTTTGGGCATCTTCTTGCTGGATCTTCACACCGAGGTTCTCCTTTCGGGACTAAGCCGCTACTACTCGTCTAAATCGACCTCGTGTCGTGATCCATGCTCGATATTACCGGCTCATTCTCCATTTGTGACTTCCCCCCTTGGTCTCTTCTTCGGATCATCCTTAGCACCTCAGAACATACTCCAAACATGCAAGACTATGCAGAAACCTAACCTAATGCATCTAATCCTAACATGGGTGAAAATGTGATGCAAGCTATCACTAAAGTGCAAGAATGAAGTCGTAACTATCATGAAACATGTACTAAAATCATGCAAATTACAGAGATATCAGTCGGCGTTTCTGTCGGATGCGAAAGCGGCGAGGGCGTCGGCTCCTTTGTTGTCAGATCGGTTGATCTGTAGAAGTTCGAAAGTCTTGAATTCTTTGGCAAGATTTTGAACCAAAGCAAGGTAGGCTCCCATCCGTTCATCTTTACCTTCGTACTCGCCGCTGAATTGTTTCGCGACAAGCTGAGAGTCGCTGTGGGCTCGGATGTGTTCGATGTTCATGCCTCGAGCTAAACGAAGTTTGGCTAGTAACGTTTCGTACTCGACTTCGTTGTTGGACGCTGTGAACTCGAGGCGGAAGGACTGTTCAAGAACTTCGCCAGTTGGTGAATGCAGTTGAATGCCGATGCCGGAGCCGAGACGTGATGACGCGCTGTCTACGTATAGGGATCAAAATTCGGTTGTTGGTGAATCCTCGTTGATTAGTTCAGGTGCTAACTCGATGAGGAAGTCGGCCAAGACCTGGGATTTAGCGCTTGTGCGGTTCCGGTATTCGAAGAACTCGGATAGTTCGATCGCCCATTTGGCCATCCGTCCAGACTGGGTCGGGCTCTGGAGGATGGTTCGGAGTGGCTGACTAGTTAGGACGGGGATCGAATGTGACTGGAAGTACGGGCGCAGTTTGCGAGACGCGACGACGACGGCTAGTGCTAACTTCTCCAATGTCGGATAGCGTGACTCGACACCGTCCAAAGTTTTGCTGATGTAAAAGATCGGCTTTTGTTCGCCCCGATCTTCCCGAATTAGCACTCTGCTGATTGCCGTGCTGGAAACGGCGATGTAAAGGAGCAAGGTGTCACCGTGTTCTGGTTTCGCGAGGATCGGTGGTTTGGACAAGTAGGATTTGAGTTGCTGGAAGGCTACTTCGCACTTGTCATCCCACTCGAAACGTTTGTTGCCTCGGAGGAGCTGGTAGAAAGGTAGGCACTTGTCCGTAGATCGGGAGATAAATCTGTTCAGAGCGGCGATTCGGCCTATGAGACGTTGGACTTCGTGAGTATTCCGTGGAGACGGTAGTTCCAGGATTGCCGAAATCTGCTTCGGATTGGCTTCGATGCCGCGCTGGGTGACCAAGTACCCAAGGAATTCGCCTAAAGTGACCGCGAATGTGCATTTTGCGGGATTGAGTTTCATTCCGTACTGATTAAGGATGCGAAAGCATTCTCGTAGATGGGAGATGTGGTCGTCGGCCTTCAGTGATTTGACGAGAATATCGTCGATGTAGACTTCCATCGTTTTCCCGAGCTGATTGCGGAACATCTTGTTGACCAGGCGTTGATATGTTGCGCCTGCGTTCTTTAAGCCAAACGGCATGACTTTGTAGCAATATGTTCCACGATCCGTGATGAATGCGGTCTTCTCGCTGTCTTCTGGATGCATGAGAATCTGGTTGTAGCCGGAGAAGGCGTCCATGAAGGAGAGAAGTTCGTTTCATGCCGTTGCCTCGACGAGCTGATTGATTCGAGGAAGTGGGAGACTGTCCTTTGGGCATGTTTTGTTCAGGCCGGTGAAGTCAACACATACCCGCCATTTGCCGTTCTTAATTTTAACCACAACAGGGTTAGCTAGCCAATCGGGGTATTTGACTTCGGTAATAGAGCCGGCTTGCAGTCGCGACGTTCTCCTTGAGGAAAGTGATGAGTTCATCCCTCATGCTTGGAAGTAGTTCTGTGCCGATCCCTACACAGCGTTTTGGATGCTTGTCATCAATGTTAACCTGAATGACGAGGTCGCTCTTCGACTTGTCATGGTGAATGACCCTGGGGTCGAGGTCGTTGCCGTTATCGATCATGTAGGTTGAGGCATTCCGAACTCACTGCTTATCAATGTAGCAGTGTCGTGAAACCGTTTACCCGCCACAGACAGTAAAAATGGTTCCTTTGATCGGCATCTTTACGCACTGATGGTACGATGATGGTACGGCTCTCATGGAATTGATCCAAGGTGTGCCAAGGATGACGTTGTAGATCGCGGGTTTATCGATGACGTCAAACTTGACGATAGAAGTTTTGCCTCCGACCTGAACAGGGAGTTGGATGGTTCCTATCGTTGAGATGGAATCTCCTGTGAAGCCAGTGAGAGGTGTCGGTGCGACCTCGATCTCTTTGTCCTTCATGCCCATCTTTCGGAGAGTGTTCATGAATATCAGGTCGACTGAACTACCTGTGTCGACAAGAATTTTAGATACTTCGTCGTCTCCGATAACCAGGGATGTGACAAGAGGGTCATTGTGAGGTCGGTCAATGCCGCATGCATCCTATTCCGTAAATGTGATCAGCACATCATCAGAATGGAGGGCGGGTGAGTCGGTGGGTACGTTCGCGGCTCTGCGTTCGTATCGTTTGATGGAGTTAATGGAGTCTGAACAAAACAGAAGTCCGCCCATAATCATGTAGATTCTTCGCCGGGTCGGCGAGGGAGGAGGTGTTTTCTCGTCGTCCCGTTCTCGCTTTTCTTCGTCGCCGCCTCTCTTGTTTGGAGCGTTGCTAGTGTTGGGTCGCCGATCATGGCTTCGTGGCTCGGGAAGCTGGCACTCGCCGTCCATCCACTTCTTCTTCAGGAGGCTGTAGAAGATCCGGCATTCATCGATGTCGTGACCGTAAGAGTTGTGATATTTACAGTATGGACCCTTTGCGTCCGGAGTCTTCGGGTTGTTCCTGTCGTACTTGTTCCAGCCTGGCGGACGAGATGCGGTGTTCACGCTACGTCGGTTCTTGTCGCCCCCGTCTTGGTGTTGACGGGGCTCTTGGTAGCCGTCCTGGGTGGTGGGTCGGGACTTCTGTCTCGTGCCGACTTGTCGTCCGCTAGGAGTTTTGTTTTGGCTGCTTTGTCTTCCTCCACCCTAATGTAACCAACGCTTCTTCTAGTGTTTTGGTTTTCCTGGTTTTTAGCCTTTCGCAATATGTTTGGTCGTCGCGCAAGTTCTTGATCAGGATCCCAAGAGTAATCTCGTCGGGGAGTCTGCAGCGAGAGACGATGGCCCGGAATCGGTCCAGGAAGCTGCAGAGGGATTCCGTATCGCCTTGTACACATGCCCATATGTCAAGCTCGGATGTCGACGTAACGATATAGATCGACGTAGTTCTTTGAACGAACTTATCGAGTTCAGGGGTAGTCGTGATAACCAGGTGAGGGCGTTCCCGGAGAGTGATTCGACGAAGTATTGGCAGAAACAAGCGTCATGCTCGTCTTCGGATACGCGTGCCCTTCCCATGGAAACTTTGAATGCGGTCAGGTGCCTCTCGGGGTCGGTGCTCCCGTTGTAGCTCGGCGGTAGCTTAATTTTGCCGAGATCTTTCATCGGGGCGCTCGTGATAGACGATGTGAATGAAGTTTTGTCGGTCTGTCCGAGTAGCTTCTCCAATTCGGGGGCTGTTGTAATCGCATTGTGGACCCTGGAGTCCATGCTGTCGAGTCGCTTGTGAATTAGATCTGCTTCAGTTGTTGTAAGGGTTGAGGTATGGGCGGTGACTTTCGAGCGAGCGTTGGATCTGTCCTGGCCTTTTTGAAAGTCTTTCGGTGGGGTGACTCCGAAGAGGTTCTTGGTCACTTGGTCGGTGTTGGGATTTCTTCGTGGTGTTGTTTCCCCATCTCCGACGTCGTTAGAAGCGAGTTGGGTTCTGAGGATACGGTCCACGTCTTCGCGATACGCGATCTGCTCGACCCTGAGCAAATCGAGACGTTCGTCCATTCCCTTATGGATCTGTGCTATGAAGATCTTTATCGCATCGGTCATGTTGAATGGTGGTGGCTCTGGCAGGTTCTGCGCTCCTGCTGGCAAGTCGGTGCGGAGCGTATCGTCAGCTTCTTCCGCGACGGGCAAGCCTGTTGTAGGGTCGATTGGCCGACCTGAGATTGGATCTGTGAGCCGATCTGAAGTGTTGATGCCACCAGACCGATCTGTTTGATTTCCAGATCGGTCTTCGCCGGTGTTTGCTGTCTTCGGGTCGGTTAGTGTTGAATTCTCGACCATCTTCGAACTCCGCAGTTTTTCTTAAAGACTTAGTCTCTTACTCCTCACAGACGGCGCCAAATGTAATAACTCAAATCGACTTATCAAAGAAAATAGAGTTAATGGGTTTAAAGAGGAGTATTTTATTGAAAAATAGCCGGAGCTCGAATGATACAAGGTGAGTTTAGGTCGTCGGAATAAGAACGCCGACCTAAACTTGAAAGAGAAGAAAACTAAAGAGTTTAAGCGATAAGTTGCTAAATTTGTCCTAGATCTTCTCCCTCGATTTCGGAATGCCTGAATTGTTGAATGATCTTCTATATTTATAGTATCTTCAAGTCGGCGATCTTGGTTAGCTCTTTCCTTTTTGGAATAGGAAAGTTAGCCGACTTGGCGCTTTTTTCGGAGTTAAAATAAACATTTTCTTTTATCTATGCCGACCTGACATTTGACAAAGGTAAAATGAACATTTCCATCTAACTCCGCCGACCTAAAATAGACAAGGGCCGTTTTAAGGTTTCATAATGGGGCGAGATAGATTAATGTCGGGCTTTTTAGAGGGGGTACGAATTACGGCTCTAACATTTCACTTTTCAAAAAAAAAAAGAAGCTCTATGTTGGTTTAGGGATTTGTCATGCATGCTCTTTGTGTTTTTTTTTTTAAAAAAAAATATAGGAATTTTTGGCTGTTGCTAAGTTGAGTATGAGATTCCTTATTCTTCTACCGTTTTTGTGCAAAATAAAATAGAGAGCTTAAATAGACAAACTGAGAAACAAAAAAAAGGGTTAATAAATCCCCTTGCACAATAAAAAGATTAACTGAGGCATTTTTTTTTTTTATTATCATATTTGAATTTTTGTTGTTGGCAGATGCAAACCCAATTATTGATCTGCATTTGCTTGTACGTATGTGAGAATTAGTTACATGAATGTATTTTGCTATTAGAAGACCTTACATCCAATTAGAAATGCTCTTTTTATAAAGTGAATAGAAGTGTTAATTGGAGAGAATATACATATTATCTTCGTTTCAATTCACTCAACCTTAAAGCGAATTATTTCCTAAACCACCAAGATAGTTTTGTTAATGGATTTTAAGTTATTAGCCAAATCACAATTTGTGGAAAGCCTTCTCTTGAGATATATGACATTCTGGACTCCGGAGATGTGTATAAGAGACAGACCGTGAGGGAAGGGTGAAAAGAACCCCCATCGGCCCGGTGGTATAACTGTATTGTATAGTGGGAGTAGTCGTACTAATGTTCAGAAGACCTGTCTCCGAGGGACAGTTGAACGAGCGACTCATGAATGCTGCCGGGTCGGACGCCTGAGACCACGAACACGATGACTGGATAAAGAAGCAAAGGAAAAGACAAAGTCAGTTTGAAGTACAATTCTTTTAGTAAATGTCATTTTATTCAAACTTAAACAAAAAGTATTTAAAGTTTTAAACACTACATGCAAAACCCCCATGAAAAATAGTTAAACACTAGCTGGCAGTTTTTTTCCCGTTGTTGGACCATAAACTTGTAGATCCAGGATCCGACTCCAGATTTCTATTGGTCTTGGACTTCAAATCACTGATTTTTTTTATCTGTTTGTATTTATTGTCATTATACATCCTTTTGATATATTTATTATTATGAATTTAATGATTATTTGACGTAATTTATAAAGTTCTTAGACAACAAAACACCATATAATATATTCATGAGGAAAACGAATTTTTTATTACTTTTGTTGGCGTAACTAAAACTAATATAACCGTTTCGTCATTTTTATTTGAGAAATTATCGCGTATGCTTCGCATGCATCGGATAAAACCAATTATGTAACATTTGTACATTTTATTATACACAATTATCTACGATTCCGGATTTAATTAGATGCTTTAGTGGTGATTGAAAGTGTGGAAATACTAGCAACAACAGATTTCTGTGTCTTGAACAGCACTAAGACGAATGCGTTTATTAAACTTGAATCTCAATAGTTAATCTTACAATGATTATTCTATTCTTGGTATTACTCAACTCTAGATCTCTAGATTGACCCCAATGATTCCAAGTTTTTCTCTAAACCTTTACTAAATCTCACAACACGTGAATCTAGAAAATCTGTGAACACTCACCTCTTAGCTCTCTAAGTTTCTCTTAACAAGCTATCGGCGCCGTTTCTACTAGAAGTCGTATGAAGTGTTGACCTAACACTTTGCATACTCCACCCATTATATACAAATTCCCTAAACCTAGTTAGGAAACCTTGTATCTTGGTGGCCACGTCCTTTCTTTCCTTTTGTTCTTCTTTTGTATATATGCACATATACAAATGATCCTCCCAAGCTGCTCCTTGCCACGTCAGCCTCATGCCTTTAGACCATGTTATTTCTCTGTCTTTAAGTCCCTTCGAGTAACGTCATGTCGTCCATTACGTCTGTCCACTTCAGCTGCATCTCCAATCTCCCCCTTTTTGACTTGATTTGATGCTCGAGCAACCTCTCTTCCATTTCCTGTCCATAAAAACTAACCAGACCAGCCACACAGAGTAGAATGCACATATACTTTGAAGCAAAGACAAAATATATTGCTAAACCGACAAACGAATAAAGAGTCTTTGAGCATACTGCTCAACTGAACAGAAAAGCACAAACCAAACATTCAAGGTTCAGAAAAAAACAAAAAACAACAGTAACAGAACACAACTGGTAACACGGAAATAGGAGAATTTTCTCCCCCATCAACCATGCACCATTGGCGTCACATCCTCAACCTCATCATCATCTCCCCCTGCTTGAGCGCATAATCATGTCAAAACAGACATACTGAAGAGATACATATACAAAAGAAGTAGATACTAACTTGAACCAAGTAAGCGTTGGATGACCCTGACATCTGAACACAGGACTTGGCGATCTCGGGTAGACAGCAATAATGTCCTGGGCAGAACAGATGAAGTAGACTCAGGCTGTGGTGTTTTCTCCTTCTTACTTGGCTCAGATCGTCGTACTCTGACTGGTTGAGTTCTCTCTGGTCGGATAACCTGATCTGGTTCTTGTTTCACAGTTGTGATGACCCTCTTATACACCTTGATTTGTTCAACTTTGTCAGCACGAGCAAGATCAAAAAACACTTAGGAACTCAACACCTGGTAGACTAGGCTCGGAAAAGGCAGATGGAACTTGGTATCACCCATTCGACTCTAATAGATAATCTGGTCAAACGTCATTTTTCCAAAGTCAACTGGAATCCTGTGGACAACCTTATACACCAATTTTGCCCTAGCCGAATGAGGGAACCCGAAATTGTTTGTTGGAAGCCAATTGAAACAGCAGATTCGGTACAACAGACTTTTGTCAGGAGCAAATTGCGATGATATGAGCCCTTTCCACTTTCAGATTCTACCATTGGTCACGAATTCTGCTAGCTCATCATCTGATAGTTCTTTCATCTCGACTACCCCAGCACGTTTAGCCAGATCTCCAAGTCCAAATAAGGCATTAATCCGAGCAATAGACACCTCAAATTCTTTGCCCCGTACCCAAACAACCACAAAATTTTCCTCAGCTTCAATCAGTGAAAGATGTGCCCAGAACTCCATGACAACATCTTTTGCAAACGAGGGAATATTGTACACGGTACTGGCTATCCGGAAATCCACAAGATTGGTTTCGACTTCCTTTAAAGCATCACCGAACTCAATAATCCGTTCTTCCAACAGAGGACGATTTAAGAAGGCATCGTACATGTCCTTTGCTTCCTCAGACAGGAATCTGGTTAAGTCGAACTCGATATGATTCTTCATCTTCTCCGTGCGCACCTTTTTTTTTTGGTCGGGCTCCTTCACCTTCGTCTTCTTCTTTGACCGAATTCTTCTTTTCAAATATTTGAGCAGCACATCGTTTGTGAATTGAAAAACGCCGAGAAGTAATAGAACCATCTTTCTGTTTAGGCTCAGGAGCCACCGATTGATTGACAGATTCCTCCGGATGCGAAGCCTCAACGGATGGCTCTTCAGATCTCAGAATCAGAACAGTTGGAGCAGATGACTCACCTGCTGGAGCGATCTCACCTTGGAAGACCACCATTGCTAGAGGGTGTTCTTCTGCATGCACATGTGATTCGACCGAAGAGATCAGAAGAGATGCAACCACCCCTAGGGTATTTGGATTAGTTTGAGGCGAGACAGAGTTTGATCCAACGAGGCGCGAGAGACCTGATAGCAGCATGTTCATCTTTACTTGGAAGATTCAAAAGACAGAGGATCTCTTGCTCATGGAGAAGTGAACTCGAGAGATTTTTAGGAAAAAATGCCAATAACTGTTTGGCTTCCCTCCCCGTAAAACCCTAGATAGACTCCCTGTAGCACTCCCGATTCGATCTAGACATAGATGAACCGAAAGCGCCACAATATGATCACCGAGAGCATTCAGGTCCTAGTACTAAGAACGGATCAGAGACTAAATCCTAAATACTTTCAGCAATCTAACCTCTACGCCTTTGGCCTAAGGCTTTTCAACCCGTACCAAGGTTTCAAGTTGTGTTAGCTTGGACTAGCTAATATCATTTAACACAAGCCACTTTCATCAAAACATACTCCATATATTATACCATTCCAAAAT
>JAHZTW010000004.1:72375579-72400058 GCA_020283515.1 Alliaria petiolata | reverse complement strand
TATAAAGACGGAATAGCAGTCTTCCGGATGTATAAAGACGGAATAGCAGTGGACACCTCGTGCTTGATTGTCCCAGCTCGTCCCTTTCAGTTTGGCCGGCCACCTCGGCTATCCACCTTAGCCAAAATGATGGTCCTTGGCTATCTTCGGATTCATTCGATCATTCTTCCAAATTCTTCGACCAAAAATCGTTATTTTGGCCTAACATATCGATCCAAGTATCCTTGAGTCGATTCTTCACTTTAAATTTTTGGACCTTTGTCTTGGCCAAAAATTCTCTCTCGGCCGTTCCTCGTCCGGCCGCTCTCATCTCTCGTCCGGGTCATTACACTCCCTCCAATTTCATTACTCGTCGTTTCACAAGTGGGCCCTTTTAAGAAATTAATGGGCTTGATCAACAACCTGTGATGAACACTTAGAAAAAACCAAGACACGATATTAGACATAATCTTGTCAATCCATTATGATCGAGATGCACATTCGACAGCCCATAAATCAAATATTCAACTCAACACACAATTAGATCATCAGATTTTAGCGCCTTGTGAGGGACCCAAAGCAAAAATGACACATAAGAGCTAACACACAGGCGATACAACACAAATTTCTGACATGTTGTGTGTTTTTGATAAACATCTACAAGATGATCCAAAACAGGCTAGAGGAACATACCAATCCACACACATTCTTTCTTGTGAACTCAACCCCAGTCTCAATGGTTAGCTTTCACACTGACAATCCTTTCTCCCAAATCTGAATTGATTTTCAACCATGAGCTCTCAGGCAACTGAGTGAATACACGTATTCGAGGAGATACTTTCTCATGATGTCTTTGAACCATCATTTGATCTGTCAGAACTCAAGATCATCAGGTTCAACTATACGACAGCCAAACGTGTGATTTTCATAATCAACTTATGCCACATAGACTCTATCTGGGGTCAACATTTGTATATATTATATATATATATATATTTTTTTTTTACTAAGGTGGACCCCAAACGGCTTTGACACCAGAAACCTGATCTCTCCCCAAACTTATGCACTCTCCAATTTCCTGACAGCTAACTTGTTCCAATCCAAACCAGGATAGCCCACCAGGCAGCCATCTCCCATTTGAGCTCTTCAGAGGCCTGAGACACACATAACTTCTCCAAAAATACCGTGTTCCTGTGCTTGTTCCTGTCTCGATCACCTCCAAACTCACACAACAGATTAGATTTCACAAACTCCTATGGATTTCCTCAAATTAATAAATTGATTAAAATCCAACGGTTTGGTAAACAGATCAGCCAGTTGATGTTCTGTGCTCACATGATCAATTTCAACCAGTTTCTCCTCAACAAGTTCACGAATAAAATGATGTCCAATGTCTATGTGTTTAGTCCTTGAATGTTGCACAGGGTTTTTAGCAATATTTATTGCACTCTCATTATCACAACGTATTAACAGAGATTTAGAGGTCATACCATAGTATCCTGTCATCTGTTTCATCCACAAGAGTTGAGTGCAACAGCTTCCCAAGGCAATGTACTATGCTTCCGCAGTTGACAGAGACACGCTGTTCTGTTTTTTGCTATGCCATGAGATAAGATTATTTCTAAAAAGAAATAGCCGCCACTTGTGCTTCTCCGATCATCAAGACATCCAGCCCAGTCATCATCAAAGTAACCTCCCAAGTTTCCATTCGTATCCCTGGAGTAACACAAACCAAGATCTGCTATCCCCATCACATACTTGATGATACGTTTGACTGCATGTAGATGAGACATTTTAGGCTTCGTCTGATATCTGGCACATATGCCTACACTTAGACATAAGTCTGGTCGAGTAGCGGTAAGATATAACAGACTTCCAATCATCCCTCTATACATCTGTGGGTCAACATCCTCTCCCAGTTCATCTCTCGACAGCTTTGTGTTGGTGCCCATAGGTGTTCTGGCAGGTTTGCAGTTCTGCATGCCAAAACGAGTAACAAGATTTTTGGCGTAGGTACTTTGTGAGATGGTGATACCTCCCTCGAACTGTCTAACTTGAAGCCCCAGAAAGTAAGACAGTTCTCCAACCATACTCATTTCAAACTCTGTTGTCATCAGCGACACGAATCTATCAACAAGTTCTTGATTCAGACTGCCAAAAACAATATCATCAACATAAATTTGCACTACCATCAGTCCCTTCTGACCTTCAAGGATGAACAGAGTCTTGTCGACACTTCCTCATAGATATCCTTGAGACAACAGAAATGTGGTCAGCCGCTCGTACCATGCCCTGGGAGCTTGCTTCAAACCATACAAAGCTTTTCTCAGTTTATAGACAAAGTACGGATGTTCAAGATTTTCAAACCCTTTAGGTTGTTCGACAAAGACTTCCTCTTGAAGTAAACCATTCAGAAACGCACTCTTGACATCCATCTGATGTAGCTTAAACTTCATTAAGCATGTTATTCCAATCAGAAGTCTAATGGACTCAAGTCTGGCAACATGGGCAAAAGTTTCTTCAAAGTCAACTCCTTCAACTTTAGAGTATCCCTGGGCCACTAATCTGGCTTTGTTACGAACCACGACTCCATGTTCATCAATCTTGTTTTTGAATATCCACTTTGTGCCAACAACATTTCCTGTGGCGGGTCGAGGAACGAGTATCCACACTTGACTTCTTTCAAATTGCTCAAGTTCTTCCTGTATTGACCGAATCCAGAACTCATCAACAATGGCCTCTCTGTGGTCTCGAAGTTCAAAATTTGCCACAAAGCAAGCAAAACTTATGACACCAAGATTTCCTTTCGCCATTTGTTTGTAGTCATACTTCATCTCACGAGTGACTCGTCTTCTTGTCATTTCACCAATCACATCTTTCTTGTTGTGATGTTTGTGAATTTTAGTCACTTGTTGATACAGGATCATGGACGTCATCCACCATGGAGCAGAGTATGATCGTGGGCAGCACTGAAGTTCATTAAACAGAAGCAATGCTGGAACATGTTGCCAAAGTTGCACAAGTTGCCGAGCTTGCATATGAACGTGAAGCCCAGGCTTACAAATGGGTTGTGACCATTTGTACTCTTTTTCCTTATCCTTGGTTTTCTCCCAATGGGTTTTCCAGAAAAGGTTTTAACGAGGCAAATTGGTTCACATGTCTTAAACCCATTCAGAGCTCCAATGGACCCGATGGAGACCTACGATCATTCATCGAGTCATTCCGGCCAAACCAAGATGATCCAAGCAACAAATCCAATTGTTTTGGAAACGCAACTCATCAGAGAATCATGCCAAAGTGGAATCAGCTAAAGCCGAGCTCATATGACGAAGTTATTAATTTTACAAGTTGGGTGAACCAGAGCTTTCCTGATTTGGACATAAGCGCACTATTTGGAGGATTCCGACCGAACCATAATGAATTATGCTACAAACCGACTTGGTGTGGAATCCTGACTCATCCGGGGAGCTCGTCGAATTGAATTCATACCGAAATCCATGATGGTCTAAAAGTTATTCAACTTCTAAACCGGAAGATCCTCAACATGCCTTATTTGGAAGCTCACGAGTTTGATCATTTACAAACACGACTTTGGTGGCCTGGAGAAACATCTAAGCATTCAAGAGACCTTATCCACGGCCCAAAAGCATTCCCAAAGGTTCTACAATGCTCCAGCACTCAGAGGATTAGGCGAATCCTCTTGCATCTCAACTTACCTTATT
Organism: Alliaria petiolata; assembly: GCA_020283515.1. Classification (NCBI taxonomy): domain Eukaryota; kingdom Viridiplantae; phylum Streptophyta; class Magnoliopsida; order Brassicales; family Brassicaceae; genus Alliaria; species Alliaria petiolata. Next base: position 72,396,357 of record JAHZTW010000004.1, on the reverse strand, counting down.
TGGGCATGTTCACACTTGGAGCATTCAAACCACAACGTCAAGTTTCCTGTATTTGCTTCTGTGTTCTGAGGCTTGATACAATGTAACTAGACGTCCCAAGACAGCATTCCTTCACGGCCAAGTTGTCAAGACTCAAGCACATACAGACCTTCCATTTTGGCTAAGATCACCATTTAAGTCCAACAGCTCTTTGCATTTATGTCTTGCGATTTCTTTCTTGTTTTAAAAGTTTTAGACCATCAGTTAAGCCTTGTAAGAGCTGTATATAAAGCTCATTTCGTCCTTTGTACAATTCACCTTTCAATCAACCAAAAGTATATACAAAGTATTTGTTTCTCAAAGAAGTGTCTTTGAAAACCGTTTGTCTTTAGATTCATTTGAGTGATTCATTTGTTTCTATTGATTAAAGGATTATGTTTGTTTGTGTGATTCAAACAAGTCTGGTTCTCCAAGGATTGAGAGAGTCAATCAAAGCCCACCGATTGAGAGAGTCAATCAAACTTCACCACCATTTCGACTTCATTCACCTTCCGCGCCTCAGCTTGAGATCAGTTCTTGATCATCATTTGGTAGAAGATTGTGGAGCGATTCCCCATCTTGTGTCACTTGTTCCTGAGTCATATCCTCCTTCTCGCTTGGTTGAGCTTGCTGTTCAGTGTCAGATTCTGATTCTGATCCCTCTTCTTTACTTGATGATACTCCTACATCATGTGTATCCATTCTCTCATCAATCTTTTTAGTCTCAGCATGTTTGTCAGACTCAGCATCAAGCAGGTTGAAGTGCAGACCTTGAGTAGATGCATCATCGAACACAACATTGACAGTTTCTTGCACTTGTCTTTCATTTTTAGTGTAGACTCTGTACATTGTACTTGTTCCCGAGTAACCAAGAAATATCCCATCATCGCTTCTGGAGTCGAACTTCCCAAGATGATCATTCTCATTCAGAATACAGCACACGCACCCGAAGACAGAAAAATAACTGACTGTTGGCGTCTTCCCTTTCCACATCTCATAAGGAGTCTTAGAGGTACCTCTCCTGATGTACACTCTGTTGATAGTGTAGCATGTTGTGTTAATTGCGTCTGCCCAGAAGTGTTTAGCAACTTGATTGCCAATTAACATGGCTCTCCCCATTTATTGAAGTGTGCGATTTTTCCGTTCAACAACACCATTCTGTTGTGGTGTCCGAGGTGCTGAGAATTGATGTACTATCCCTTGTTCAGCACAAAATTTATTGAATACTTCATTTTTGAATTCTCCTCCATGATCACTCCTGATAGTCTTAATCCTGGTCTTCTTTTCATTCATTAGCTGAAGTGCCAGAATCTTGAAATTGTTAACTGTTTCTGATTTTTCCCTCAGAAACATGACCTATGTGTATTCGGTGAAGTCATCAACCAGAACGTAGACATATTTCTTCCCAGCAATGCTTTCAACCTGCATTGGTCCCATCAGATCCATGTGAATTAGATCCAGAGCTTGTCTCGATTGAATTTCTTGAATTCCTTTGTGTTGAACTTTGACTTGCTTTCCCTTGGCACATTGACCACATACAAACTCTGAGTCTATTTTCATCTTAGGCATTCCTCGGACAATCTCTGGTTCACCCAGCTTGACCATGGTTCTGACATTCATATGTCAAGTTTCTGATGCCATACCTGAAGTTCACTTGGCTTGAATGCTGTCATGCAGACTTCAGTTAGTTTCCACATATAACAGTTATTTCCTGAGCGGATACCTTGCATCCGAACAACTCCTTGTTCGTCAAATGCTCTACACTCTGTTTTAGTGAAAGTCACCGAAAGACCCTCATCACACAGCTAACTGATACTGATCAGATTTGCCTTTAGTCCTTCTACAAAGTACACATTCACCAACTCAGGCTTGTTGGGACCTGAAGTCACACCTTTCCCTCTAATTTTTCCCCGTGCTCCTCCTCCAAATGTTACTTTGCCTACTGTGACTTTCTCCAAGGTATCCACATTACTCTGATCACCAGTCATATGCCTTGAGCAGCCACTGTCAAAGTACAACGCCTTCTCATCTGTGTTGTTCTGATCAGCAGTGTAGGCCACATAACCATACAGATCTTCTTTTCTAACCCATGCCTGATTGCGATAACGGTTATCTTTGTGGTAATGAATCTTTCTACGCATTTTTTCTCTCATCTCCAAGAACCTATAGCAGAATGCCCTGATATGCCCAGGCTTCCCACAGTAAAAGCATCCTGACATATCATACGCCTTTCGACTTCCATATTACTATGATCACCAGTCATATGCCTTGAGCAGCCACTGTCAAAGTACCACGCCTTCTCAACTGTGTTGTTCTGATCAGCAGTGTAGGACACATAACCATACATATCTTCTTTTCTAACCCATGCCTGATTGCGATAACGGTTATCTTTGTGGTAATGAATCTTTCTACGCATTTTTTTCTCTCATTTCCAAGAACCTATAGCAGAATGCCTTGATATGCCCAGGCTTCCCACAGTAAAAGCATCATGACATATCATACGCCTTTCGACTTCCATAGGCCTGTCGTCTTGCAACTCTCCATTTGGTTTCTTCTTTGGATGCTTGAGTTACATATCTAGCTAAACCCCGAGAAGCACTAATTGAACCATGGAACCTTGAGTTACGTCCTCCAGCCAGATTTCTGGCTTGTTTTCCTTCTGAGGTGTTTTTCGATTTTTTGTGTTTCAGACTTCCAGTTACATGATCCTCGACACCAACTGCTTGCCGTGGATGAGTCTCTTTGACGAACTTGGTTTCGTCACAAGCTGTTTTTCCAAACTTGTAACCTAATCCCAAACTTCCTTTAAAAGTTCTGCCCATCGTCAAGACTTTATCAAGGCCTTCGGTGCCTCTACTCAGCATTTTGATGTTCCTTAATTGTTCATCAAGCTTTCCTTCCAGTTCCTTGGATTTTTCAATCTCCTTATCAAGATCTTCTTTGAGAATCACAACTACATCCAGAACGTTCTGCTCTCCTTCTTTTTCCTTTGCCAACACAGATCTTAACTCAGCACAGTCCTTGAGCAGATCAGCTTTTTCTTGAAGCAGTGTATTTTTTTTCTTCTTGAATCTTAACCAAAGTATCACAGAGAAGCTTGTTTTCAATATACAGAACTTCTGCATCATCTGTTTCTTTTTCAGACTCTGACCCCGCTTCCTCTTCTATGACACCAAGATATGCAACAAAGCTTTGTAGATTCACCCGATCATCATCATTGTCATCTTCAGATTCAGACTCAATGCGCACAAATGATTTTTCTTTCTTCCCTCCTGACCCCATGCAGTCAAACTTAGTATGACCAGCTCCTTTGCATTCAGTGCATTTGAGAGATTCCCTCTTCTTAATTGTTGGACATTCAGCCTTGATATGTCCAAAGACTTCACATTCGTGACACTGAATTTCTGGTTTACGAGTATTCCTGTCATACTTCTGATCACTGTCTTGCTTGTTGAAATTAGATCCAAACTTCTTCTGTCCTTTCTCAAACTTCTTAAAATACTTCTTTACAATCAGAGCAACCCTGTCTTCCAGTTCTTCAGTCTGCCCTAATTCTGATGCTACGAACGCTACCTTTATTCTTAGCAGCAACTTTCGTGTTTCTGTCCAGCTCAAACGCTTGCATCATACGTACCACATCTTCAAATCTCATCTCATCTGAGTTCTGAGACACCTCAAGAGCAGAGCAATGAGCCTAAAACTTTTCTGGTAGACATCTAAAAAATTTCTTCACAAGTTTTTTGCTTTTGTAGGTTTTTCCAAGAATGAGCGCTTCATTTGCAATGGATTTTAGTTTTCCACCGAAGGATTCAATTGACTCCTCTTCTCCCATGGTTAGAGTCTCAAATTGTGAAGCCAGCATATTGATTATGCTCCTCTTCACACTGCTAGTTCCTTCGTACGAAGTCTGCAGTGCTTCCCAAGCCTCCTTCGCTGTAGTTAGCCCTGAAAATTTCGGGAATCGGGACGGGAATTTACGGGTACGGGAGGGGAACGAGAAATTTGGGAATTGAAGAACAATTTCCAAAAGGGAATCCATAAAAACAAGACAGGAACGGGACGGGTTCGGAAAATTTCCTTACGTAATTTTACTGAATCTAGAAAATCTGTGAACACTCACCTCTTAGCTGTCTAAGTTTTTCTTAACAAGCTATCGGCGCCGTTTCTGCTAGAAGTCGTATGAAGTGTTGACCTAACTCTTTGCATACTCTAGCCTTTATATACAACTTCCCTAAACCTAGCTAGGAAACCTTGTATCTTGCTGGCCATGTCATTTTTTTTCTTTTGTTCTTCTTTTGTATATACACACATATAAAAAGGATCTTCCCAAGCTGCTCCTTGCCACGTCAGCCTCATGCCTTTAGACCATGTTATTTCCCTATCTTGAAGTCCCTTCGAGTAACGTCCTGTCGTCAATTACGTCTGTCCACTTCAGCTGCATCTTCAGTGATCATATCGCATTGATCATGTTCTTATCTAACTAGATGAACACACCACACTGAACTTGTTCTTATTCAATTATAAACACAGTACCGCTTCTTATTTATCTTATACTTCATCCCATATATGAGAAGTTTTATCTGAAAGAGAGTAGATTAAGAAACGAATATATATATGAATTTTCTTTTGCATTGAAAACTTAATTTATCATCTAACTAGAATCAACTTAATGATTAAATACAAAATACAAATATTTTACATAGATATGTGAGGACATCAAATAAGTAAATAAGTTGAAACTGGAAAACAAAAATTTTACTAACACACTTTATATATTAAAATGGAAAACAATTAAGATGCGTAATTTTTTTTTTGTCAACGAGTAAATTTTATAACTTAGGTTTACCATACATACTACGTTTCGACCTTATGTTTTTTGAAAATAAATATTTATAATTTTGTCACTTTTGAAAAGAATTAAGTACTCACCTGGCCTTATCAGTATATATTGTGATATTATTTGTTTATTTAAAAAATAACTAGCTAAAATAAAATAAAATAAATAAAAATGATGTGACATATATGATTTATTTTACTGATTTTAGATATTATAAAAGAATAAATTAAAGTAAAAGGATTTTGTTTCTTTTTGATATTCTCATAAAGTAAAATAGCTAAGCATAACAAGGCTGATCAATATCTTTAATTAGGTTTTAGTCAAATGTATGATTTATTACTAAATGGATTATGCAATTTAACTTGATTATCTTTACATTATAGTTTTAAAATATGTTTCCTAGAAAGTGTTTCTCTCTATGTTCCATTCCTCTTCACATTATAGTTAAAATATGTTTCCTAGAAAGCGTTTCTCTCATCAATAATAATAGTTTATATATGTCAAGAAACCTTAGTAATAGTAAATGGTTTTCTTATTCGATTCAATACAAAGACAGCGTCTTATATACAAGATTATCTAGGTTATATATATTAACCTATTCACTATACAAACGGTAGCCCAATAGGCCCAATACTATCTTGCAAAAAAGTTTCGAATTCCTTACGTCCTAAAGCCTTCGTCATGATGTCTGCAAGTTGAAAAGTTGTAAAAACGTGTGTAGTGGCGGTAGTCCCACATATTATCTCATTCCAAATGAAGTGACAGTCATTCCCAACACGTTTAGTGCGAGCGTGGTAACCAAGATTAGCCGCCAACTTAATAGTCAAAAGACTATCATAATGCAGAATTGTAGGTTCACTATAATCGATGCTAAGAGCAGGGAGCAGCTCTAGCAACTGAAAAACCTCACTCACTGTATCAGCCATAGCTATGTACTATGCTTCAGCGGAGGATGTAGATACAACGTCGTGTTTTCGTGTTTTCCAAGATATAGGAGAACCACCAAGTTGTACGAACCAGCCAGTAAGTGATCGACGTGTAAGAGAACATGCAGTCCAATCAGCATCGCACCAAACATATAGTGTAAGTTTCATGTTTGCCCGAAGAAGAATCCCCTGTTCTGGACTATTCTTTAGATAACGCACGACCCAAAGTTCAGCATGCCAATGAGCAGCCTTTGAATTATTCATGAATTGTGACAAAACGTGAATAACATAAGAATGCTTAGGACGAGTCGTACCTAAGTAGATGAGACGACCAATCAAACGACAATACCAGAATGGCTCAGTTATGGTTTCGCCATGAGCCAAAGTGAGCTTAGGATTCTGTTCAAGCGGGAATGAGACTGGTTTAACGCCAAGGAGTCATACTTCAGAAATGATATCAACTGCATATTTCCGCTGACACATGTATATACCCGAAGAACTACGAGCAACTTCAATTCACAAGAAGTAGCGTAAGATCCCCAAATCCTTCATGCGAAAACAAGGGCTCAAATATTCTTTAAAACTCTGAATAACAGCCATGGAATTTTCAGCTATAACAAGGTCATCAACGTATACCAGTACATGCAGATGATTCCCAATATTCCCATAGGTAAACAATGAGTAGTCATTACAATTTTTCTCAAACTCATAGGCAAGTAAAGACGTAGCGAGCTTAGAGAACCAACAATGCGGAGCTTGCTTCAAACCATAGAGAGATTTAAGCAAACGACAAACCTTGTTTTTGTCGTTTGATCAAAAGCTAGGAGGAAACTGCATATAGACTTCTTCATAAAGGTCACCATGGAGAAATGCATTGTGCACATCCATTTGATGAGCTTCCCAATTATTGGAAGCAACTTGTTAAAGAAAAGATCAAATGGTAACCATTTTAGCGACATGTGAAAAGGTTTCATTCTAATCCTCACCTTCAATTTGGTTGTTGCCAAGAACCACAAGTCGAGCCTTATGTCTTTCAAGAGAACCATCAGAGTTGAATTTTAATTTGAATACCCATTTGCAGCCAAGATCTTTCTTTCCCGGTGGTAAATCTTCAACAGTCCAAGTCCCTTGATCCTCAAGAGACATGTTTCATCCCCTACAACCAATCTCCAGCTTTCTTCTTCGATAGCAGTTTTGTAAGACTTTGGCTCAACACCAGATGTAATGGCGAAGATGTACGCTTGATACTTTTCGGAGAACTGAGAACTGGACAGAAAATTATCTATCGGATATGAAGTTGCCGATGGATAAGGTTCATGCATTAGAGTAGTAACATAGACAGCCAGCTTTGTAGGTTTATGTCGTTTGCGACATCCACGATGAAGAGCTGCTGGCTCAGTCATAACCTCGTCAGAAGGTAATTCCTTAAGTGTATTCGTTAAATCGACAGACGAAACTACTGATGATTCACCAGAAGTGGCAGTGTGTGGAGAATCAAGAGTAGCCGGAGACGATCCATCATCCGAAGAGGACTCTGAAGTAACATCATTATTAGCATGTGTAACATCAGTCGGAGCTTGTGTAACATTAGTCGGGGCCTGTGTAACATCATTTCGAGTATGTGTAACATCATTGGTCGTTGTTGTAGTGGAACGAGACAGATGAGCTAGTTCTTGAAGAGCACAATTTTTCTGCAAGTATAGCATGAGTACATATATGATTATCAATGAGGGCTGTCAATGGTGAATCAAATTCAGGTAGAGCAGGTGTAGACAAGGAAGACGACACACCAATAGCAGCAAACGGGAATTCTGTTTCATAGAAAATAACGTCGCGTGAGACAAAGATCTTTCCAGTATCGAGATTGTAAACTCGCCAACCTTTCTATCCGAATGGATATCCCAGAATCACAGGCTTCAGTGATCTTGTTTCAAACTTATCACTACCATGTTTTTGATTGTGGACATAACAGAGACAACCAAAAACTCGTATGTGATTCATCAGTGGTGCTCTCTTGTACAACAATTTGTATGATATTTTCCTATTCAGAACAGCAGTGGAGGTTCAGTTGATGAGATAACCAACTGCAAGAGCGCAGTAGCTCCAAAATTCAACAGGAAGATCAGCTTGGAAACAAAAAGCTCGCACCACGTTGAGTATATGGCGATTTTACGTTCCACTCCACCATTATGTTGCGGCGTACCTACGCAAGATGTCTCGTGAATGATCCCCTTTTGGCGAAAGAAATCAGCCATACAGATGAATTCTGAAACATTATCACTTCAGATAATCTTAACTTGTGTTTCAAATAGTCTTTCAACAAGGGAAACAAAATTCTTCAAGTGTGTTGGTACTTATTGTTTCGATGGCAAGAGATAAATCCAGAGAGCATGAGAATAGTCATCGAGAATTGTAAGAAAGTACTTTGATCCACATATTGATGTAGTTCGGTACGGACCACCATAAGTCACAATGGATTAACTCAAAAATCTTACTCGTTTTATTGCTGCTTAATGGAAAATAATCTCTTGTTTGCTTGGCACAGATACAAACTTTACATGCCTTAGAATCAAAAACAACACTACTTATTTTAGATAAATGCAACATCTCTAAGGCTTTCGAAGGCGGATTCAACCTCGATACCTAGATTTGAGTGGAATATACTACATGAAACGGAGTCAATTAGCAATTGTATACGCATCATCAAAGACATTTTAAAAAAACACAAATTGTCTGAGATCAACAAATTTGTTCTGATTTTCAATCATATGGAGTAAAGGATAAGATTCAAAACATGAATTGGTAAAAACATCCTAGAACTTGTGTTAGATTTTTCAAAATCTTTAAATATCATTTGAGGTGATATGTTTTTTTTTTTTGAAATCTATCAAGTAATAAAAATAACATTTGTTGTTTTAAAAATTTTCCGATTCTATATATTTACAAAACAAACCGATTCACCATATGATTGGTTTTTCATTAATATAAAAGTTTGTTGGTAGATATATTTTGGGAAAATTGCATTTTAAACCCTCAAACCAAGACCCACTAACACTTAAACCTTCAGACATTTGCACTCTCACTTTAAACCATCAAAATGAAAAAACTAAGACTTTAAACCATCAAAGTAGCTCCTGAGTTTGCGCCGTCGAATGACTGAACAGAATAGTTAACTCTGTGACGAAATAGTTAACTCTATGACGGAATAGTAAATAACCGTTAATCTAATAAAAACGTGCTTATTATTTTATTACTGTTTTAATTCTCGTTATTGAAAGAAACAAAAAAAAACTTTTTTAAATAACATAAATATTTTTTTTGAGAATTTGTCCCTTGTTTTTGGTTTTTGTTATTTAAAAAAAAATTTCAAACTTTTTTCTATTTCTTTTAATAACGCAAATTTAAAAACAGTAATAAAATTAATAATTAATAAGCGTATTTATATTAGATTAACGGTTGTTTACTATTCCGTCACAGAGTTAACTATTATGTTCAATTATTCGGCGGCGCAAAATCGGAAGCTATTTTGACAGTTAAAATGGTTAGTTTTTTTTACTTGGATGGTTTAAAGTGAGAGTACAAATGTCTGAAGGTTTAAGGTGCTAGTGAATCTTAGTTTGGGGGTTTAAAATGCAATTTCCCGGTATATTTTAAAGACCACGAATATAATGATGTGGTAAAGAAATACTTCAAATTAAAAAATGCAAGAGCTATAAAAAGAAAATGCAAGAAATAAATCATGTGGTAACAATTTTTGTTTGTCCAAACTTGTTTTATATTTAAACTTAATCTGGAACTACAATGCATACAAGCAAATCGCCCTTTGCCTAAAACATAAAAAAACTGCAAAGCAATAAAAATATAGGTTATGCGGTTTAGATCAGAGATAGAAATCGGAAGCTTCTTGAAAAAGGGCTTCAAAATCGATTAAAATCAAATAGATTCTCCATTCTTCTACCATTAAAGGCAAGCGAATGAAACATTCAGCTCGAAAAGCCTTTATGGCTGGCTTTTGCAAACATACTCCATGTAGGAGAAGATTGTTGAAATTAATTTCTCCACGGAGAGTATTAAAACGTACAGAGCTTTTTTGATGACTGAAGCTAAGGCAATGAACTCGCTACGGATATGATACGGGTCAAGTTCAAAAAAGTACAACACTGAACTAAGATAGGAGTGAAAACGACGGGAACACATTGTCCTGATGTCTTTTCGACGGCGAGGAGTAGGACAAGAAGCTCTGGATGATTAAAGCATAGGGTGTTGGAAAGTTGTACATATCTTTCCCCAAAAGAGAAAGACATTGGTAGAGATATCTCCCATAGGGAAGAAAAAGTGCCTAACACATGAGAAAAAGGTCTTGAGAGACCAAATATTTCGCGCAAATAAATCTTGGTGGGCTAAGGATCTGTGCCAAGCCCATTTTACGAACCTGGTCCAAGCCAACTAATACAAGCCGATGAAAATGAATGTTGATCTGTACGACGGCCGGGAAGACACTTGTAACAGTAGAAATGCCGGCAAGGATACTATCGTAGGATTTCATGATAAGAGCAGCGGCGAGGTTGGTAACCAGGTGCACTGGATTGGCGATACCTCCCACGGACAGGAATCTCACCGGCGGAGATTGCTTTGAAGGTGACGGATTGAAAGTGAAGATGGTGGCTGAGGGAAAGAGAACTGAGGCGGAAGCAAAAGTACTCGGGAATCCGGTGGGCTGGTGGATATCATTTTTTAGTTGTTATAATTTCTTACAAGATATTTTTTACGCTTTTTAAGCACATTTTGTCAACTAAAATAACTATTTTTTTACGCTTTTTAAGCACATGGCGATGATGTGTCACTGCCATGTACCGCTTGTAGTTCGAAGACCGATACTAATCTCTGATAAGTGGTGTAAGTGGTGCAAGACGTCCAAAGAGAATTTTGCAATTTCAATCACAATAGTGGGGTAGTGATACACATCGATTTTTGCACCAAAGTTTGAAAGCAAACACATAATGCTCATCAGCTAAGTTGTAATGAAAGCTCTATATTATTTAAATTTTCAATGGTTTTAGTCTATGAAGAATTGGATCAAAAATACATAAAATCGAAAAGCTTGTATTTGAATTTCCAAATTCATATTGCATTTTGTTACGAGGATATGAAAGTACTAACAAATTATATCCATTATAAGGTGGGTTTTCCCTTACTAAATAATTACCTTCTATAGATTTTTTCTTTTTGCATTCTTTTTTCCAACACATTGTAGGAAAACACATTTTTTGTTACTTAATAGATTTCTAAAAATTGCAAAAATTTTAGATTTTGGTGAGCTTTAAGAGGCTCTCTCTATTCTCTCATCTTATTTTTTAGAGAGACATGCCTGTTCTTCCTTTTTTGGTGTATAGTTTCGATTAAAATAGATCAAGGTTCCATTTACCGGAAGTTTAATTCCTGCGATGATGGGATTTATTTTGTTAGTTTCTTTAGTTTATCTTTCTTCTCATTCCCTTTGCGTTGAATATTCGAATTCCATGAGCTTGTTGAGCGATTTTCTTTTGATTCATTGATTTGCTTGTTTCATCTTTTCGAAGAGACTAAATTTTCTACTTTCCTTATGGCCTATTGGATAGGTTAAAAGCAGACTTTCTTTTTCGAATGATGGACGAGTTGATAGTTAATTCCTTGTTGGTTTTGGATCAGGATCAATAGCGTTGGAGCTTTCCTTGAAAGCTTTCCAACAAAGGTTCTATCTATGAATCTTCAGAGATATTCCATGCATGTTAAATCCGGTAGCTAAAGATATAGTTTCGCTTCAATTAGCTTTTGTGATGGTAGAGGAAAGAGTAAATCAATTGGATTTCGAAGGGAGTAGTCAAGCAAATCTCGATTTCAGTCATTGGAGTTCAATATGCAGAACCTTCGGTCCGGCAAAGGTGGTTGGTGCTGCTTCTTTCCTTTAACACGGCAAATTACACATGTTGAAACACACGTCTTCTGCAAGATCTTTGATACTCCTAAATTTTATCTTCACTAGAAAGTGAAGATCCAACTAAGGTGGAGAGCCTTTAAATTTGTAAAGGAAATAGAACAACAAGTGTATTGTTACACTGCAACAGGATTTTAAGATCGATCCCAAGGGAAATGAATAGCTCACTAAGAATGCATAAAAAGACCATCGGATATCTCAGACATTGATGTTTTTCCGTGAAGCGACCGATTTGGAAGCACCTGAAGAGGCCGACGGGTGTCTCAGTGATACAAGATCTTTTATGTCTTGCAAGCAATTCCTAAATTGCTCATATCATTGCAATATATTGAGGTATCAATCCATCTTGGGAATATTTGATGCAATAGGAATGCAAAATTTAGTTTAAGCTAAGCCAATTGGGAATTTAAGTGATAAAGAACAATTAACAAGCAAACTACAATCTAAGAGAGACACTACAAGATCAATAATATGAAACTAAACCTTAATTATCACTAATCAAGCACTAAACAAGCAATTACTACTAATTAAGATTATCAAATTAACTAAAAACGAAACTTAGGGATGGAATCATTGATTTGGGAAACTAAATGGACAACCTTGCAATCATTTAAGCAACTAATAAAACCATCTCTATGCCTAGAACACTAATTAAAGACTAATCCATGATGTGTGGCAATAATCCCTTTACTAATCACCCTAATGAACTAATGATGTTTTAGCATTAAAATGATTAGCAAGCATTAATCACAAGTCTAATTAGCATGATAAACACCCTAGACAACTAATGATGTGTTAGGCTAGGAATGTAAATCTCTCATAAAGTTGGTTCAAGCCTTTCATCAAACACTTGGTGGGTGTATGAAATGCCTATGATCCAAATTAGCAAAGATTAGCTATTTGGCATTAGGAACTACTTTATAAGAAGAGAAATGAAAGAATCTATCCTAGATTGCAAGATTGAACCATTAGAAATCCCTAAATCTAACCCATCCCCAAGTTCCTAAAGAACTACTCACTAATCATCATTAAGCCCATCAAATCAAAGGTGAGTGATAAGCTAAACATGATTAAAGAAAGGAAAATGATAAATTCAAAAGAGATATTGCATAAAACTTAAAAGATTCAAACAAAATACAAGACTTTTCTCAAAGTGGCTAAAAAGTTCTTGACAAGACAATAGAGAATAAAACTTAGAATAAAAATTAGGTCTAAAGAGTATTTATAGGAGGGACCCATAAAAATGACAAAAAGGATTCGTCTGGGTTTGGATAGACGAACTCGTCGATCCAAGTCGTCGATCCAAACCCCTGGAATTTTGGTTAGGCGTAACTCATCGAACCGAGTCATCGAACTGAGCTCATGGAGGTTTGGTTCGACGAGCTCGTCGATCCAACTCGTCGATCCAAATTAAAATCGATGTAACTTTCTACCCAGGGGTCCAAATGACTTGATTCCAACGGAACTAGAAAGCTTACAGGATCCTCTACAACTCTTAAGAAGGCAACCGAGTCTGAATCTAAGTGCAAGGCCTTCGTATGGACACATACATTTTGCGCCTCCAAATGCTTGATATGCTTCTTCAAGACTTTTGCATCTAACTTGGCTGCTTCTTTTCCTCCTCTTGATGATTTCTTGCCCTTCCTTTGCTATGCCATCCTTCTCCAACTCCATTCATGCCTCCATAGCATCCTTATCACCTGATCAAGACTCCAAATGCACCAAAATATGCAAAAACTATACAAATACACCCTAGAACTCTAAATGATCAAAATGTAATACAATGATGCTTAATTAGGCTCTTAAATGATAAGAAACTTACACTAAATGGAGGGAAATATGATGCAAAATATAGACATATCAACTCCCCCTAACTTGCCTTTTGCTTGTCCACAAGCAAATGAAACACAAGCTAAGGAGAGAGGTTTGATAGTGGGGACTCAAATCCAAAGGTGCCAAGCAAATGAATCAATTCAATGGTCCTAGTTAGTAGTTCTAGGATGCTCTCTATGCAAACTTCTAGTCCAAAAGGTCTAGCCATATCCATACTCATTCAAGTGAACCCAAGCCTTAACTTACACAAGCATTCATTTTCACCAACTCTTTAACATTCATTAAGTGGTAACCATGGATCATGAATTATACAATGCTAGAAAACTTGTTTGGTTTTTGGGTAAGGTTTTGAGATAAAAATGATCTCAACTTCATGGGGTTCCAATGCAAGGGATCTCTCAATGAACAAGTGAACTTTGGCAAAATGATAAGAGTAAAAAGCAACCTATGCATACAAGGACAAACTTCCATCTACCCTTTGTAACACAATTGTCTTCACTCTCATTTTCTTTTAAGCTCACTCACCAAGTCCAACCTAATCTACCCATTACAAGGCAATTCGCCAAACTCTTAAGCTCAAACCATTTCCTCCTTTTCTCTTTTAAGAACTTGGGAAAAACTTCTTCTACAACCACAAGTGTTGGCACACTTTCACTTCAAGCTCTTTCTCTTTTCATTCACAATTTGCTATCCTCTTTCTTATAACATCTTAGCCATATTTTTTTTTCTTTTTCTTGGCTCTTTTACTTTTCTTTACTAGAGGATTTCTTTTCTTTCTTTAACACTTAGAGCACAATATACAATGCCAACACTTGTTCCAAATATTTTCGTTTTCCCCTTTTCACCATCTCAACTTCGCCCAAATCACTTGTTCCACATCAAATATCAAGCCAAAATCCCCACCCAAGAATCCTATCCTATCACCTAGCTCATTGTTTTCGAGCTAGCTACATGAAAGCCTATCCTTGTCGCTCTAAAATCAACACTTTTTGCTAAGTTCACAAGAAGAAAAAGGCCTAATGCACTCAATAAGGAAGAGGTTTCAAAGGAAGCTTAGTTAGGGAGTTTGTTTTCAACCGCTCTAAAGATGAGAGTCGGCTATTTGGGTTAACAAGAGTGGTAAAAGGAAAGAAGATAACCCAAATATGTATATGGTATCCACAAGTTCTCTAGCAATGCATAACCATGATAATTACTTGTTCAAATTAGGTTCAAGTTCAAGAGAGTTGGTTGCTATTCAAAGCTTGCTTCAATTAAAACTTGAATTTCAAATGGTGAGGTCCAAGTAGGGTTCAACTTTAACTTTCAAAATTTGCACACAAAGCATCAAACAACTAATAACTAGGGCCTTGAACTATTTTCATGAGCTAAACACCTTACAAGGAAAAATCATCATTGTCCCCTATGAAAGAATGCAATCCTATACGAGAACTAGACTCAATCTTACTTATATCACGAATGCAAATGCAACTACATGCTATTTTTTTTTTTGAAATTTTTGAAATTTTTTTCATTTTTTTGGTTTTTCTATGCCTTAGATGTGAGACTCAAGAATGCATGAGAAGGAAAAATAAGATCACAAAACACAAAGTCAAATACCATACTCCCCCAAACTTAAATTACACAGTCTCTTGTGTAATCCAAGCTTGGAGAAGATTTCAACAATGCAAATGAAAATAAATAAAATAAAACTAGTGTGGTATTTACAATGGGTTGAAGTGGTACCTTGATCAAAAACGCATGGAGGAGGAGGAGGCAAGCAAACCTGGCTTTTGGGTTCGGATCGACGAGTACGTCGAACCAAGTCATCGAACCATCACCCCGGAAAAATGGTTCGGCATCCTTCATCGAACAGCTTCATCGAATTCAACTCCTGGAAACTTGGTCCGACGAAGTCGTCGAACCAGCTCATCGAATCAACACCCTGGAATTTTGGTTCGACGACTTACGTCGATCCAAGTCATCGATCCATCCTTAAAACTTTCTTCCTTACTCTTTTCTTCAAGCCAAAGTCCTCCATACTCAACCTAAAACTTTCAAAAACTCAAAGAAACATAATCATAGAACTAAAACAAGAATATATAAAAGGATAACCATGGGAATGCCTCCCAATAGCGCTTATTTAAAGTCACTAAGCTTGACTTTTCAAACCTTTTACTCATTGGGAGGGTCATGGAGTGGATGTGAAGTTCCTCCTCCCTTCTCGATGAACATGGTGTTTGCTCCAATGTCTAACACCTTCTTCTTCTTCTTAGACCTCTTTCTTGCTTCCCTTGGTAGCTCAGCTATATGTTCCACCACATTGATTCCATCAAACATAGCAAGAAGACTCACACCATCAAAGCTTGACCCATCATACTCATTGTGGTCCAAGGTGTCATTATCCTTCAGCCTCACACAAGTGAATCCCATCAGCTGCTCCTTTGTATATGGTGGTTTTTCATCAATTTCCATAGGAGCACATGTGATTGTGCCACAAAAACCAAAGGTAGAAGGCTTCATGGGATAGAAGACCTTATCATTAACACTCTTGAGAACCACCCTCTTGTTAGTAAAATCAATGCTCGCTCCAACTGTATTGAGGAAGGGGGTGATACACAAGAGTTTTACCTCTTGCAAGCAATTCCTCAATTGCTCATATCATTGCAATATATTGAGGTATCAATCCATCTTGGGAGATGATGCACTAAGAATACAAAGTTAAGTATAAGCTAAGCTAAAAAGATAAAAGCAAGTCACAAACAAGTAATAAAAGAAAGCTACAACTTAAAGAGATACTACTAAAGCAATAACTAAGAAATTAAACCTTAATTGAAACAAATCAAGATAATAAGCAAGAATTACTACTAAGAAAGATTATCAAATGACTAAATCGAAACCTAGAGATGGAATCATTGATTTGGGAAACTAAAGGAGCAACCTTGCAATAATTTAAGCTACTAATCAAGCAAACTCTATACCTAGAACACTTAATCAAGATAAGACCATGATGTGTGGCTCAAATCCCTTTGTTAATTATCCTAATTAACTAATGATGTTTTAGCATTAAGATAATCAACAAGCATTAATAAGAAGTCTAAATGGTATGATAAACACTCTAAACATCTAATGTCTTAGGCTAGAAATGTAAATCTCTTATTAAGTTGGTTCAAGCATTTCATCAAATACTTGGTGGGTGGATGAAATGCCTATAATCCAAAATAGCAAAGGTTAGCTATTTGGCATGAAGAACTACTTAATAAGAAGAGATTAGGAAGAATCTATCCTAGATTGCAAGTTTGAACCAATAGAAGTCCCTAAATCTAACCCATCCCTAAGTTCCTAAGGAAACTACTCACTAATCATGTTTAAGCCCATCAAATCAAAGATTAGAGAAAAGTTAAACATAATTAGAGAAATATAAACAAGTAATCTAAGAAAGATATTGCATTAAACTCAAATCCAAAGCATAAACAAAGTATTTGCCCAAAGTGGCTAAAAGTTTAAGCTAAGAACAAGAGAATAAAAGTTGGGATAAAAAATTAGGTCTAAAGAGTATTTATAGGAGGGACCCAAAGGGTAGACAAAGAAGATTCGTCTGGGAGAATTTCGACGAGGTTCGTCGAACATACTCGTCGAAACTTCACCCTGGAGGAAAGTTTCGACGAAGCTTCGTCGAACAGAGTCGTCGAACGGGTCTTCAAGCGTCGATCATCTTCACGCGTCTGGATAAGTTTCGACGAGGTTCACCGAAACTACTCGTCGAAACTTCACCCTGGAGGAAAGTTTCGGCCAGCTACGTCGAAACTTCTGGTCGAAACATCGTCCTGGAGAGAAGTTTCGGTCAGCTACGTCGAAACTTCTGGTCGAAACATCGTCCTGGAGAGAAGTTTCGGTCAGCTACGTCGAAACTTCTGGTCGAAACATCGTCCTGGAGAGAAGTTTCGGTCAGCTACGTCGAAACTTCTCGTCGAAACTTCTTCAGGATTCTTCTTCTCCATCTTTTTGGCAACTTCTTGCTCTTCCAAGTGATGTGCCATTCCTCTCCAACTCCATTGTTGCCTCCACAGCATCCATGTTACCTGATCAAGACTCCAAATGCACCAAAACATGCAAGGACTATGCAAAAACACTCTAGGACTCTAAATGATACAATGCAACACAATGATGCTATATTAGACTCCTAAATGATGAGAAACTTATACTAAATGGATGCTAAAATGATGCAAAATATAGACATATCAACTCCCCCAAACTTGCCTTTTGCTTGTCCCCAAGCAAATGAAACACAAGCTAAGGAGAGAGGTTTGAAAGTGGGGACTCAAATCCAAAGGTGTCAAGCAAATGAATCAATTCAATGGTCCTAGTTAGTAGTTCTAGGATGCTCTTTATGCAAATTTCTACTCCAAAAGGTCTAGCCATACCCATACTCATTCAAGTGAACCCAAGCCTCAACCTACACAAGCATTCATTTTCACCAACTCTTTAACATTCATTAAGTAGTAACCATGGATCATGAATCATACAATGCTAGAAAACTTGTTTGGTTTTTGGGTAAGGTTTTGAGATAAAAATGATCTCAACTTCATGGGGTTCCAATGCAAGGGATCTCTCAATGAACAAGTGAACTTTGGCAAAATGCTAAGAGTAAAAAGCAACCTATGCATACAAGGACAAACTTCCATCTACCCTTTGCAACATAATTGTATTCACTCTCATTTTTTTTTAAGCTCACTCACCAAGTCCAACCTAAGCTACCCATTACAAGGCAATTCGCCAAACCCATAAGCTCAAACCACTTTCTCCTTTTCTCTTTTAAGTACTTGGGGAAAACTCCTTCTACAACCACAAGTGTTGGCACACTTTCACTTCAAGCTCTTTCTCTTTTCATTCACAAT
The DNA here is from genome assembly GCA_020283515.1 of Alliaria petiolata. Classification (NCBI taxonomy): domain Eukaryota; kingdom Viridiplantae; phylum Streptophyta; class Magnoliopsida; order Brassicales; family Brassicaceae; genus Alliaria; species Alliaria petiolata. The sequence goes on along the minus strand of JAHZTW010000004.1, from coordinate 72,377,892 downwards.
TTGCTATCCTCTTTCTTATAACAACTTAGCCATATTTTTTTTCTTTTTCTTGGCTCTCTTACTTTTCTTTTCTAGAGGATTTCTTTTCTTTTCTTAACTCTTAGAGCACAATATACAATGCCAACACTTGTTCCAAATATTTTCGTTTTCCCCCTTTCACCATCTCAACTTCGCCCACTTACTTGTTCCACATCAAATATCAAGCCAAAATTCCCACCCAAGAATCCTATCCTATCATCTAGCTCATTGTTCTCGAGCTAGCTACATGGAAGCCTATCCTTGTCGCTCTAAACTCAACACTTTTTGCTAAGTTCACAAGATGAAAAAGGCCTAATGCACTCAATAAGGAAGAGGTTTCAAAGGAAGCTTAGTTAGGGAGTTCGTTTTCAACCGCTCTAAAGATGAGAGTCGGCTATTTGGGTTAACAAGAGTGGTAAAAGGAAAGAAGATAACCCAAATATGTATATGGTATCCACAAGTTCTCTAGCAATGCATAACCATGATAATTACTTGTTCAAATTAGGTTCAAATTCATAGAGTTGGTTTCTATTCAAAGCTTGCTTCAATTAAAACTCAAGTTGCAAATGGTGAGGTCCAAGTAGGGTTCAACTTTAACTTTCAAAACTTGCACACAAAGCATCAAAGAACTACTAACTAGGGCCTTGAACTAATTCATGAGTTAAGCACCTTACAAGGAAAAATCATCATTGTCCCCTATGCATGAATGCAAACCTATATGAAAGTTAGACTCAATCCTACTTATATAACAAATGTAAATGCAACAACATGCTATTTTTTTTTTAATTTTCGAAATTTTTCAATTTTTTTGGATTTTTCTATTCCATAGATGAATGCATGATACTCAAAGATGCATGAAAAAGAAAAATAAGATCACAAAACACAAGATTAAATCTCTCAACCTATCCCCCAAACTTAAATTACACAGTCCCTTGTGTAATAAAAGTTCAAGAGAGACCAAATCAACAAAAGCAAAATAAAAACAAAATGGTATATACAATGAAATAGAAAGAGGACCATACCTTGGCCCTAGCCTTTGTCCTGAGGGAGTTGGAGAGGAGCAGTAGTGGGACTCCTTGTTGAGGTGGTCATGGTGAGATGAGTTGCAAGGGATGGATCCAAGCTTGTGCCATGTGTGAGATTAAGCTTGAGAACATTGGAGAGTAGCTCTTCAGCCCTTTCCTTGTCATTCTCCTTCATTGTTGAATGGCAAAGGATTTTGACACTTGCAAAGGGTTTAGGAATACCCTTGCACTTCACATTGTACTCAATGGCTCCATCTATGAGTCTAAAAGGGTGTAGACTCATAGTGTGAGAGGATGGAGAAAGAGTAGGATGGTTGTATTGGTTTGGCTTTTTCTTGGCCATATTGCCTTTACCTATCTTTTGCCCCTTGCTATTCTCATTCTCATCTTCCAATGTGGTAGAGAAAAGAGTTTCCAAGCAAACTCCATCCAATGCTAAAGCTTCTTCAACATTACCATAACCCATAGCATTCTCTTCATGAGACTCTTTCTCCTTCTTACATGCTTGTGAGGGTGAAGCTAAATCCTTAGTCTCACAATTACTCACATCCTTCTAGGTCTCCAATGAGGGAAAAAAGAAAGATCTTAGGCATTTTTCATTGAGAGCATATGCATCCCCTTTATTCTTCTCAAATACACTCTTCTCTTCATGAACCCATTGGATGGAAGGTAAACTATAGCTTAGAGCCTTGACCACGTTTTTAGCCTCCTCTACTTGCTTTGGGTCTCCAATTTGTCCATTATAACCATTGGATATCCTTTCCTCATCAACCTCAACATCAACAATTGGTGAAGTGACATAGTTTAAATCTTTTGGTTTCTTAGATGGCAAAGAGAGTTGAACCAATTTGGACTCTATGGTTTCCAAATGTGAGGTTGATTGCTCAATCTTAAGTCTTAACTCATCATGCAAACCCAAAATCTTGTCATCCATTGCTCCCATCATCTTGTCAATCCTAATATCATTCAATTGTTGACCTTCTAGGATTTGATGGAGAACCTTTCTTTGTTCCTCATCTTGGTTAGAGATTTGAGAAATCTCATGGTTTTGTTGGTAGCCTTGGTGATTTCCTTGGACTCCATGGTTAGACCCTTGATTGAGAAGCTTACTCCCTTGGTTGAAGTTCCCATTGTTGCCCACGAAATTTGCATCCTCTTGGTGCTTCTCATGAACCAAACTAACTCCTCTTTGTTGCACACATAAGAGCTTTTCCATTCTATCCAATTTATCTTGCAAGTCCTTCAATGTGGTGTCTTCACATGATCTCTT
>JAHZTW010000004.1:72348444-72369646 GCA_020283515.1 Alliaria petiolata | reverse complement strand
CACCACATTGATTCCATCAAACATAGCAAGAAGACTCACACCATCAAAGCTTGACCCATCATACTCATTGTGGTCCAAGGTGTCATTATCCTTCAGCCTCACACAAGTGAATCCCATCAGCTGCTCCTTTGTATATGGTGGTTTTTCATCAATTTCCATAGGAGCACATGTGATTGTGCCACAAAAACCAAAGGTAGAAGGCTTCATGGGATAGAAGACCTTATCATTAACACTCTTGAGAACCACCCTCTTGTTAGTAAAATCAATGCTCGCTCCAACTGTATTGAGGAAGGGGGTGATACACAAGAGTTTTACCTCTTGCAAGCAATTCCTCAATTGCTCATATCATTGCAATATATTGAGGTATCAATCCATCTTGGGAGATGATGCACTAAGAATACAAAGTTGAGTCTAAGCTAAGCTAAAATGATAAAAGCAAGTCACACACAAGTAGTAAAAGCAAGCTACAACTTAAAGAGATACTACTAAAGCAATAACTATGAAATTAAGCCTTAATTAAAACAAATCAAGATAATAAGCAAGAATTACTACTAAGCAAGATTATCAAATGACTAAATCGAAACCTAGGGATGGAATCATTGATTTGGGAAACTAAAGGAGCAACCTTGCAATCATTTAAGCTACTAATCAAGCAAACTCTATACCTAGAACACTTAATCAAGATAAGACCATGATGTGTGGCTCAAATCCCTTTGTTAATTACCCTAATGAAATAATGATGTTTTAGCATTAAGATAATGAACAAGCATTAATAACAAGTCTAAATGGTATGATAAACACTCTAAACATCTAATGTCTTAGGCTAGAAATGTAAATCTCTTATTATGTTGGTTCAAGCATTTCATCAAACACTTGGTGGGTGGATGAAATGCCTATAATCCAAAATAGCAAAGGTTAGCTATTTGACATGAAGAACTACTTAATAAGAAGAGATTAGGAAGAATCTATCCTAGATTGCAAGTTTGAACCAATAGAAATCCCTAAATCTAACCCATCCCTAAGTTCCTAAGGAAACTACTCACTAATCATGTTTAAGCCCATCAAATCAAAGATTAGAGAAATGTTAAACATAATTAGAGAAATATAAACAAGTAATCTAAGAAAGATATTGCATTAAACTCAAATCCAAAGCATAAACAAAGTATTTGCCCAAAGTGGCTAAAAGTTTAAGCTAAGAACAAGAGAATAAAAGTTGTTTAGAAAAATTAGGTCTAAAGAGTATTTATAGGGGGACCCATGAAAATGAAGAAAAGGAATTTGTCTGGGGTCGGATCGACGAGTTCATCGATCCAAGTCGTCGATCCGACCCTTTTTAAAAACGGATCGACGACTCATCGATTCACTTCGTCGATCCTTGCTCATAGTCTTGGCTTCTGGTCCGGCGTGGTATGTCGATCTGGTACGTCGATCTGTCGTCCTGGAATTTTAGATCGATGAGACCACGTCGATCCATCTCGTCGATCCGTGCTCCTGGAAATCTGGTTTGGCGTGGCTCGTCGATCCGTTTCGTCGATACGTGCTCCTGGAAATCTGGATCGGCGAGCTTCGTCGATCTGGTACGTCGATCTGTTGTGAGAAATCCTCTTCTTCATCCTTTTTGCTTCTTCTTGCCCCTCCAAGTGGTGTGCATCATTCTCCAACTCCATCCTCATCTCCATAGCGTCCTTTTCACCTGATTAAGGTTCCAAATGCAACAAACTATGCAAAGAACCATGCAAAACACTCTAGGACTCTAAATGGTACAATGTAACACTATGATGCTATTTTAGACTCCTAAATGATGAGGAACTTGCACTAAATGGATGCTAAAATGATGCAAAATATAGACATATCAGGGGGTTCCTAGGAGAAGAGGCAGTCTTGTTGCTTGAACCATGTCCATGACTATGAAGTCAGTTGGGACTAGACACTCACCAATCTTCAATGGATAATCTTCTACAAGGCCTATTGGTTGCCTTGAGGAAGCATCAACAAAGGTAATAGGTGATGGATACTTCTTTAGGTTTGTAATCCCAAGGCTCTTTGACAATTCAAGGGACATCACATTGACACTTGATCCCGAATCACACAAGGCCTCATCAATCTTCAAATTCCCAAGAGAGCAAGAAATCAAAAAATTTCCGGGATTACCAAGCTTTGGAATAGTCTTAGGCTCATCCTTTGTTGTGCTTGGTGGATCAAGGCTTTCCATCAGCTCTTCTACCTCCTCCCTATTAGCTAGCAAGTCTTTGATGAACCTTATTTGATCCTTGACCTGAGACAAACTCTCCCCCTTGGGCAAAGGTGCACCAACTTTCTCCATACTTCCTCTAAAGCTTGAGAGCACTTTCTTTTGTGCCTTAGTCAAAATCCGCTCAGGATATGGGAGTGGTGGCTTATAGATAAGGAGATCACAAGCTCCTTCTTCACTCTTCTTAGCCACTTCTCTTACATCCTCCTCAACTCTTGCCTTTGTAGAAGTCTTGGGTTCATCAAACACTTCTTTACCCATTTCTGTAGCAACAACCATGGAGTCATTTTCAATAACCACCTCCCCATCTTGAACTTCAATGTCCTCATTGAATGTAGATGTATCATAAGGAGCTTCGAATAGTTGCTCAAACTCTAGCACAACTATCTCATACTCATCTTCATCAATAGTGGAGATAGCATTGCAATACTCTTTTGGGTTAGCTTCGGGCTTACCGGGGAAAGTGCCTTGAGAATTGGAGCTAGAAGCCTTGCCCTTGTTATCAAGTTGCTTGAACTTTTGTTGAAGACCTCCTATTTGAGTTGCAAGCTCATTGAGTGAAGAATCCATCCTTGTGTTGATCTCAGCAATCTTCTTTCCCATATTAGCATCATTTTGAGCTTGACCTTGAATTATTTGTTGAAGCATGAGCTGAACATTGTCTTGTGGAGGACCTTGTGAAGGTTGAGGAAAACCAGGTGGAGCATTGTACTTTTGACCATTATAGTTGCCTTGGTTTCCTCCTTGGTAGTTAGACCTTGGTGCATAACCCGTTTGTTGATTGTTGTAAGGCACAAAAGGTTTGTTTTGAGTAGCTTGTGGAGGGTAGACTTGGTCTCCGGGGTTGGCTACATTAGTACTTCTATAAGAGAGGTTGTTATTCCCCTTATAGTTGTTGTTGGAGTAGTTGTTGTAGCCTCCTTGGCCACCCACGAAATTGACCACTTCTTCACACTCTTGAGCCTTAACTTGATCATCACAATCTTCTTGGTACTCACTAACAAAATGTACATGCCTTTGATTGGAAGACATGAGCATGTCCATCTTGTCATGTAGAGACTTCATTTCTTTCTTGTGAGATTCATATTCACCTCCCCTTGGAGCTCTATCATAGTCTTCATTGTAATTACCATCACTCAAGGCAAGATTCTCTACAAGCTCCAAACCATCTTCTACTTCTTTGCCTAAGAAGTTCCCATTACTTGCGGTATCAAGAAGCATTCGAATCTTTGGGAGAACTCCTCTATAGAGAGTGCTTAGTAGAGACTCTTGTGTGAAGCCATGATGAGGGCATTGCATTGTGTAGCCCTTGAACCTATCCCATGCTTCATTAAAAGACTCATTGTTCTTTTGAGTGAAGCTAGAGATCTCATTCCTCAACTTGGCCGTCCTTGAGTTGGAGAAGAACTTAGATAAGAAAGCCTTCTTGCATTCATCCCAAGATGTGATTGTTCCTTGGGGCAAGTTTTTCTCCCATTGCCTTGCTCTATCCCCAAGAGAGAAGGGAAAGAGTCTTAGCTTGAAAGCATCCTCACTCACACCATTCATCTTGAACAACCCACAAACTCTATCAAAGTTATCCAAGTGATCAAGGGGATCTTCCATAGGCAAACCATGGAACTTGTCTTGTTGAACCATGGAGATAAAAGCTGGCTTCACCTCAAAAGTGTTGTTGTGAACTGGTGGAGGCTGAATACCATATCTATTTTGATGAATATTTGGTGCATCACCTGCCCCAATAGTTCTCCCTTGTCTAGGCGCATGCATGGGGTTTCCATTGCCCCTTTGAGCTTGCTCCATGTTTGGTGGCGCACCCTCTTGATGGTGTTCTTCCCTTGGATGCTCTTCCATTCTTATCCTATCCAACCTTTCAGCTTCCCTTCTTGCAATTCTAGCTTCCCTTTCCCTTTGTTCAAGCTCTTGAAAACTTTGCAAGTTGTTTCCTCCTTGTGATCTCAAATGCATTCAAGAAGAACTGAAATTCAGAAAAGTAGAAGGTCAATAAACACAAAATAAGAACTTAGTCTCAAACTAAACTTAAATCCTATTGGTCAATCCCAATACGGCAACAGCGCCAAATTGATACAAGATTTTTTGTGTCTTGCAAGCAATTCCTCAATTGCTCATATCATTGCAATATATTGAGGTATCAATCCATCTTGGGAATATTTGATGCAATAGGAATGCAAAATTTAGTTTAAGCTAAGCCAATTGGGAATTTAAGTGATAAAGAACAATTAACAAGCAAACTACAATCTAAGAGAGGCACTACAAGATCAATAATATGAAACTAAACCTTAATTATTACTAATCAAGCACTAAACAAGCAATTACTACTAATTAAGATTATCAAATTAACTAAAAACGAAACTTAGGGATGGAATCATTGATTTAGGAAACTAAATGTACAACCTTGCAATCATTTAAGCAACTAATAAAGTCATCTCTATGCCTAAAACACTAATTAAAGACTAATCCATGATGTGTGGCAATAATCCCTTTACTAATCACCCTAATGAACTAATGATGTTTTAGCATTAAAATGATTAGCAAGCATTAATCACAAGTCTAATTAGCATGATAAACACCCTAGACAACTAATGATGAGTTAGGCTAGGAATGTAAATCTCTCATAAAGTTGGTTCAAGCATTTCATCAAACACTTGGTGGGTGTATGAAATGCCTATGATCCAAATTAGCAAAGATTAGCTATTTGGCATTAGGAACTACTTTATAAGAAGAGAAATGAAAGAATCTATCCTAGATTGCAAGATTGAACCATTAGAAATCCCTAAATCTAACCCATCCCCAAGTTCCTAAAGAACTACTCACTAATCATCATTAAGCCCATCAAATCAAAGGTGAGTGATAAGCTAAACATGATTAGAGAAAGGAAAATGATAAATTCAAAAGAGATATTGCATTAAACTTAAAAGATTCAAACAAAATACAAGACTTTTCTCAAAGTGGCTAAAAAGTTCTTGACAAGACAATAGAGAATAAAACTTAGAATAAAAATTAGGTCTAAAGAGTATTTATAGGAGGGACCCATAAAAATGACAAAAAGGATTCGTCTGGGTTTGGATAGACGAACTCGTCGATCCAAGTCGTCGATCCAAACCCCTGGAATTTTGGTTAGGCGTAACTCATCGAACCGAGTCATCGAACTGAGCTCCTGGAGGTTTGGTTCGACGAGTTCGTCGATCCAACTCGTCGATCCAAATTAAAATCGATGTTACTTTCTAACCAAGGGTTCAAATGACTTGATTCCAACGGCACTAGAAAGCAAACAGGATCCTCTACAACTCTTAAGAAGGCATCCGAGTCTGAATATAAGTGCAAGGCCTTCGTCCGGACACATACATTTTGCGCCTCCAAATTCTTGATATGCTTTTTCAAGACTTTTGCTTCTAACTTGGCTGCTTCTTTTCCTCCTCTTGATGATTTCTTGCCCTTCCTTTGCTATACCATCCTTCTCCAACTCCATTCATGCCTCCATAGCATCCTTATCACCTGATCAAGACTCCAAATACACCAAAATATGCAAAAACTATACAAATACACCCTAGAACTCTAAATGATCAAAATGCAATACAATGATGCTTAATTAGGCTCCTAAATGATAAGAAACTTACACTAAATGGAGGGAAATATGATGCAAAATATAGACATATCACTCAGACAAACGTGTTTTTCCTTTAATCATCTTCTTCCTTCTCCATGATTTTTCCTTTCTTCACTTCTTGTTCCATAGCCATCCCAAGTCCGCAAGCTTCACTAATCTTCATAATACCCTAAAACACACACAAAATACAATGCAAATGCAACAAAATGGCCTAAGACTCTAAGATGACACTAGATGATCCAAAAAATACTCAAAAGCATTAAAATGACTTATGGGAGATATGAAATGGGATGAAAACCAAACAAAACAAGTGTTAAAAATGTCCAAATCCTACAAATATCACTCACTTTTATCTCTTTTATAATCGGGCTTGTTTTTAGGCTTTGTATTTTGTGTTGATTTAATTTTTAGAATCTAATTGTAAAACTTAGTCTATTTTGGGATTTAGTAAAAATTTAGTTGACAAAAAAAATTAAAATTTTGATACGTGTTAAATTATAAATTAAATTTAAATATTGTATCAAAAAATAAAATTTAAAATATAAGTGATTAAGAAAATTAATTGTTTCAAAAAAGAAATTCATGTACCGTTAAGTTTGTTTGCAATAATTTATTTATTATTTACTATTTTCTTACAAATAAATTAAACAAATTGGAAACAAATAATATTTTTCTATATCTATGTGAAACTTAGCTTTTGAATGAATGAAAGTCATATCCTATCCACAAATTTGATTATAAAAATTGTCTTTTTAAGTAGAAGGAAAAAATAAATTAGAATAAATACAAAATTTTTATTTAGGTAAAATTTTTCATCAATTCTATGGCCGTATTGGAGCTTCTTCTTTCAGCTTCTTCTTTCTCGATACTCCTTCTCTCTTTTCCTTCGTCCTTCCTTGCTCTTTTCTTTTCTCCTTCCCCTTTCTACTCAGTCTTGTAAAGTACATTCTTGTTTTTTTTTTTCATTTTAGGGTTAATGAATTTCAGGTTTGATGTTATTGATTTTTAATTTTTAGCCCGCTTCTTCCATTTTTGATCAAGATGAATTTCATAAAATTAGTATTGTGTCAATCATCCATTTTTGAATTTTCTAAATTTAAGGGCTTGTTTGGCAAATTTTTATTTGTCGAGGATCCTATGTTTAAGCAGATAGAGATCATTGCAGATAAAAAAATCTTTGTTGGTTTATGTTATATTTTATTATAATTGTATTAAAGTCCTCTGAATTTTAGTTTCGTAGACTTCTCATTTTAAGGGTTGTTTGGGCTATTATTGATACACCCAAATGAGTGGTAAAATGTCTTTTGACATTAGATTCTTTTACAATATTAGTTGCTGCACTTTATGTTTCAAATTTGATCTTTGGGAATCTAGTAAATGTATCAATTGTCATTTGAATTGTGCCATTGGGCTTGCTCTACAAATGTATCGATGTGTATAAAAAATGGAGTACTTGATATGGTCTGTTAATTATGGATTTGTTTTTCAAATTAATTGCTGCATTTGACGTTAGCTTCAATTTCTTGTTGAGTAGTTTAATAAATACATCAATCATTGTCGTTCTCATCGCAGCATAGGACTTGTGACTAGATTTTTATCAATTTGTATTGGAAAGAGGTTGCAAAAAGAATCACATGAAGATATAATTGATCTCGTGAGGACATTAAAAAAATATGCAAGTATAACTTGTCAATTCTAATTAAAATTGTTATTTCCGGCTAACTTTGCTCCTTGTGTTCTTCCTATTTTTTTGTTTGGAATTTTCTTAAATTATATTTTTTATTGTTGCCGGTTATAGCTGCAGATTCCTCTGCCTTTTCATCCTTTTGATTCCCTATTTCATCTTCAACAAATCTTGGACTATGCCTACATTCTTGTGCTTCTCCGTTTCATTTGAATCTTCTTTCTAGTTTATTCAATATATGTAGTAAAATCATTCACGAACATTTCTAAAGCTACTATCTTTAGTTTATGTCATTCTTTCTACATTCTCATTCTTCTCCATTGATTTACTTTTCTCATTTTTTCTGTGTTTCTTGCACTATATATATCTTCAATCCATAAGATTCTTGTTTTTTTTATATATATCTCTTGAACCTTTTTTGGTATATCTTCATTAGTTTCCAGTTTTACCATTGACAATTATTATTATTTTTTTTTTATTCTTTTCTAAGGTCATTGTATTTTTAAATGAGGAAAATCGTATAAAAAACCTTCAAAATGACTCGTATTGACACTTTAAACCTTCATAGTATTTCACTAGCACTATAAACCTTCAAACTAAACAGATTAACATAAAACCCCCAAATAAGATTTTGTATACACGCCTTCATTAAAATTAACGGAACCATTAACTCAGTTAACAGAAATTAATTTTCAGATTTATTTAATTATAAATATGTAATTTTTTAATACAAAACTAATTTGAAATTAATTTTATTTATCTGTTACAATTAAATTTTATTTTAAAAATGAATTAACAAAAAAACAAAAACAAAAACAAAAACAAAAACAAAAAAATTCCATCGTTTCTTTCTTCCTCACCAATCACCACCTTCATCTTCCTCCTTTTCTCCATCGAAGATCTTCTTGGAGATGCAATATTTCTTTTAACAGAAATTACAAATGGCGATGGTCATCATGATGATGTGGAAGCTGGAAAACAAAACATAAAGCAAAAAGGAAAACAATCAAAACTGTTAATCAAAGCTTATAAGCTAAAGAGAAAAAGGAAAAGCAACAAGAAAAGGAAATCACAAGATGATAACAAAAAGAAAATTGTTCTTATCTTAGGATTAGGAAATTGTAAAAGTCATTGGGTCTATCGCTATAAATAGTTGTCGATGACTGCTTTAGAAAATCGAAGATTAAGAGTTTGAGTTTTTTAAAGGCAAAAAGGTTTTTGGGTTCTTCTTGTAAGATGAATCAATTGAGAGATTGGATTTTCTTTGAGAGAGATACTTGTAAGTTCTTTATCTTGGTTTCTTGTAAGTTACCATGAAAGATAAATCTAATTGAGGAATTTGTTTCAGAAATCTCTGTGTTAAGTACTATCTCTATAGTTCTTGCGTTTTCAACTGGTATCAGAGTGTGACATCTATTTGAACGATTTTTTCTCTCATAAAAACCGGTGTGATCCTGCATAAGAGATGTCGAGCTATAGAACACTTATGGTTGTTAATCCTACTGCTTTGGACAAGACTACTTACGGATGGTGGAAATCAAAGATGAGAGCAACAATCAAAAGTATTGATGAAGATGCGTGGACTGCTGTTGAAGAGGGATGGTCACCACCAACCAAGGCAGACAAAGATGGTAACATAATTCTGAAACCAAAGAATGAGTGGACAGCATCAGATAAGTTGCAAGCGAAGTGGAGCACAAAAGCTCTGTGTGAAATTTTCAAATCTGTGGAGGTCAAACAGTTTGAGTTGATTCAAAGCTGCAAATTTGCAAAAGTTGCTTAGGAGGTTCTACAGAGTGTGTTTGACGGAACAAACACGGTTAAAAGGAGTCGACTTGATTTGCTTGCCTCAAAATTTGAGAATCTGAGAATGGAAGAGGATGAGACAGTTGAAGAATTTAGTGCTAAGATGTGTGCTATTGCGAATGAAGCGGATGTACTTGGGAAAAATACAACAACAAGAAGCTGGTCAAGAAACATCTAAGATGTCTACCACCAAGATTTGCAGTACAGAAGACGTCCATGAGAGTCTCTCTGAACACACACTCTAAAGTTCGAAGAAGCAGTTGGGATGGTTGAAGCATATGAGATGGAATTAGTTGCTGAAAATCATGAGAAGTACACAAGAATTGCCCTTACTGCTACAGTAAAAAAGAAAACAGAGGGACTTAGAAGAAACAGTGGATCTTAGTGAAGAAATTAACTCAAGGATTCAAAAAAGATCAATGAAGCAAAAGAAAATCAGCTGAATTAGAAAAGAGCAATAGAAAATCTGATTTTCAGTGCTATGAATGCAAAGGATATGGGCATTCAAAATCAGAATGTCCAACAGCTAAAAGAAGGGAAATCAAGTGTTTAAACTGCAAAGGTTTTGGTCTTTCAAAGCTAGAGTGCATAAATGATCAGAAAACTAAAATAGGCTTGCAAGAAAGTGATTATGAAGATGAAGCAAGTGAAGAAAATCTGAGCAACCTTGTAGCTTTTATTAGTGAAAGTGATGTGCCTGAAGATGACGTTTTAAACTCTGAATTATTAGAAAGGAGCAAGGAAACAAAACCAGAAATCAAGGATGAGTATACAACTGATGACGAAAGTGAAGATAATCTAAAGCATGAATACAGAGAAATCAGTGACACTCTGATCATAGTTACAAAGGAGAATACTGCACTAATCAGGGAAAAGGCTAACCTCAGAGTCTTAATAGAGAAATTGGAGGCTGAAGTGGCTAAAGAAAAGAGTCATTCGTTGCAATTTAACTGTGTTTATGAATGGAGAGAAACTTGAAGATGAGAAGTGCTCTTTTGAGAAAAAGATCATCATACCCAAGTACAACAACAACCAAGAAGATCTGGCTGCTTCTATTGTGGAAAGTATGGACATGTCAAAGCTCATTGCTACATGTTTCTTAACAAAATAGATAATCTATGGAGACAGAGAAAATTTACCTGGAATGGGTGGAAGAATCAAGTATGGATGAAGACAAAAGATCTTTACGACAGAGCTTATCCTCAAGTATAAGAAAATAAGCTTCAATATAATGCATTCTGTATATCTGGAAAAGATTACATAACAAATCAGGTAAAGCAAGTCAAAGAAACTAAAAACTTAAAAAATTAATTATATTTCAATAGCCGTTGGTAAGGCTTCTTTGTTTCATTACAATGGTTTCTCTTTTCCTGAAAACAGAAGAAATGCAATACCGTGGATACTGTAGAACATATGGAAGAACAGAAACGTTATTCTCTATGCAGGAAGCCAAGAAGATCCACAAACCCTGGTCCAAAGAAGTCACACGGAAGCTCATGCCTGGCATGAGGTCAACAAAACTGAAACAGAGTTACTTCACCGCCGAGAAAATGCAAGGCTAAGAGACAACACATGGCAACAACCCTCTCAAGGTATTGTGAAATGCAATGTAAATGCAAATTGGTGGAATGAGAATCTGCACAGTGGTGGTGCATAGCTAGCTCATAACAACACTAGTGAGGTCTGTAGATTTAGATACCGAACTGAATACCTTATTATGAATGACAATCCAAAGTATTTATACAAGTATGACTCGGTACTAGCCAACACTAAACTAGAAAACTATACTTATCTTAATAAGGAATTTATACATATTTCTTTAGTTTTACATTTATCCGAATATACGATGTATATCCTCAATACTCCCCCTCACGTTGGAGTGTGAAGATTCTGAACACCCAACTTGGATACTAAATGTTGGAACGGAACACGCCCAAAAGCCTTTGTCAAAATGTCTACAGTCTGAGAATCTGTCCGTATGTGCTGAAGAACAATAAGCCCATCCGTAACCGCATCCAATACCGCATAACAATCGGATTCTATGTGTTTGGTACGTTCGTGGAAGAAGGATTTGTTGCAATGTGAATAACAGCCTTGTTGTCGCAAAAGAAACGTGTTGGGAACGTTTGATCAACACCAAGACTTGACAAGAGTCGACGAATCCATTTGATCTCTCGAAGCACAGCAGCCATAGACCTGTACTCGGCCTCAACAGAAGAATGAGAGACGGTTTGTTGCTTTTTAGTCTTCCAAGCGATAGGCGAACCACCAAGTATAACAACAAATGCACTAAGAGAACGTCTCATTAATGGACAAGACGACCAATCATCATCACAGTAAATCGTAAAAGTAAGGTCGGAATCAGATTTGAGAAGTATGCCTTGACCAGGCGTGCCCTTCAAAAACCATGCGAAGAGCTGCATTCCAATGAGCCTCTGTAGGGGCCTTCATAAACTGTGACAGAACATGCACTGAATAGCAAAGTTCTGGTCGAGTATTCAAAAGGTAGATTAAGCGAGCAACAAGACGCCTATACTTCGTCGGATCATCAAGTGAAGGACTATCAACCGTGGCAAGTTTGTGATTTTGTTCGAGTGGTGTAAAAGATGGCTTAGAACCAAGGTTTCCTGTTTCCAAAACAATATCCAAACTATACTTTCGTTGAGACAAAAATATTCTTCCGGACCACGACTGACTTCAATACCAAGAAAGTATTTTAATTTCCCCAAGTCTTTCATCGCAAAACACCGACCCAAATATTCCTTAAACTTCTGAAGCATATACGAATCATTACCGCAGATAATGAGATCATCCACATAGATGGGCACACGAAGCTCGATATTTTGGCTTGAGTAGGAGAACAACGAGTAATCATTATAAGACTGAACGAAGCCAAACTTGAGGAGAGAATCTGCAAGCTTTTAAAACCAACATTTTGGAGCTTGCTTGAGCCCGTATAAAGATTTACGGAGACGGCATACTTTGCCGGGGTGAGAGTGTGTAAAACCAGGAGGAAGTTTCATATACACCTCTTCCATAAGATCTCCATGAAGAAAAGCATTTTGTACGTCCATTTGGTAAACTTCCCAATTATTTTCCGAAACAAGACGAAAAACAGTGCGAACCGTAGCCATCTTAACTACAGGAGCAAACGTCTCGTCATAGTATTCACCTTCGACCTGATTATCGTCTTGAACAACAAGATGAGCCTTGTATCTTTCCACCGAACCGTACGCATAAATTTTCCAAGAGGGAGATCACAAATGTCCCATGTATGCATTTCCTCAAGTGCAACTACCTCCGTAGTCTTTGCGTTATTCCATACCTTGATACGCACAACTTCCTTAAAAATCTTAGGCTCTGTCTCGGCAGTAATAGCAGCTAGATACACATGATGTCCTGGTGAAAATTGAACATCATTTACAAAATCAGACAGAGGATAAAGAAATAAGTAGGTCCAAATAGGTCTAAAAAAATAATCTACTATTGTTAAAAAATAAACTGCACTGCAGGATGAAGGGACACAATATGGCCCCAAACATCAACATGAATAAGGGAAAAACATTCCGTTGTTTTATTCATATTATCATAAAAAACTTCACGAGTTTGCTTAACTCGAAAACAAATGTCACAAGGACTAGAACTAGCAGATTTTTTAGAACCAGAAAACAAATCCAAATCCGAAAATACTGAAAACGACGGATGTCCCAAACGCTGACGCCACAAAGCTTGATCCGAAACTCCAAGTGCTTGATGACTCTTTACTGAGACGCTATCCGTAAAATAATACACACCATCCCGCTCTTCACCGGTTCCAATCTTGGTTCTCGAAAAACGGTCCTTTAAAATACAAATCGTGTTTGATAAGATTGCAAAAAAAATTCGTTTGTTTTAGCAATTTTGCAACAAATATTAACGTGCAATTTAAATTGGGAACATATAACACTCGTGGCAGTGTAATCTTAGACGATAAAGGAAACGATCCCATGCTCATTGCAAATGTTTTACTCCCATCTGCAAACGCAACAGAGCATGGCCGCATATTCGCAAGATTGGTTAGAAGAGATAAACGTCCTGTCATATGATGAGACGCCCCCGTATCAAGAATAACATCGCCAAGATCAATCTTACCATACAGTTTGTCGGAGTTAGGAGAAGATGATTTGACCTGAACCATCTGCGTAAGAACCTTCCATTGATCCTCCGTAAACTTAGGAAACGAGGATGAATTGGAGCTTGTAGTATGAGCTACATTAGCTTGACTGCACCCACGTCCAGAATTGTTGGAGCTCGAACCACGACCTCCTCTTCCTCATCCTGAACTTTGTTGTCCTCGACCATCACCCTGATTTCTTTCGACATACCAATCCGGAAACCCCATGAGTTGTTTTTCATGTTCTGTTCTCCCACAATAAGAACATAGTGCTCGAGATCTCAAAATTGTGTTCTCTGCACCGCTTTGTCCTTTAGACGATGCTGACGTATGGGCTTGTTGACGAGGAGCAGAAGCAGTGGATTGTTGATGACGACGAGCATAGAATCCCACGATCTCTTGATTGTTATTTCGAGCAGAAGACATACTTTGTTCTTCACTAACAATTTTGTTGTAAATTTCACCAAGCGGAGGAAGAGGATCAGTACCGATTATGTTGCTGCAGATGCTTCCAAACTTAGAGTCATCGAGACCCAACACAAATTGATGTATCTTTTCATGCTATCTTTCGACTTTGATCGTCTTTACTCCTCCACAAGAACACACATGAACGGTTTGATACACTTGTAATACTTCCCACAAAGTAGGAAGTCGACCAAAATGGTCTAACACGGGCTACCCATCTTGCTGACACGACATGAGCTGCGCCTTGATTTCATGAACCGTACCGTGTTTCCAACAGAAAAACATTGCTTAAGGTTTTCCCACAACAAGCGTGCATCGGTAATATAGGTCATGGTGGACTTGACTTTTGACGTGATTGAAGAACGAATCCAGACAATAATCATGGAATTAACAATTAACCAATTTTCTAGGTCGGGACTGTTACTTCCGGGTTTCTTCAAAGTACCATTGATAAAACCCAACTTTTGTTTAGCCTGAAGTGCATTAAGCATCTCCGAGCACCACTTGTTGTAATTTTCTTCATTCAACTGAACAGAGGTAATCATTGAACCAGGATTATCTGAACCGTACAGCAAGCACGGCAAAATCGATATGGTTTCATCAATCTTCTCCGCCACAGGCGTGTAAGTAAGCGAAAAATCAGCCAAACCAACCATGATACACCATTAAGATTGTCGAGAAACAAATAATTAGAAACGAAAACTTTAGGTTTAGAATCTTAAGGCTCTGATATCATGTAGATTTAGATACCGAACTGAACACTTTATTATGAATGACAATCCGAAGTATTTATACAACTATAAGTCGAATCTAGCCAACACTAAACTAGGAAACTATACTTATCTTAAAAAGGAATTTATACATATTCCTTTTAGTTTTATATTTATCCGAATATACGATGTATATCCCCAATAAGATCTTATACCATGCGAGAGAAGCGTTTACATGCTCTCCCAACTGACTAATTTCTGAATTTTGATACATCATATGGGCCCTACAGATCCTGCAAGACTTACACATCCCCAAAATCAATACATATAGTTATCATATCCAAAGAGAAGCGACTTAGTGCATCTAGTTATCCTTGCTATTAAGAGTTTGATGCTTTTTCATAAGATTATTTATTTACTTTTTCTATGTGAACAATCCTTTTTTGTTTCTAATATAACAGTTAGACGATTAAAAAAAATGCTGAATTGTCAATGTTGGAAAAATTATAGTGTGTTATTAGAAAATCAAGAACTAGAAAAATTAAAAATTTAAATAACTAAGAATCTCTAGCTAATGTAAGCAACATAAATCACCTCCATTGGAGGTTTAAAGAGAGTCCTTAAAGAGTTTTTAATATTAAAAATAAATAAAATAAATGGTTAAAATAGAAATTTGTTTAGAATCGGTTAAGGGTTTTAGGGGGTTATTGGGAGATGGATTTTAAAGAATTTTTAAAATTTTGAGATTCCATCATTATTGGTTTATAGATTCTTAAAATCTTAATAGAATCCATTGTTATTGGCTTAAAGATTTTAAAATTCTATCCAAAATCTTTTGTTATTCAAAAAGTTTGGTTTTTAATGATTTTATGATTCTATTAAAATCTTGTGTTATTGGGAGAATGATTTTAAACATTTTAACTCATAAAAGAAGATTTAACCAGACTTTCAAAATATTACATATATATTCTCAAAGTCATTATAATAAAAATATTTTGATAGATTTTCAAATTTTCCTTTTCGACTATCTAAGAGAAGAAGAGGAATTCCAGGATAGTTTGAACCAATTTGAGCGAAACGTGACTCGCCGTCAGGGCAAGGAGAAAGCTGGTCATGCGAGAGATTTCATTGTCAATCTGGTAGCGGATATTGAACGGAAACAGAAGCAAAGGCAGATGATAACAAGAGATGTAGCGGATGTATCTCACGGACATGTTGTTTCTGGTGGAAACAAAACAACAAGATGATTATGTTAGGGATTTGGGTGTTTCTCTAGGTTTCGAAGATATGTGCATAGTGTCGCCTCAAGGCATATGTGGGGGTCTCGTAGTACTATGGAAAAGTCATGTTTCAGTTCTGTGTATTTCAGCAGATGCAAGACTTGTAGATCTTTTTATTGAATATAAATCTTTCAGTTTCTACTTGTCTTGTGTTTATGGAAATCCGATTCAGCATCAAAGAAGTCATTTATGGGAGAAATTACAAAGAATAGCGAACACAAGAGTAGGACCGTGGATGATGTGTGGTGATTTCAATGAAATATAAAACCAAACGGAGAAAAGGGGAGGAAGAATCAGAAGTGATAGGACGTATAGAGATTTTAGAACAATGCTGGAGGTATGTGGTATGGAAGATCTCAAATATAAGGGGAATCTGTTTAGTTGGGTTGGGAAAAGAGGGGATGATATCGTGGAATGTTGTTTGGACAGAGTATTTGTGAACTCGGAATGGTTGCATTTGTATCCGGCTTCTGAAAATGAATTTCTGGATTTAGTAGAATCAGATCATCGACCAATGATAGTCTCAATTGAATATACTAATCCAGTTAAACGAGGATTTTTCCGATACGACAAGAGACTATTCCAACAAGATGATTTTGCAAATGTTGTACGACGCGAATGGAATCAACGGAGGCCACACGAGAGAAGCTTGATCCAACAATTAGCATCTGCACGAGTAACAGTGGCCAAATGGAAACGAACGAATAGGACAAATGCTTTGGAAAAAATATTGTGTCTACGTCATCGTATAGAAGCGGGGTTAAGAGATCGAACTTGCCCAAATAGTGTTATACAGAGGTTACGAAGAGAGCTTGGTCAAGCGTATTATGATGAGGAACAATTCTGGAAACTCATAAGTAGGAACTCCTGGTTAACAGTGGGGGATAGAAATACGGGTTTCTACCATGGCATTACAAAAATCAAAAGAAAACGAAACTGTATTAAAGCAATGAAAGACAAGCAAGGTATTACCCATCGACGAGATGAAACAATTGCAGAAATAGCTCAGGACTATTTCCAGGAAATGTTTACAGCAACAAATACAACTCATCTTACTCAAATCTTTCCAGCATTCAACGAAAAGTAACTGCTGACATGAATGAGATGTTAACAAGACAGGTTACAAAGGAAGAGATAAAGGAAGCGGTGTTTAATATAAATCCATATAAAGCGCCAGGTTGGGATGGATTTACAGCAGCTTTCTATCACCAATTTTTGCCGAATATTGGTGAAGATGTTACAATGATGGTCCAAATATTTTTTGAAACATGGGAATTAGAAGACAGAATAAACCATACGCAAATATGTCTGATTCCAAAGACTCTATGATCAGATCAAATGAGTGAGTATAGGCCTATCAGTTTTTGTACGGTAAGCTACAAAATTATTTCAAAGATTCTGGCTAAACGGCTAAAGGAATGTTTGGTATCCCTGATCTCGGAAGAACAAGCAGCTTTTGTTCCAGGTCGTAACATCTCAGACAATGTAATGGTGGCTCACGAATTACTTCACGCTCTTAAATCAAAGAAGAACATCGCAGAAAACTATATCGCAATCAAAACAGATATCAGCAAGGCATATGATAGAGTAGAGTGGAAGTTTCTGGAACAAGTCATGAGGTCTATGGGATTCAATGAACAGTGGATCTCATGGATTATGACTTGTATAACGACCGTTTCTTTTTCGGTACTAATCAATGGGGTTGCATATGGAGAGTTTAAACCTACAAGAGGAATTAGACAAGGTGACTCCCTTTCACCATATCTTTTCCTTCTTTGTGCAGAAGTATTGAGTCAAATTTTAACCAAGGCAGAGGCACATAAAGAATTCCAAGGTTTACAAATTACAAAGTACTGTCCTTCGGTGACACATCTGTTGTTTGCAGATGACTCGCTTTTCTTCTGTCGTGCTACACAATCTGACTGCACAAGATTGGCAAGAATACTTACAGAGTATGAGGAAATTTCAGGTCAAAAGGTGAACTATCTAAAATCATCTCTGATTTTTGGAATGCGAATTCATGGTCATCGACGGCTGCAACTCCAACAAATTTTAGGTATAACTGATAGCTTGCATAATTACATCATTTTTATGCATAATTTAGAGTAGTTATGCATCATTTCATGCATATAAGTGTCCCATTTGCATTCACATTAGGACTAGAGTGTCTTAGGATTAGAGTTGAATACTTTGTTGCATATGGAGTGCATTTCAGGTACTTTTGGAGCTTGTGGAGGCTCTATGGAGTTTGAGAGAATAACCAAAGAGAAGCCAAGGCATTAAGGAGCAAAATTGAAGACTTATTCAGCCACATCGACCAGCCACAACGATTTTACCCCGATTTGAAGCAAGACGATGTCTAGCACCACACTAGACAACCCGTTGTGGAAATATCGGTCCGGACGAAGGCTTTCCATCTCGATTCAGGTTCAACGTTCTTTATGAAAGTTCTAGAGGATAGAGTTAGATTTCGAATGGAGTTGGTTTGAAGTCATTATCATCAGCGGTTCGGAAGTTACCGCAGAAACAGTGAGTATCGGTCTGGCGTAACGGTTTGAGTCTATTGAGGAACCCATATCAAGCTGATGCAACGGGATGACCCAGCTGCAGAATCCACATCGAACTGATGAAACGGGATGATCCAGTTGAAGCCCATATCGACCTGGTGCAACGGCTTGAGGCCGTTGCAAACCTTATCCGAAGTTTGACCACCTTTTTCACCACTTTTTACCTACTTCTTTTGGACTTTAGTATAAATACTCTTTAACCTAGATCTTATCTTGTATCCACTTATTTTCTCTCATATTTTCGTGCTTCTCTCTTTCTATCAAGAACAAGAGACACAAAGTTTGAGTTTTGTATTTGGATCATTGCTTTTTAATTAAATCTTACACTTATCTTTCATTTCTTCTTGTTTATCTCTCTCTAATCATGTCTAGCCATCCTATCCTCATGGATTTCGTGGTTAAGGCTATGGTTAGTGAGTAGTTGTTCTTAGAATTGAGATCTTGGTAGATTAGGGTGGTTCTAATGATTGTCTGAGATGTTTAAAGCTTAGATCTTTGTATTCCCTTTTCTTATGTGATTGTGCTAATAGCCAAGTACCTCTTTATTGGAGAAGTTGATATTAGGCTTTTGTTGAGCACTTAAGGTGTTTGATAAAATGCTTGAATGAGTTTATATTTGAAAATGATGTTTAGAAATAATGATTCTTTGCATCTATAATTTCTTATATGAATTGTGCTAAATGCTTAGTACCATATTGATGAAAAATCGCCTCTAGACTTTTATTGGGCAAGAGAGTGTCAATAAAATGTCTGAAAATATTGCATAAGAGATTACTCATCCTAGCCTAAGGGATTAGATGTCTAGGGAGTTCTTTGTTTTATGGAGCTTGAGATTGAAAGCTTGTTATTCATAGATACACCAAAGGATTGGGTTTGAAATGTGATTAGCAAATGGGTTTTTGCCTAGGGATTGGATTAACCTTTAATTGTGCTCCTTACTTATGGTTGAGTACTTAGTATATTTGAACATCTTAGACATGAATAAGAATCACCCTATATCGTTTGCCTTGGTCTTGAATCTTTCTTTTTATTATTGAAGCTTATATATTTTCTGTTTTTGCTTAGTTTCATTTGCTCTTATCTTGCTTAGGTTTCGTCATATTGCTCTCTGTTTTCTTTCTTTTGCTTCCTTGTTTGTCACTAGGTTGTTAGCTTTAAAAAACCCTTCTCTATTAGCTTAGCTTAGCAAGTATTCTATATCTCAACTGTCATTAGCTTCCCAAGTGGATTGACACCTCATGTAATGACCCGGTCGAGAGCTAAGAGCGTCGGAGCTGAGGACGGCCGAAAGAAAATTTTGGCCAAGGGAAGGTCCAAAAATCAAAAGTGAAGAATCGACTCGAGGATCCTTGGATCGACATGATAGGCAAAGATATGCACTTTGGTCGTAGATTTTAATAGAATAGTTGAAGGAATTCCAATTTGCTCCAGCAGTGCCTTATCAGGGCAGTTTCGGCTCGTTTAAGTGATCGGGGAAGTTGACTTTGTTTTTAGGGATTTCTTGAGTGTGGCTTAGATAAGTTAAGTCTTAAGTAGGTTAGAATTGTTA
Source organism: Alliaria petiolata (assembly GCA_020283515.1). Classification (NCBI taxonomy): domain Eukaryota; kingdom Viridiplantae; phylum Streptophyta; class Magnoliopsida; order Brassicales; family Brassicaceae; genus Alliaria; species Alliaria petiolata. Next base: position 72,349,556 of record JAHZTW010000004.1, on the reverse strand, counting down.
AAAATAAGTTTAGTCCATAAGTTTTTCAATAGGGCCAAACGGTGTTCTCAGTGACTTGTTTCGGTGCGATCGGGTGGTTTGTCGGATTGGTCAGGAAAAGCACCTCGGTGACTAAGCAGCTTGGCTGTCCTACTTGCCGTGCTTGACCTCCTTCACCTGCTTAGGAGGCTCGTCCTACTTCACCTGCTTGAGCTGCTTCACCAGCTTGATGATGAGTCGCCGCCACCAAGCGCATTCCGGCGCCGACACATGGCGCGATACGGCGGAGATCCGTGGCGCGTCGATGACTAAGCTTGGCATGAGCTCGCATATATAAAGGGAAGCCTCACCTATTTGAAGAGAATCACGTCCTCAACCACATTTATAAAATCCGGCCACCTGACCACCGCGAGCACCACCGCAGAACCACCGCGAGGCTAGCCAAAATTTTTTTAAGGTAATCCGTTTTACCCCGAAACCTCTTGTCTAGCTTAATTTTTCGTCCCGAGTCCAATTCTAATCTCCGTTTCTTGTGATTATGGACCAATCACTATGAAACTAATGTTTTAAGTATGAGGTCGAATTGCTGCCTGAAACCTTAGTCTTTCATTCCTATCTTTCGGAAAGCCAAGATGAGTTGTGGTGATGTGTGATTGTTTGTTAGGATTCACTTGCTAGATTGCGTGATGTTGGTGCTATTTGTTTGTTTGATTGATGTTGCATGAGTTATTATAGTTTTGTTAAGTTATTCATTTGTTTTTTAGGTTCTATGACTACTTAACCGAATTTTTTTTAATGGGGATTGATGTTGAGTTGTGTGGCGGTTCGATCCTACCTCGTGCGGACTCGGAGGAACGAGGTTGCAGCCTATGGCCGAGCACTATCCGACGGGGTAGCCAGGGCAGCCGTATAAATTCGGACCCTGGGTTGGTGATGTTCTGTCTCGCGTGCCTTTGTGACTGTGAGATGGGTGTTCACGAGAGGGGTTGGATCGAATACGCAAGGCCTTTGGTGACGTGATTGTTTTTGCTAACGCTGACTTTGTGTGAATTGCGTGTTGTGTGTTATTTTGGGTTTTGGGGTGGGGAATTATTATATATGCTAGGGGAGCCATAACTCACTGAGCGATTAGC
>JAHZTW010000004.1:72305002-72345658 GCA_020283515.1 Alliaria petiolata | reverse complement strand
GGTTTCATCTGATATTAGTCTTGTCCGGACTAACACAACTCTCGACTTGGGTACGGGTTGGCAAGCCTTAGGCCTTGGTCGAGAGGGTCGGATATCGCGGATGGACCGGCCGCGGCTTTGGATTTGTTCTAAGGCCATAGCTGGACTGTATGTGGTGTTCGACATTGTGGTATCTTCGATCTGGGTTGGGTCAGATGGTTGGCCGTTCATGTTCTTGTTTGATTGTTGGGCGGCCGACCGAATCAAATCCTATCTAGATCGGATTGGGGGCGTTACACCTCAAATACTACAATGACATGTGTGTTTGAGGATTGAGTTAAGGCATAAAAACCTCTGCATCAATAACACAAGTAGGTGGAGGAGGAAAATATCTTGGATTACCAAAACAGTTTGGTCGAAATAAAACGGAGTTGTTTCAGTTTGTCGTCAACAAAATCAAAAACATAACAGATGGATGGTATAATCAATTATTATCTCCAGCGGGGAAAGAAGTTTTAATAAAATCAGTGTTGCAATCAATGCTTGTTTATTCCATGCAATGTTTTCTACTACCAAAGACAATTTGTGAGGAAATCAACAGTGCTCTTACAGAATTTTGGTGGGGGAAAGAATAATGGGAAGAGAAAATTGCCATGGATATCCTGGAAAAAACTATCGGTACCAAAGAAAGAGGGGGGATTAGGTTTTCGAGATTTATACCAGTTTAATTTGGCTTTGTTAGCTAAACAAGCATGGTGGATTGTAGAAAACCAAAACTTGCTATTGGCAAGAATTTACAAGGGACGTTACTTTCAAACATGGAATTTCCTCCAATGCAATAATACGAGCAATGTCTCTTATGGATGGAGATCAATCCAGGCTGGCAAAGAGTTATTACAAAGAGGAATGCGAGTCCAAGTAGGAAACGGAGAAGCAACAAATGTATGGAAGGATCCATGGCTTCCAACGTCACCTCCAAGACCTGCGGCAGGCTACTCTGGGAATCCAAATCTAAAGGTTGCAGACTTATGGAAACAAGGTGAAAGAATTTGGGATGATGATAAATTAAATCAACATCTACAACCACAAGATGCTGAGATGGCTAAGAGGATGCCGTTATCAAGACATGCAGGGAGAGACAAATATATCTGGCCGTATTCCAAGGATGCATCTTACACTGTCAAATCAGGATATTGGTTTGCAACACATATTGTGGAAGAGGATCTTGTCACACCAACTCCAGGATCATTGATGTTAAAACAGAGGTATGGAAACTAAAAACTTTACCTAAAATACAACATTTTCTATGGCGAGTTATAACGGGTGCCTTGGCAACATAAGAAAGACTAAATACAAGAAGGATTAATCTAAACAAAACTTGTCAACGTTGTTGTTTGGAATACGAAACAATAAACCATGTTCTTTTCCGTTGTCCACAAGCAAAATGAATATGGCGATGTGCAGGATTTATTCAGTTTGATCAAGCTTCAGATGATCTTGAAGATAATGTGAGGTCAATTATTACAATATACAATACAGGAGGCCTCTCTACAAATGTGAAAGTTTTACCACTTTGGATAAGCTGGGTAATTTGGAAGTCGAGGAATGAATTTAATTTAATGGGAGGCAGGAAGAACCTACTATTGACGCTACAAGAGGCATCAAAGCAGCAAATGAATGGATATCGGCACAACTAAGTCCAATCACAAACGAAGAAGATGATCAAATAACAGCGACTAATAGAAGAGAAAATTGGGAGAAACCACCAGAAGGATGGATTAAATGCAACTTCGATTGCTCTTACAAACCAGAAGAAAGTTACATAGGAGTTGGTTGGATCGTTAGAGATCATAATGGACATCATATAAAGTCGGGACATTCAAAACTACAACATGTCAATTCATCTCTCCAAGCAGAAGCTATGGCTTTATTACATGTAATGCAAGTAGCTTGGACACAAGGATGGAGAAGAATCTGGTTTGAAGGAGACAAAGCAAGGGGAAAGCACGGATCTTGGAAATATTCTAATAGACATAAGATGGTGGATGACAAAGTTACCATTGTGTTCTTTAGACCATGTCAACAGAGAAAGAAATTCTGCTGCTGATGTTTTAGCCAAAAAGGTTTACGAGTTAAACTCTTTGTATTTAAGTTATAATTCTCCACCATTATGGTTGAGAAATACTTTGTATTTATGATAATGCTAGATGAGTACCCACACAAATATGTGGGGTTTCTTTTTTTATATTTTGTCTAATATTTAAAATTTAAAAGTAGTTTTTTTTAAAACAAATTCACAATAATTGTATATAACATAAGGATACACAATGATTTGTGAGGTAGAAGAACAAACTATTAGCGAATCTCATTTTTAAATAAAACTTACTCAAGTATACTAAATTAATATATGTTTGTTTTCTTTAACCAACCTATCAGCTAAATATTCAACTTTAAGAAAAAAAAGTATCAAAAAAAAGAGTTAAAAAGACATTATGATAAATAAATTAGAGCATGAGAGAAATGAACATATAAACAAGATATTTATTTAGCTTTAATTTAAATTTGACCAAAAAAAAAATTGCTTTAATTGAGTTTTGACAAAGAAAAAAAGTTTTAGTTGAGTTTTATATTTTTTTAAATAATAAATAAATTAGATGATGTGTCATTGAGAGGGGTGCTTAGGTGTCAATCTCTTCTGAGGCACACTCAACTTTTATATAATAGATTTATAAATAAGTTATATGATAAAAAAAAAAATTACAAACTCTTTTCAAATCTAACAATTTTTTTTTATAAATTTAACAAATATCTACTCTTAAAATCAATCAAAATATTTATAACTCCATCTTTCAATAATCCCCCTTAGAATGGTTTAGAACCTCTGATCAGTCAGATTAGATGGGATAATTTTTAGATAAACCAATTTCTTTTTTCCTTTCTCTTCCGATACAAAGAGAATTGTTTCTCTTCCTTTTTTTTTTTTCTCATCTCTCGTTCCAATCCCAGAGACCATCTAGCCTCTTCGCTAAATCAAATCGCTGATCCACTCAGAGATTTCGCTAAGAGCAGTGTACGTCACGTCCAGTGCTGTCACAACCCGATCGCAAGGGTACGTGAATTTAAACTTCTCTTTCTGAAGTTTGGGAGTTTGTTGCGATTCTTAACGTTTATCTTGGATCCGGAGATTCTGATTCCTCAGTTTTGTAATTTGATTGGTTTTTATCAGAATTCACCAAAGTTGATGTGCGTACAGCGATTGGATTCGTGGTGATGGGATTGGTTGGATTTAACTAAGAAAGATTCATTCACATGGCCAGAAGAGGCTAACATCGCATTTCAAAATCTGAAGCAAGCTCTATGTGTTGCACCTGTCTTGGCTTTACCTTTGTTTGATAAACCATTTTTGGTGGAAACTGATGCATGTGGGCAAGGTACCGGCGCTGTCTTGATGCCCAAAGGACATCCTTTGGCTTATATTAGTCGTCACCTAAAGGGTAAGCAACTCCATTTGTCGATTTATGAGAATGAATTATTGGCTGTGGTGTTTGCTGTGCAAAAATGGCGCCATTATTTGCTAACGGGACATTTTGTGATAAAAACAGATCAAAGGAGTTTAAAGTACCTATTGGAACAGAGGTTAAACACTCCGATTCAACAACAATGGCTTCCTAAGTTGCTGGAATTTGATTACGAGATTCAATATAGGCAAGGCATGGAAAATTTGGTTGCGGATGCTCTTTCTCGAGTCAAAGGTGCTGAGGTTTTACATATGGCGATGTATGTACTTGATTGTGACTTGTTGCAGAAGATTTAGGCTGGTTATGACAACAATTCATCTACAAGGGAGATTATCGCTGCGTTGAAACAAAACTCGCAGTCCAAAAAGCATTACTCTTGGACGCAAGATGTCTTACGCAGGAAGACCAAGATCGTCGTTCCTCTGGATATTCCAATTCGAAACACAATCTTGGAATGGTTACATTGTTCCAGTGGGGGAGGTCATTCGGGAAGAGATGTAACTCATGAGAGAGTTAAAGGGTTGTTTTATTGGAAGGGTATGACGTCTAAAGATATCCAGGCTTACATTCGAAGTTGCAATGTATGTCAGCAATGTAAGTATGATACACCGGCATCTCCAGGTTTGATTCAACCTTTGCCAATTCCGGAAACGATTTGGACCGATATTTCAATGGATTTCATCGATGGATTACCAAAGTCATTTGGTAAAACAGTGATCTTTGTTGTGGTGGACCGGTTGAGCAAAGCAGCTCATTTCATCGCTCTTTCTCATCCTTATACGGCAGCGTCAGAAGCTCAAGCGTTCCTCGACAATATCTTTAAGCTTCATGGATTTCCTCAGTCCATTGTCAGTGATCGCGACGCTGTGTTTCTTAGTGACTTTTGGAGAGAATTGTTCAGTTTACAAGGAGTTCCTTTGAACCTCTCGAGTGCGTATCATCCACAGAGTGATGATCAAACAGAAGTGGTGAATAGATGTTTGGAAACTTACTTGCGCTGCATGTGTATTGATCGACCATATCTTTGAAGTAAGTGGCTTCCCTTAGCTGAATTCTGGTATAACACCAATTATCATACCTCAATTCAGATGACTCCGTACGAAGCTGTTTATGGACCATCACCTCCACAACACTTACCATACCTTCCTGGTGAATCCAAAGTCGTGGTGGTCGCTAAGTGTTTGCAGGATCGAGAAAACATGAATATGCTCTTGAAGTTTCACCTTTTAAGGGCTCAACACAGGATGCAAAAAATGCTGATCAACATTGCACGGACCGACCATTTGACATTGGTGATTATGTGTATGTCAAGCTCCAACCTTATCGGCAAAAATCGTTGGTGATGCGCTCTAATCAGAAGCTTTATCCAAAGTATTTTGGTCCTTACAAGGTAATTGACAGGTGTGGACAAGTTGCTTAAAGTTACAGCTTCCGACATTTTCTCAAATCCACCCCGTATTCCATATTTCTCAACTGAAGCTTCAGGTTCGTGCTCTACAAACATCGAATCAGCTCCCATCAATCATTCAAGACGTCCTCGTGAAGGAACCACATGAAATTTTGGAACGAAAAATGGTCCAACGGCAGGGACAAGCGGCTACAGTGGTTCTGGTGAAGTGGTCGAATCAATCTACAGAAGAAGCAACTTGAGAGTTTCTTTACGATTTGCAGATGCAGTTTCCATCTTTTAAACCTTGAAGTCAAGGTTTTTCAAATGGGGGAGATTTGATATAGGAAATATTACTTATTAGGATGGTCACGTAATTGGCCAAGTTTATGGGTTTTATGGTTTTACAAATATAAGTTATAATTTATGGGCTTTTTAATTATTAGTAGGGTTTACGGTTTTCCTATATATAAGAGTTGTAAGAGGTTTTCATATAATATAATCAGAATTTTAAGTAATTCTTCTCCTCTCTTTGTCTTACTTGTTACACAAGCTTAACCCCAGCTGAGAATCCCTTTTTCAATCAAGGATTCTTTGCAGTTGAGTACCAAATCTGTGTTTCAGGAACATTGATTTGGGTTTCTATCGCTTACTGATAAACTACAGTTTATCTTTATCAGGACATGGTGGTGGTGAGCAAGCGCAAGATTAGGAATGGAGAATAAGAAAGAATTGAAATTGAAATTGACATTGAACTGCGTGAAATGGTGATTTTTGTATAATTGTATTTATGCGAAGAGAGATACCATTTGAACGAAACTGGGTTAGATCGATTCGATACCCTTGTTTTCGCTCAGCCGGTTTAAAAAAGGGTGAACCGGGAAACACCATTATCTAAAACAGCTTTTCTGATCGGCCAGGTCGGATTATTCCGCAGGCAGAGAGTATACTTTTCTGTTTCAGATCCAGTACTTAACTTAGTCTTTCCTGTTTAGAGTACTTGGAATTTCTTCCGTTCCTTAATATTTATTGCGAAAATAATTTCAGCAATATTATTTCAAAATCCCCTTGAAGAAACTTTTACCGCCGTTATACAAAAATAGCGTAAAAATATAATCTAAAAATATCAAAGCATAATTATCATATATCCCTTATTTGTTTCTTTTTTCTATTTTAAACCGGTTTCCCTTTTTAATAATTCCCTAATTTTCCATCGATTAATGAATACGAAGGGGGAATCTATGGACCTAGAAAAATGACTTCTGTCCTTAAAAAGTACTTGTAGGTTTTTCCTATTTCCTTCATACAACTTGTTCCCCTAATATCTAATCAGATTTTAATTAGATTATTCCTGAGACTTATTACCCGGCGTTATCTAATCCTTCACGACTTATGAGATTTACTGCTCTTGAATGTTTCAGGTACTAAGAGTTCGAGTTTTCTTTTCTAAGGCGTGGAACCTTTCGTCTTTCTACCCACAAACATCAATGTCACAGTATCGTCGGACGCATTCCGAGTATTCTACCGTGTTTACTCAAAAGGCTATTATTAAATGGACTTAAACCAGATTATTCATATGGATTACATATATATTACACATTCCTCCTCATAACAGTTTCCTCTCGGATGCTTGAGGAATTACTCCATACCTTAGAATACATATGTTTGATTTATTTTACAATGCTTGATATGAAAATATTTTTATAGAATTTAGAGAGATGATGAACTAATGATCTTCCTCTTCTCTCCTCTTCTCCTTATATATGGAAAGGATATGGGTATTGCCTCCCCCGTTTCACCTTCCTCACGCCTTAGCTTTTAGGTGGGGTTCCATCTTTCTCATTTTTCAAAAGAGAAGATTCACTTTGTCCACCATCTGCTTTTCCTTTGGCGTCTTTCTCATTTTCTTCAATTGAGTTTTTCTTATGTTAGCAAGTTTTCTCTTCTTCGAAAGGATCATCTGGGTCCCTCCTTCTTTATCTTTGGTTGTTCACGTAGTGCGGTGCGGAAGTGTGTGCACCATTGATTGGCTAAAAGAGTTCTACTGAGAACTCCATTGGCATCATTCCACATGAAATGATTGGCCCAGTCAAGACTGGTATCTAGGATATATTCGATCTTGATCTGTCTAATTTCTTTGATGGACATAATTGGTTTGGGCATCCTACTGGGCTTTCTCGGATGAGCGGAAAGTCCGTGAATGAAACTTCTTCGATCTCATGTTGGGCTGCTATCTTCTTGGGCTGTTGTTCAGATAAGGCCTTCACAGTCTTTTTTGGATTTTCAATATACCCTGGGCTTATGCTGTCGAATAAAACACAAAGCTCACCATCCATATTACCCAGGTGTTGCCAGAGATAGTTGATAAAATCATTTATCTCCGTCTTACAGTAATCAAAAGTCTTTGGTGTCCAGATTCTTGCATATCTCAGAAAACCAGATTCCAAGTATCCTTGTTCTGAATCTCCTTTTTCTCGGGACGTATGGATAGTCCTCTACTTTCGGGATTATTGAAGGTGGACAAAACACAGATTTTTCTTCTCTTCGTGTTATCTTTTCTTCACGTGTCCATCTCTTCTTCATTTTGGGAACATTTTACCGCTGCCTTGTAGTTGTTGACAGGGAGTCTTAGTAGCTTGGCCATCTCAAGTTCTAGTTCAAGCTCTCTCTTTCTCGCCTCCATTTCCTGGATTTTCATGCCATCTATAGAGGATTGTTAGTTTAAACAGTTTGAAATCTTCAAAGCCTTCAAAGCATTTTTTACCAGTCCTTAACGTGAATGGTTCATATTTGACAAAGATCTTGAAAGCCTTCAAAACATTTTTTATTGTCCGCAACTCTTTATCAAAGGTACTCCATCGGGTTTCAGATTCTGACCATGAACCATTGGCGTATCGCACCACCCTTTCTTCCGGCTTCCATTGGTTTTCGCCAGTTTGTTCTGGGGAACAAAGAACACCGGCCCAAGCGTGTTCGCTTGCATCAGTGGTCACTGTTAGTTTGTCGCTTTCTCTGGGCAAGACTAGTGGTGGAAGATGTTTACATGCTTCCTTTAATCTCTGAACCGTTGTAGTATGTCTTTCTTCCCAATTGCTTTGGCATTCTTTCTGACTCACATTAGCAATTAAGTCCTTGTATTTATGGTGAAATTATGTGAAAATCCTGATTGTTAAATATTTTCATCATTCTCCTCTTACATTTCCATAAATGCTTTTTTCCTTCTTTTTTGTTGTTGTTTCTACTAAAACTTTTTTTTCCTCTTTTATAGCAAAAAATCTTTTTTTTTCCTTTTTATTCTTTTGGCAACAATTTTTTATACTCCATAAATGATTTTTTTTTTATTTTCTCAAAGATTAGAAGATATTGTTTCCATACCTCTTATTTTCATAATTTGAGTTTTCTATTTGTTTCTTTCAATATTAATCTATAGAAAATAACTATATATAAATATATTTTATAAGGAATAAATTATTATGTGTATTATACAGTTTTATGATAATATTATTTAAAAATAGATATTAAATATTGGCAAAAAAAAAAATTATATTTTAAAAGTGAATTAGCTTATAATACACGATTAACCATTTTATAAAGATATTAGATGTAATAATTTCGTAATTGGTTCTCTCACTAAAGATTATGTAATGATGAAAAAATTTATTCCTACTGAAAATGAGTGATCGATAGAAAGAAAGAGTGTGGGCAAAATTATCGTGAATAATGAGAGATGCACTTTTGATAACTCTGGAATCAATAAATGCTTCCAAATTTGAAAAATTTATTTCAAAGATTTATTTCGATTAAATAGAAATAGCATCGAGAGAAGTAATATCTTGGTGAGTAACGCAAGTGTTATATTAACACACAAAAGCAAGTCATCGTTAACATCAACAATTATTTCTTCACTGAACCAACAAATATTCCACTGCATTTAGTTCACCAATAGTAGTTTTGAACATTGAGAGAAAATAGTTCGATTGTTGATGTATTTCATACTTTCGAGCAATAACTTTTTATTATTTTGTACCGGACACCTAATATAACGCCAATAATTAGATTTTTATGGGTTGATAAAATCCTTTATTTCCGTCCTACAGTAATCAAAAGTCTTTGGTGTCCAGATTCTTGTATATCTCAGAAAACCGGATTCCACCAAAGTGGCCATGGCGGCTGCTTCCATCATGCTATAGACATTTACGCGATTTATTTCTCCGTCGTGAATAATTTTTATCTGGGCTCTTTGCATTTCTTCCTAGATAATGCACCAACGCCTGATGGTTTGCGTCGGCAAGTATTTTTCGAAGTTTCTCCCATCTTTCGATCTCTATATAGAAGACAGAGAATAACTTGGTACAAATAAACTTGTATTATAGTTCACCTTGTGGATCATATTCGTAGAGTGGTAGTTCTGCTGGATAATTCCTTTCTCGGCTCTCCTGGGGCTTATTTATAAGGAAATTTGCACTATTGCTCTTGTGATACTCATCTTCCAATCCTTGGCATAGTTTCACATTTCGAGTCTCGTTCCAAATTGAGTTTATCAATTCGTACTAATTTGGGGTTAAGATCCCTTTTACTCTTTTCTTTCAAAAATCTTTGTTCTGAATCTCCTTTTTCTCGGGTTGTAGGTTGAGTTGAACGTATGGATAGTCCTCTACTTCCAGGATTCTTGAAGGTGGACAAAACACTGATTTTTCTTCTCTTCGTGTCATCTTTTCTTCATGTGTCCATCTCTTTTTTTATGAAATTTCTACGGTTGCCTTATGCTGGAAATTCCGCCTTTCTTCATTTTGGGAACATATTACCGCTGCCATGTAGGTGTTGACAGGGAGTCTTGGTAGTTTGCTCCGTCTTTCTCGATGTCAATTTGTATCTTGATAATCTCAAGTTCTAGCTCAAGCTCTCTCTTTCTCGCCTCCATTTCCTGGATTTTTCCTGCCATCTATAGAGGATTGTTAGTTTAAACAGTTTACACAAGTACTAATATCCTTGAGCACACCCTTTTAGGGAATTCCGATCTTTCCAAATACTTTCCATCTTTTGTACTAGTATGTTGGTCTTATAGTCGTTGCTGCTGATTTTTATCAGACTCCTGATCACTTAAGACCAGTTGTTGCTGATTTTCATCTGTCTCCTGATCACTTAAGACCAGTTGTTGCTGATTTTCATCAGTCTCCTGATCACTTAAGACCAGTTGTTGCTGATTTTTATCAGTCTCTGAGTTCTTAGATACTCGTTGTGCAAGCATCTCCTCCAAGCTTGTCTTCCTCGAGATTTCCCGAGTTAAGTGGTCGGAAATATAGTTTGTGGCCCCGGGGATGTGGGTTATTGCCATTCATGACACTTATTCTTGGATACATATCTTATCTTGTATTTGCTTAGCCGAAGCTTCCACTATTGAAATCTTCTTAAGGAATTTGTTCTCCGCTCTACTATCAGTCCTTAACGTGAATGGTTCATATTTGACAAAGATCTTGAAATCCTTCAAAGCATTTTGTATTGTCCTCAACTCTTTATCAAAGGTACTCCATCGGGTTTCAGATTCTGACCATGGAACAATTGGCGTACCGCACCACCCTTTCTACCGGCTTCCATTGGTTTTCACCAGTTTTTTCTTGGGAACAAAAACACCGGCCCAAGCGTGTTCACTTGCATCAGTGGTCACTGTTAGTTTGTCGCCTTCTCTGCGCAAGACTAGTGGTGGAAGATGTTTACATGCTTCCTTTAATCTTTGAACCACTGTAGTATGTCTTTCTTCCCAATTGCTTTGGCATTCTTTCTGATTCACATTATTTAGCAATTAAGTCTTTGTATTTATGGTGATATTACATGAAAATCCCGATTGTTAAATTTGTCCATCTTCTCTTACGTTTTCATAAATGTTTTTTTCCTTCTTTTTTCTGATGTTATTTTTACAAAAACTTTTTTTCCTCTTTTATAGCAAAAATCTTTTCTTTCCATTTTATTCTTTTTTCAACATTTTTTATACTCCATAATTGGTTTTTTTTTTTTTTGTTTTCTCCAATATTAGAAGATAATGTTTCCATACCTTTTATTTTCATAATTTGAGTTTTCTATTTGTTTCTTTCAATATTAATCAATAGAAAATAACTATTTATAAATATATTTTATAAGGAAGAAATTATTATGTGTAATATACTGTTTTATGGTAATATTATTTATAAATAGATATTAAGTATTCGCAACAAAAAAATTATTCCTACTGAAAATGAGTGGTAGATAGAAAGAAAGAGAGGGGGGGGGGAATTATCGTGAATAATGAGAGATGCGCTTTTGATAACTCTGGCAGCATTACATGCTTCCAAATTTGAAAATTTTTGTTACGCAAGATACACAGCCCAACATGCAAAGATTTATTTTGATTAAATATAAATAGCATCGAGAGAAGTAATATTTTGGAGAGTAACACAAGTGTTATATTAACACACAAAGGCAAGTCATCGTTATCATCAACAATTACTTCTTCACTGAACCAACAAATATTCCACTGCATTTAGTTCACCAACAAAGGTTTTGAACATTGAGAGAAAAGAGTTCGATTGTTGATGTATTTAATACTTTTGAGCAATAACTTTTTATTATTTTTTGCCGGACACCTAATATAACGCCAATAATTAGATTTTTAGATTTTTATGGGTTGATAAAATTATTTATCTCTGTCCTAGAGTAATCAAAAGTCTTTGGTGTCCAGATTATTGCATATCTCAGAAAACTGGATTCCACCAAAGTGGTCATAGCGCTTGCTTCCATCGTGCTATAGACATTTACGCGATTTATTACTGCGTTGTGAATAATTTTTATCTGGGCTCATTGCATTTCTTTCTAGCTAATGCACCAATGCCTGATGGTCTGCGTCGACAAGTATTTGTCGAAGTTTCTCCCATGTTTCATCATCTCTATAGAAGACATAGAATAACTTGGTACGGATAAACTTGTATTCCAGTTCACCTTGTGGATCATATCCGTCGAATGGTAGTTCTGCTGGATAATTTCTTTCTCGGCTCTCCAAGGGCTTCTTTATAAGGGCACTTGCACTATTGTTCTTGTGAAACTTTTCTTCCAGTCCTTGGCATAGTTTCACCTTTCGAGTCTCGTTCCAAATTGAGTTTATCAATTCGTACTGATTTGGGGTTAAGATCCTTTTTACTCATTTCCTTCAGAAATCCTTATTCTAAATCTCCTTTTTACTCCTTTCCTTCAGAAATTCGTAGGTTGAGGACTGAATCTCCTTCCAGTCCTTGGCATAGTTTCATCTTTTTTATTGCCCTCATCTCTTTATCAAAGGTACTCCAATCGGTTTTCAGATTCTGACCATGAACCATTGGCGTATCGCACCACCCTTTCTTGCGGCTTCCATTGGTTTTCGCCAGTTTTTTCTTGGGAACAAAGAACACCGACCCAAGCGTGTTCGCTTGCATCAGTGGTCACTGTTAGTTTGTCGCCTTCTCTGGGCAAGACAAGTGGTGGAAGATGTTTACATGCTTCCTTTAATCTCTGAACCGCTGTAGTATGTCTTTCTTCCCAGTTTCTTTGGCATTCTTTCTTATTCAGCTTAGCAATTAAGTCTTTGTATTTATGGTGATATTACGTGAAAATCGCGATTGTTAAAATTTTCCATCATTCTCCTCTTACATTTTCATAAATGCTTTTTTCTTCTTTTTTTGTTGTTGTTTCTACTAAAATTTTTTTTTCCTCTTTTATATCAAACATCTTTTCTTTTCTTTTTATTCTTTTGTCAACATTTTTTTTTATACTCCATAAATGGTTTTTTTATTTAATTTGTTTTCTCCAAGATTAGAAGATATTGTTTACATACCTTATATCTTCATAATTTGAGTTTTCTATTTGTTTCTTTCAATATTAATCTATAGGAAATAACTATTTATAAATATATTTTATAAGTAATAAATTATTATGTGTAATATATTGTTTTATGATAATATTGTTTAAAAATAGATATTAAGTATTGGGAACACAAATAATTTATATTTTAAAAGTGAATTAGATTATAATACACGATTAACCATTTTATAAAGATATTGGATGTAATAATTTCGTAATTGGTTCTCTCACTAAAGATTATGTAGTGATGAAAAAATTATTCCTACTGAAAATGAGTGATAGATAGAAAGAAAGAGAGTGGACAAACTTATTGTGAATAATGAGAGATGCGCTTTTGATAACTCTTGCAGCATTAAATACTTCCAAATTTGAAAATTTTAGTTGCGCACACTACAAGAAAACAATGCTAATTCCTACCCAATTTCCTACCAGAATTTTGGTAGATACATTTATTATCAATTTCCTACGAAATTACGACGAAAATTAAGAGTGGTAGGAAATTGGTAAAAAAATTCCTACAGATCAAAGTCGTCAGAAAGTGATCAAATGTTTTCTTCTAATTTCCTACAAAACTGATGTTCGTAAGAAATTTGGTAAAAAACTGATAGGAAATTAGTTGAAGATATTTGACCGCTACATCGGTACGAAAATCGTCAAAAATTTCTACCAAACAGCAAAGATTTATTTCAATTAAATATAAATAGCATCTAGAGAAGTAATATGTTGGAGAGTAACACAAGTGTTATATTAAGACTCACAGACAAGTACTCGTTAACATCAACAATTACTTCTTCACTGAACCAACAAATATCCCACTGCATTTAGTTCACCAACAGAGGTTTTGAACATTGAGAGAAAAGAGTTCGATTGTAGATGTATTTAATACTTTCGAGCAATAACTTTTTAACATTTTGTGTCGGACACCTAATATAACGCCAATAATTAGATTTTTAGATTTTTATGGGTTGATAAAATTATTTATCTCTGTCCTAGAGTAATCAAAAGTCTTTGGTGTCCAGATTATTGCATATCTCAGAAAACTGGATTCCACCAAAGTGGTCATAGCGCTTGCTTCCATCGTGCTATAGACATTTACGCGATTTATTACTGCGTTGTGAATAATTTTTATCTGGGCTCATTGCATTTCTTTCTAGCTAATGCACCAATGCCTGATGGTCTGCGTCGACAAGTATTTGTCGAAGTTTCTCCCATGTTTCATCATCTCTATAGAAGACATAGAATAACTTGGTACGGATAAACTTGTATTCCAGTTCACCTTGTGGATCATATCCGTCGAATGGTAGTTCTGCTGGATAATTTCTTTCTCGGCTCTCCAAGGGCTTCTTTATAAGGGCACTTGCACTATTGTTCTTGTGAAACTTTTCTTCCAGTCCTTGGCATAGTTTCACCTTTCGAGTCTCGTTCCAAATTGAGTTTATCAATTCGTACTGATTTGGGGTTAAGATCCTTTTTACTCTTTTCCTTCAGAAATCCTTATTCTAAATCTCCTTTTTACTCCTTTCCTTCAGAAATTCGTAGGTTGAGGACTGAATCTCCTTCCAGTCCTTGGCATAGTTTCATCTTTTTTATTGCCCTCATCTCTTTATCAAAGGTACTCCAATCGGTTTTCAGATTCTGACCATGAACCATTGGCGTATCGCACCACCCTTTCTTGCGGCTTCCATTGGTTTTCGCCAGTTTTTTCTTGGGAACAAAGAACACCGACCCAAGCGTGTTCGCTTGCATCAGTGGTCACTGTTAGTTTGTCGCCTTCTCTGGGCAAGACAAGTGGTGGAAGATGTTTACATGCTTCCTTTAATCTCTGAACCGCTGTAGTATGTCTTTCTTCCCAGTTTCTTTGGCATTCTTTCTTATTCAGCTTAGCAATTAAGTCTTTGTATTTATGGTGATATTACGTGAAAATCGCGATTGTTAAAATTTTCCATCATTCTCCTCTTACATTTTCATAAATGCTTTTTTCTTCTTTTTTTGTTGTTGTTTCTACTAAAATTTTTTTTTCCTCTTTTATATCAAACATCTTTTCTTTTCTTTTTATTCTTTTGTCAACATTTTTTTTTATACTCCATAAATGGTTTTTTTATTTAATTTGTTTTCTCCAAGATTAGAAGATATTGTTTACATACCTTATATCTTCATAATTTGAGTTTTCTATTTATTTCTTTCAATATTAATCTATAGGAAATAACTATTTATAAATATATTTTATAAGTAATAAATTATTATGTGTAATATATTGTTTTATGATAATATTGTTTAAAAATAGATATTAAGTATTGGGAACACAAATAATTTATATTTTAAAAGTGAATTAGATTATAATACACGATTAACCATTTTATAAAGATATTGGATGTAATAATTTCGTAATTGGTTCTCTCACTAAAGATTATGTAGTGATGAAAAAATTATTCCTACTGAAAATGAGTGATAGATAGAAAGAAAGAGAGTGGACAAACTTATTGTGAATAATGAGAGATGCGCTTTTGATAACTCTTGCAGCATTAAATACTTCCAAATTTGAAAATTTTAGTTGCGCACACTACAAGAAAACAATGCTAATTCCTACCCAATTTCCTACCAGAATTTTGGTAGATACATTTATTATCAATTTCCTACGAAATTACGACGAAAATTAAGAGTGGTAGGAAATTGGTAAAAAAATTCCTACAGATCAAAGTCGTCAGAAAGTGATCAAATGTTTTCTTCTAATTTCCTACAAAACTGATGTTCGTAAGAAATTTGGTAAAAAACTGATAGGAAATTAGTTGAAGATATTTGACCGCTACATCGGTACGAAAATCGTCAAAAATTTCTACCAAACAGCAAAGATTTATTTCAATTAAATATAAATAGCATCTAGAGAAGTAATATGTTGGAGAGTAACACAAGTGTTATATTAAGACTCACAGACAAGTACTCGTTAACATCAACAATTACTTCTTCACTGAACCAACAAATATCCCACTGCATTTAGTTCACCAACAGAGGTTTTGAACATTGAGAGAAAAGAGTTCGATTGTAGATGTATTTAATACTTTCGAGCAATAACTTTTTAACATTTTGTGTCGGACACCTAATATAACGCCAATAATTAGATTTTTAGATTTTTATGGGTTGATAAAATTATTTATCTCTGTCCTAGAGTAATCAAAAGTCTTTGGTGTCCAGATTATTGCATATCTCAGAAAACTGGATTCCACCAAAGTGGTCATAGCGCTTGCTTCCATCGTGCTATAGACATTTACGCGATTTATTACTGCGTTGTGAATAATTTTTATCTGGGCTCATTGCATTTCTTTCTAGCTAATGCACCAATGCCTGATGGTCTGCGTCGACAAGTATTTGTCGAAGTTTCTCCCATGTTTCATCATCTCTATAGAAGACATAGAATAACTTGGTACGGATAAACTTGTATTCCAGTTCACCTTGTGGATCATATCCGTCGAATGGTAGTTCTGCTGGATAATTTCTTTCTCGGCTCTCCAAGGGCTTCTTTATAAGGGCACTTGCACTATTGTTCTTGTGAAACTTTTCTTCCAGTCCTTGGCATAGTTTCACCTTTCGAGTCTCGTTCCAAATTGAGTTTATCAATTCGTACTGATTTGGGGTTAAGATCCTTTTTACTCATTTCCTTCATAAATCCTTATTCTTAATCTTCTTTTTCTCTGGTAGTAGGTTGAGCGGGACGTATGGATAGTCCTCTACTTTCGGTATTCTTGAAGGTTGACAAAACACAGATTTTTCTTCTCTTCGTGTCATCTTTTCTTCATGTGTCCATCTCTTCTTTTTGGAAATTTCTCCGGTTTGCTTTTGCTGGAAATTCCGCCTTTCTTCATTTTGGGAAAATATTACCACTGCCTTGCTGGAAATTCCGCCTTTCTTCATTTTGGGAACATATTACCTCCTAATCACTTAAGACCAGTTGTTGCTGATTTTCATCAGTCTCCGAGTTCTTAGATACTTGTTGTGCAAGCATCTCTTCCAAGTTTGTCTTCCTCGAGAGTTCCCGAATTAAGGGGTCGGAAATATAGTTTTTGGCCCCGGTGATGTGGTTATTGTCATCCATGTCATGTATTCTTGAATACATATTTTATCCCGTATTTTCTTAGCCGAAGCTTCCTCTATTAAAATCTTCTTGAGGAATTGGATCACCGCTCTACTATCAGTCCTTAACGTGAATGGTTCATATTTGACAAAGATCTTGAAATCCTTCAAAGCATTTTGTATTGTCCTCAACTCTTTATCAAAGGTACTCCATCGGGTTTCAGATTCTGACCATGAACCATTGGCGTATCGCACCACCCTTTCTTCCGGCTTCCATTGGTTTTCGCCAGTTTTTTCTTGGGAACAAAGAACACCGGCCCAAGCGTGTTCGCTTGCATCAGTGGTCACTGTTAGTTTGTCGCCTTCTCTGGGCAAGACTAGTGGTGGAAGATGTTTACATGCTTCCTTTAATCTCTGAACCGCTGTAGTATGTCTTTCTTCCCAATTTCTTTGGTATTCTTTCTTATTCACATTAGCAATTAAGTCCTTGTATTTATGGTGATATTACGTCAAAATCCCGATTGTTAAATTTTTCCATCATTCTCCTCTTACATTTTCATAAATACTTTTTTTCTTCTTTTTTTGTTGTTGTTTCTACTTAAACGTTTTTTTCCACTTTTACATCTAAAATCTTTTCTTTCCTTTTTATTCTTTTGTCAACATTTTTTATACTTCATAAATGGTTTTTTTTTTAAATTTGTTTTCTCCAAGATTAGAAGATATTGTTTCCATACCTTTTATTTTCATAATTTGAGTTTTCTATTTCTTTCTTTCAATATTAATCTATAGGAAATAACTATTTATAAATATATTTTATAAGGAATAAATTAATATGTGTAATATACTGTTTTATGATAATATTGTTTAAAAATAGATATTAAGTGTTGGGAACACAAATAATTTATATTTTAAAAGTGAACTAACTTATAATACACGATTAACCATTTTATAAAGATATTGGATATAATAATTTCGTAACTGGTTCTCTCACTATAGATTATGTAGTGATGAAAACATTATTCCTACTGAAAATAAGTGATAGATAGAAAGAAAGAGAGTCGGCAAAATTATTGTGAATAATGAGAGATGCACTTTTGATAACTCTTGCAGCATCAAATGCTTCCAAATTTAAAAATTTTGGTTGCGCAAGATGAACCGTCCAACAGCAAAGATTTATTTCGATTAAATATAAACAGCATCGAGAGAAGTATTATGTTGGAGAGTAACACAAGTGTTATATTAACACAAAAAGACAAGTCATCGTTAACATCAACAATTACTTCTTCACTGAACAACAAATATCCCACTGCATTTAGTTCCCCAACAGAGGTTTTGAACATTGAGAGAAAAGAGTTTGATTGATGATGTATTTAATGCTTTCGAGCAATAACTTTTTAATATTTTGGGTCGGACACCTAATATAACGCCAATAATTAGATTTTTAGATTTTTACGGGTTGATAAAATCATTTATCTCCGTCCTAGACTAATCGAAAGTCTTTGGTGTCCAGATTCTTGCATATCTCAGAAAACTGGATTCCACCAAAGTGGTCATAGCGGCTGCTTCCATCATGCTATATACATTTTCGCGATTTATTTCTGCGTTGTGAATAATTTTTATCTGGGCTCATTGCATTTCTTTCTAGCTAATGCACCAATGCCTGATGGTCTGCGTCGACAAGTATTTGTCGAAGTTTCTCCCATCTTTCATCATCTCTATAGAAGACATAGAATAACTTGGTACGGATAAACTTGTATTCCAGTTCACCTTGTGGATCATATCCGTCGAATGGTAGTTCTGCTGGATAATTTCTTTCTCGGCTCTCCAAGGGCTTCTTTATAAGGGCCCTTGCACTATTGTTCTTGTGAAACTCTTCTTCCAGTCCTTGGCATAGTTTCACCTTTCGAGTCTCGTTCCAAATTGAGTTTATCAATTCGTACTGATTTGGGTTTAAGATCCTTTTTACTCATATCCTTCATAAATCCTTGTTCTTAATCTCCTTTTTCTCTGGTAGTAGGTTGAGCGGGACGTATGGATAGTCCTCTACTTTCGGGATTCTTGATGGTTGACAAAACACAGATTTTTCTTCTCTTCGTGTCATCTTTTCTTCATCTGTCCATCTCTTGTTTTTGGAAATTTCTCCGGTTTGCTTTTGCTGGAAATTCCACCTTTCTTCATTTTGGGAAAATATTACCACTGCCTTGCTGGAAATTCCGCCTTTCTTCATTTTGGGAACATATTACCTCCTAATCACTTAAGACCAGTTGTTGCTGATTTTCATCAGTCTCCGAGTTCTTAGATACTTGTTGTGCAAGCATCTCTTCCAAGTTTGTCTTCCTCGAGAGTTCCCGAATTAAGGGGTCGGAAATATAGTTTTTGGCCCCGGTGATGTGGTTATTGTCATCCATGTCATGTATTCTT
The DNA here is from genome assembly GCA_020283515.1 of Alliaria petiolata. NCBI lineage: Eukaryota > Viridiplantae > Streptophyta > Magnoliopsida > Brassicales > Brassicaceae > Alliaria > Alliaria petiolata. The sequence goes on along the minus strand of JAHZTW010000004.1, from coordinate 72,326,425 downwards.
GAATACATATTTTATCCCGTATTTTCTTAGCCGAAGCTTCCTCTATTAAAATCTTCTTGAGGAATTGGATCACCGCTCTACTATCAGTCCTTAACGTGAATGGTTCATATTTGACAAAGATCTTGAAATCCTTCAAAGCATTTTGTATTGTCCTCAACTCTTTATCAAAGGTACTCCATCGGGTTTCAGATTCCGCCTTTCTTCATTTTGGGAACATATTACCGCTACCTTGTAGGTGTTCACCGAGAGTCTTGGTGGTTTGCTCTGTTCCTTCTCGATGTCAATTTGTAGCTTGGCCATCTCAAGTTCTAGCTCAAGCTCTCTCTTTCTCGCCTCTATTTCCTTGATTTTTCCTGCCATCTATAGAGGATTGTTAGTTTAAACAGTTTATGCAAGTACTATTTTCCTTGAGCACACCCTTTTAGGGATTTCCGATCTTGCCAAATTTTTTCCATCTTTTGTAGTAGTATGTTGGTCTTATAGTCGTTGTTGCTGCTTTTCATCAGACTCCTGATCACTTAAGACCAGTTGTTGCTGATTTTCATGAGTCTCCTAATCACTTAAGACCAGTTGTTGCTGATTTTCACCAGTCTCCGAGTTCTTAGATACTCGTTGTGCAAGCATCTCTTCCAAGCTTGTCTTCCTCGAGAGTTCCCGAGTTAAGGGGTCGGGAATATAGTTTCTGGCCCCATGACATGTATTCTTGGATACATATCCTACCCCGTATTTGCTTAGCCGAAGCTTCCTCTATTGAAATCTTCTTGAGGAATTCGATCACCGCTCTACTATCAGTCCTTAACGTGAATGGTTCATATTTGACAAAGATCTTGAAAGCCTTCAAAGCATTTTTTATTTCCCTCAACTCTTTATCAAAGGTACTCCATCGGGTTTCAGATTCTGACCATGAACCATTGGCGTATCGCACCACCCTTTCTTCCGGCTTCCATTGGTTTTCGCCAGTTTTTTCTTGGGAACAAAGAACACCGGCCCAAGCGTGTTCGCTTGCATCAGTGGTCACTGTTAGTTTGTCGCCTTCTCTGGGCAAGACTAGTGGTGGAAGATGTTTACATGCTTCCTTTAATCTCTGAACCGCTGTAGTATGTCTTTCTTCCCAATTTCTTTGGTATTCTTTCTTATTCACATTAGCAATTAAGTCCTTGTATTTATGGTGATATTACGTCAAAATCCCGATTGTTAAATTTTTCCATCATTCTCCTCTTACATTTTCATAAATACTTTTTTTCTTCTTTTTTTGTTGTTGTTTCTACTTAAACGTTTTTTTCCACTTTTACATCTAAAATCTTTTCTTTCCTTTTTATTCTTTTGTCAACATTTTTTATACTTCATAAATGGTTTTTTTTTTAAATTTGTTTTCTCCAAGATTAGAAGATATTGTTTCCATACCTTTTATTTTCATAATTTGAGTTTTCTATTTCTTTCTTTCAATATTAATCTATAGGAAATAACTATTTATAAATATATTTTATAAGGAATAAATTAATATGTGTAATATACTGTTTTATGATAATATTGTTTAAAAATAGATATTAAGTATTGGGAACACAAATAATTTATATTTTAAAAGTGAATTAGCTTATAATACACGATTAACCATTTTATAAAGATATTGGGTGTAATAATTTCGTAATTGGTTCTCTCACTAAAGATTATGTTGTGAAGAAAAAATTATTCCTACTGAAAATGAGTGATAGATAGAAAGAAAGAGAGTGGGCAAAATTATTGTGAATAATGAAAGATGCGCTTTTGATAACTCTTGCAGCATTAAATGCTTCCAAATTTGAAAATTTTGGTTGCGCAAGATGCACCGTCCAACAGCAAAGATTTATTTCGACTAAATATAAATAGCATCGAGAAAAGTAATATGTTGGATAGTAACACAAGTGTTATATTAACACACAAAGACAAGTCATCGTTAACATCAACAATTACTTCTTCAATGAACCAACAAATATCCCACTGCATTTAGTTCACCAACAGAGGTTTTGAACATTGAGAGAAAAGAGTTCGATTGTTGATGTATTTAATACTTTCGAGCAATAACGTTTTAATATTTTGTGTCGGACACCTAATATAACGCCAATAATTAGATTTTTAGATTTTTATGGGTAGATAAAATCATTTATCTCCGTCCTACAGTAATCAAAAGTCTTTGGTGTCCAGATTCTTGCATATCTCATAAAACTGAATTCCACCAAAGTGGCCATAGCGGTTGGTTCCATCGTGCTATAGACATTTACGCGATTTATATCCGCGTCGTGAATAATTTTTATCTGGGCTCATTGCATTTCATCCTAGCTAATGCACCAATGTATGATGGTCTGCGTCGACAAGTATTTGTCGAAGTTTCTCCCATTCTTCCATCTCTCTATATAAGACAGAGAATAACTTGGTACGGATAAACTTGTATTCCAGTTTACCTTGTGGATCATATCCATCGAGTGGTAGTTCTGCTGGATAATTCCTTTCTCGGCTCTCCTGGGGCTTGTTTATAAGAGCACTTGCACTATTGTTCTTGTGAAATTCTTCTTCCAGTACTTGGCATAGTTTCACCTTTCGAGTCTCGTTCCAAATTGAGTTTATCAATTCGTACTAATTTGGGGTTAAGATCCTTTTTACTCCATCCTTCAAAAATCCTTGTTCTGAATCTCTTTTTTCTCGGGTCATAGGTTGAGTAGGACGTATGGATAGTCCTCTACTTTCGGGATTCTTGAAGGTGGACAAAACAGAGATTTTTCTTCTCTTCATGTCATCTTTTCTTCACGTGTCCATCTCTTCTTTTTTGAAATTTCTCCGGTTGTCTTTTGCTGGAAATTCTGCATTTCTTCATTTTGAGAACATATTACCGCTGCCTTGTAGGTGTTGACCGAGAGTCTTGGTGGTTTGCTCCGTTCCTTGTTGATGTCAATTTGTAGCTTGGCCATCTCAAGTTCTAGCTCAATCTCTCTCTTTCTCGCCTCCGTTTCCTTGATTTTTCCTGCCATATATAGAGGATTGTTAGTTTAAACAGTTTATGCAAGTACTAATTTCCTTGAGCAAACCCTTTTAGGGATTTCCGATCTTGCCAAATATTTTCCATATTTTGTACTAGTATGTTGGTCTTATAGTCGTTGCTGCTGATTTTCATCAGACTCCTGATCACTTAAGACCAGTTGTTGCTGATTTTCATGAGTCTTCTAATCACTTAAAACCAGTTGTTGCTGATTTTCATCAGTCTCCGAGTTCTTAGATACTCGTTGTGCAAGCATCTCCTCCATGCTTGTCTTCCTCGAGAGTTCCCGAGTTAAGGGGTCAGAAATATAGTTTCGGGCCCCGGTGATGTGGGTTATTGCCATCCATGACATGTATTCTTGGATACATATCTTATCCCGTATTTGCTTAGCCGAAGCTTCCTCTATTAAAATCTTCTTGAGGAATTGGATCACCGCTCTACTATCAGTCCTTCACGTGAATGGTTCAAATTTGACAAAGATCTTGAAAGCCTTCAAAGCATTTTTTATTGCCCTCAACTCTTTATCAAAGGTACTCCAATCAGGTTTCAGATTCTGACCATGAACCATTGGCGTATCGCACCACCCTTTCTTCCGGCTTCCATTGGTTTTCGCCATTTTTTTCTTGGGAACAAAGAACACCGGCCAAAGCGTGTTCGCTTGCATCAGTGGTCACTGTTAGTTTGTCGCCTTCTCTGGGCAAGACCAGTGGTGGAAGATGTTTACATGCTTCCTTTAATCTCTAAATCGTTGTAGTATGTCTTTCTTCGCAATTTCTTTGGCATTCTTTCTGTTTCACATTAGCAATTAAGTTCTTGTATTTATGGTGATATTACAGGAAAATCCGGATTGTTATATTTTTCCATCATTCTCCTCTTACATTTTCATAAATGCTTTTTTCTTCTTTTTTTTGTTGTTGTTTCTACTAAAATTTTTTTTTCCTCTTTTATATCAAAAATATTTTCTTTCCTTTTTATTCTTTTGTCAACATTTTTTATACTCCATAAATGGGGTTTTTAATTTGTTTTCTCCAAGATTAGAAGATATTGTTTCCATACCTTTTATTTTCATAATTTGAGTTTTCTATTTGTTTGTTTCAAAATTAATCTATTGAAAATAACTATTTATAAATATATTTTATAAGGAATAAATTATTATGTGTAATATACTGTTTTAATGATAATATTGTTTAAAAATAAATATTAAGTATTGGCAACAAAAATAATTTATATTTTAAAAGTGAATTAGCTTATAATACACGATTAATCATTTTATAAAGATATTGGATGTAATAATTTCGTAATTGGTTCTTTCACTAAAGATTATGTAACGATGAAAAAAGTTATTCCTACTGAAAATGAATGATAGATAGAAAGAAAGAGAGTGGGCAAAATTATCGTGAATAATGAGAGATGCGCTTTTGATAACTCTGGGAGCACTAAATGCTTCCAAATTTGAAAATTTTGGTTGCGCAAGATGCACCGCCCAACAGCAAAACTTTATTTCGATTAATTATAAATAGCATCGAGAGAAGTAATATCTTGGAGAGTAACACAAGTGTTATATTAACACACAAAGACAAGTCATCGTTAACATCAACAATTACTTCTTCACTGAACCAACAAATATCCAATTGCATTTGGTTCACCAATGATAACACATTTTTGCTGTGTTTGTCAAAGCCTTTAGCATGCTCTTGTCATTGCAATACTTAAGGGTCAATCCAACTTGGGAGGTTTGAAAGGATACCAAGAATACAAGAACTTTAGGTAAAGGGTAAAGCTAAGCAGATTCGGTTTAAATGTTGAATAATTCGAAATAAACTACTTATGATGATCTACTAAACTTGAAAACTATTTTAATATCCCGACCAAGGGGTTAAACAACTAGAAAGTAACTTCTAAGAATTTTAAAGGGACGACTACTAATTTTAGAAAATTCAAAACTAAAGACAGACAAAACTGGAAATTACTAGCTACTTGAAACGAATTTTAAAAACTAGAAATAAAAATCTACTGACTCCTACCTTCTACCAGGGTGCACAATATGATATTAGGGAATTTCTAAAATACTAACAAGACCAAGAACACAACTTTATGAAATTAAAATGCTTTAATGCAAGAAACAAGCAACTAGATGGTTTTAAGCTAAAAGATTGAAATTTTAAACTAAAGGAAGATAATTTTTATGTTTTTAGATGATATGAAATGGATTCACGGCTGGGGATCAGCTTAAGGAGGTTCAAGATTTAAACTTTGGTTTTTTTAAAACATAGATCTACACTTTTGAGCTTTCTCTAAGCCTTGAGAAGCTAAGACTAGCTTCATCCATGGCGTGTGGTATGAAACCCTTCCTCATCCCTTCCTCCTAACCCACGGTTCGTGGTGGAAAGAAAGGATGAAGAGCATGATTCGTAGATCTCAAATAGTGGCTTAACTAATCCCCTAAGCAACCATGGCGTTTGGAAAAGGATGGATTTATCTCTTGGATTTGGATTTAAGGGACCTCCTAAATCTGTCTAGGACAAGAAGATCCATGGATCAAAGATGTCCCTCTAGAGATCCTCTAGGCCTTAAACGCACAAATCCAAGAAGAGAATGGTTTTAAGAACAAGAAAAAGACCAAAGCTTAAACCTTTAAACCCCTTAATCACCCCAAACCGAAAACCCAAAAGATTACTACTCACTATGCATGATTAAAACGATTGAAAACGTAAAGGAAAGTAAGCTAAGCATGATTGATTAAGCAAATAAATTAAAGTCAAGTACTTAAGATTAAAGAAAAGATTAAGGTTTAAAAAAACTAGAAAAGCTTAAAAGACTAACAATGGAGGTTTTGCTCAAAGAAGGAGGAGACAAAACGTAAGTTTTTGGATCCATTGCCAAAAATAGGTCAAGGACCTTTTATACCAAAAGGGAAATGGTCCCCTCACTAAGCTCCAAAATGTGAGCTGTCCGGATAAGGTTAGAGATCGACCTTGGTCGTCGATCTCTTGCTCGATCGTGGGGGTAGAATGCCTTCCTTTGATCGATCGCTTAGTCGATCCAATCGGGGAGATCGGGTGCCTCTGTCGATCGTCTACTCGATCTTTGGATGATCGAGTCTTGAGCTCGATCTGGCTCTCGTTCTTCTTCCGCGTCCGTGCTCGCGCTCGATCATCTTGGTCGATCTCTGACCTCGATCGTCTTCCTTGGAATGGCCTCGTGACTCGATCTTGTGGTTGATCTTCTCAAGATCGACCTGCCTGACTCGATCCTTAGCTCGATCTCGGTTCCTTTGCTTGATACCCGAGTTCTCTTAAGTGTCCACATGCTCCATTTTGATCCTCAGCTTGTCCACACACTCTCCAAAGCTCCAGTGTATCCAAAAAAACCTGAATATGATGCAAGAATGCAAGAAACATGCAAATGCTAATGCAAAATGCCTTAGGACCTAAAATGGAACAAAAGCTACAATTTCCCTAAGTATGAATGCAATATGTATGCAATTTATGTCCTAAATGTAAGCTAAATGTATGAAATATATGAATACATCAATTCCCCCAAACTTGCATTTTGCTTGCCCTCAAGCAAACAAAATACGAGCAAGGGAGAGAGGTTTAAAAGTGAGAGCTCAATATCCAAGGTTGCTAACAATAATGATCAACTCAACATCTTAGTTCTTAATTCTAAGATGCATGTGAATCTATCCTACTCCAAAAGAGTTAGCCATGCTCATCTCAACATTCAAGTGTACTAAGAATTCAATCTAATCAAGTCTCCCTATCAAGCCAACTCTTTAACATTTATTAAGTGTGGAACCGTGAATCATGACATTGTAAGGAAAATAAATTCATTTGGCTAAGGGACTGGGTTTTTGAGATAAAAATGATCTCAATTCATCCGGTTTTGCATTTAAGTAAGGGTAACACTCAAGAAAGATTGAACCATATGCATAATGCTAAAGGTAAGAAACAAGTGACGCATACAAGCATAGATCTTCATCTACCCGAAATGCTATCAATGATCCTATACCCCTCTCTATCATTTTTTTTTTGTTCACTCAACCCTCTAGAATCTACCCTTTTTCCCAAGGCTCTTTGTGCCTTGCTAAACCCTTTGAATTTCAAACACGTTTTCTCTTTCTCAAAGCTCTAAGGGGAACTTCTTCAACCTATCATTTTTGGCGAATGGAGTAGTCTGTTCTCATCAACTTAGCTCTTCTTTGATCTCTAGGTGGCCTTGAATATGCATACATTTTTTTTTCTTAGGCCCTTTTCGGCTCCTTTTGGTTTCTTAAGGCCACCTAGCTTTTCTTTTTATTTACTTAGAACTATTCCTTTTAAAACCTAAGACTCTCCATTTCAAACCATTCTTCCTCTTATTTTCACCGAGCCCCTTATTCACACTTTTCCACCCAACAACATATAGCACCACGGCCGACAAACCTTCAAATCCTAAGTCTATAGCTAGCCCCAAAATGCAAAGCTAGAATCTACATGAAAACCTATACTTGTCGTCCCAAACCTAACACTTTATGCTAGGTTCAATAGAAATAAAGATCTCACAAATGATCACACAAGAACAATTGGCTTCAAATGAGGTCGGTTAAGGAAGGGGTGTTACTTGAGCTAGCAAAAGGGTGGCAAAGTGGATAAGAAAGCTCAAGTAGTTTAATCCATGAATTTACTTCCAATACAAGCATGATAATTAAATGTCAAAATTCGGTTTAAGTGAGTAGAGTTGGCTATCAATTTCAAGACCTAATTTCGACTAAAAACTAGTGACAAATGAGGTGGTCCAAGCATGGTTCTTCCTTACTTTCAAATCTATCCACAAGCATCAAAGAACTACTAACTAGGGTGTTGAATTGATCACAAAAGTTTACAACCTACTTGGATTAGCTCATCATTGCTTCCTACGCATATGAATGCAATCCTAAATGATAAAAATTCTAGACTCAATCATAAAATATTCTACAATGTAAATGCAAGCTACATGAATTTTTTTTTGAATTTTTTTTTGAAATCTTTTCTGATTTTTTTTGTATTTTTCTATGCACTTAGATGGATGCATGAAGACTCAAGATGCAAACACAAAATAAGATTCAAATAAAACATGTCAAAGCACACATTTTCCCCCAAACTTGAATGACAACGTCTCGGTGTCAAACAAGTACAAGAGGAGACCAAAATCCAAAGTAAAAATAAAAAATGCATGGTATTTACAAGGGTTGTTGTTTTGGTACCTCAAAGCTAAGCATGACCGGAGCTTGAGATTGCTTCGGTCCTCCTGCTCCTTCTTGGAGTATCTTTTGCTATCTCCTTGCCTTTGCTTGTGGTTGGTGCTTGGTGAAGAGAGAGGCGTCCAGCTCGATCACCTTCTAGCTGCTCACGGATCTCAAAGCCTCCGGTCGAGTGTCTTCTTATTGTATCTCCCACTTGATCAACTTCTTCACTCAGTGTCATCCCTGATGAGCTTTCTCCTTGAAGGGCCTTGATCTTCTTCACCAGTTTCTTAATCATATTCCCTTGCTACTTGTTCACCTTGCGTTGGATCTCCACAACCGAGGCGAGGAATTTTTCTGCCTTGGTGCGCGGCTCATAGTCCAACTTGGGGAGTTCGAAGCTTGGTGGCATCTCAGCATCAGTAGGATGTGACTCTGATGGTGTGTGAGTGAGCTGAGGTGGAGCTACTGTGCCTCCAAGAGGCGCAAAGCATTCTTCATCGTTACGTAGGAACTCTATTGTCCCGATGCTTTGTAGATGCGTATCTTGGGGATTGGGCAGCATACAGACTTTCTTCTCATTGGTATGGTTGAAGAACAAGTAAGCATAGAACCCTGGAGCTGGAGTATGGCCCAAGGAATCCGTGTTGCGCATATAGATCTCATCCATGTAGGCGCGCTCCGCACAAGGTTCAAAATCAGTTAAGGGAACTCCGGCTTGTATGTACAATGGCGTGAGGAATCCTACAATTAGAGCTGGGGTCGCTTTGCACCTCATTGCCCAAGCCTTGTACAGGACCAAAGAGGAAGCCAAAATGCAGCTGTAGTTGACGTCGTCTCCAAGTTCATCCGCCAAAGGACTCTCATTCTCCTCACCATTGCACACTATCCTCTTCACTCCTTGGAAGAGGAAGCATAGCTCATTCCTGGTCACTGTTGGGGTTGTGGATCTTCCACTAAACGTGTTGGCCAGCAGCTTGAGTGTGTACCTTAGCACAGGGTTCCGCACTTTCTTGATCTTGGCGGTGTTGTGCGCGTAGTCTCCATCGCTCACCAAGTCCCATAGGGAATTTGCTGATTTGAGCCGTGGGAATTCCACAAGTGAGGCGTCGGCCTTTAGACCATAGGCTTGGCAAAGTTTTGAGATGGAGAGGTGGTAAGCCTGCTTCCTTATCTTGAACGTGATATGCCCCTCGGATGGAGTCTTGATGCTCGGAATTTCATATGTGAAATCCAAGGTTGAAAGGAAGTGGAGCGTGGCTTCGGGGTAGGTTGGACAATCCATCCTCGAGAGGCAAGCCAATCCCATGTCTATGAGCAGTAGATCAAAGTCCTCCAACAACCCCATCTTTTGCAAGAGATCCCTACTTGCAAACTTTGTGGGCTCAAACCGCAACCTTCCCAAACGCTCCCTTGCGCTCTTCTCCTCCTTACTCCACTTAACCCTTTCTTCTACCACTTGTTGTGTCGTTTCTTGTGCCGCTTTTCTGCTTCTCTTCTTGTGTGCCATGGTACCTGAAATTCAAACCTTCAAGGAGAAAGTGAGAATATGTGGCGAATGAGATAGCAAAAACAAGGTCAAGAGAAAACCCTAATGCTTACAAGTCCTAGATTTTTAAGGATTGTTTCAAATATATCAGTAAATAGAAGGGGAAATCCTCTTGAGATATGACCAAATCAACAAAATTTCTCTAATAATTAGATGTTTATAAAGATTATTCCTAATCTCTATCAAATAACATCTAATTCACCCAATAAAAATGATATCTTTGAAAATATGAATATAAAATTCAAAAATTCAAAATACCTTGGAACAAGAACGAGAATAGATGCGTTTTTCTTTGCAAAAATAAATCTCACACTCTATTTCCGAATATTTATGTGTTTATGCAAGTGTAGAGAGAGTGTGAGGCATGGTCTTATATAAAGAAAAGAAATTTTGGACTTAAGCAAGCAAGTGGTTTTCGAAAATTGTGGTCAAGGCACGTTTTTCATGGTCAAAGATGCTGTCCTTGACCACAATTCAAATTCAAAATGAGAGTGAAAAGAAAGAAGGGGGGGGGGGAATTTGAACCAACCTTGGCATGAGATCGAGTCAAATCGGTCGATCTTGACCTCGATCTCATGCCCGTTCTGCCTGGAATCGCGCATCTGGGTCGATCATCGATTCTTTCTGATTTAGACCGAGTCTCAGATCGACTGTTCGTTTCATTTTAGGACCCTTCGTGGTTGTGGTCATGCTCCTTAGATCGGGCTCCTTGGTCGATTGTGAGGTCGTTCTTCCAAGATCGAGTATATTGATCGATCGTCAAATCGATCTCTGTATAGAGATCGAGAAGGCTGATCGATCTTGCTATCGTTATGAGTTCGAAGATCGGTGATATGGGTCTAATTTTACCCAAATAATCAACTACTGCAAGTGCACAGCAATGCAGTTGAAGTATAAGGGGTATCGAATCCTCAGGGAAGTTAAAGCTACACTTATGGTTTCTAGGTTTAGATTATGCTAGGTCGAATAATGAAATTGAAAACTAAGCAATTAAAGCAAGTAATAAATCGGAATTAGATGGATTAAAGTTCAGGAGACGAGGCGCTAGGGTTTGAATCCAAGAATGCAAAATCTAAGTTTATTAGGGATTTATTAAGAACCGTCTAGAACTCGAAACTCTAAGGTAAAACCAATCAACTCTCGTTGCAGAAGTTATCTATGCCTAAATNGATGGCAGAAATCCACAACAAGGTGGATTGTTCTTACAATGACCTCAATTCCAAGTTTGACGCTTTGAGCTCCAAGGTTAAGCAACTAGAGAACAACAAGGGCATTGCTTCCTCATCTACACGAGCTCCAGCTTCTTTGCCCGGTAAACCCGAACCCAACCCCAAGGAATATTGCAATGCTATCTACTCTATTGATGAGGAAGAGTATGAGCGTGTAGTGGCTGAATTTGAGCAGCTATTTGAGTGTCCTAATGATGAGGCTGTAATCAATGAGGACATTGAAGTCCAAGTTGGGGAGGCGGTCATTGAAAATGACCATTTGGTTGTTGACAAACCAATGGGTAAAAAGGAGTTTAAGGAGGATGTGACCCCTACACAAGCAAGTATTGTTGAAAAGGAAAGAGAAGTGGCTAAGAAGACTGAAGTTGAGGCTGATGATCTCCTTGTTTACAAGCCTCCACTCCCCTTTCCCGAGTTGGTGTTGACTAAAGCACAAAAGAAGGTACTCTCAAGTTTTAGAGGGAATATGGAAAAAATTGGTGCACCATTGCCCAAAGTGCAGAGTTTGTCTCTAGTCAAGGGTCAAATAAGGTTCATCAAGGAGATGCTTGCCAATATAGAGAAGGTTGAAGAGCTGATAGAGGGTCTAGATTCAACAAGCATGGCGATGAATGAGTCCAAGGTTATCCCAAAGCTTGGTAATCCGGGAAAATTTTTGATTTCTGGTTCTCTTGGAGACTTGAAGATTGAAGAAGCTTTGTGTGATTCCGGCTTGTGTTAATGTGATGTCCCTTGAAATGTTCAAGAACCTTGGGATCACTACTATGATGAAATATTCATCACACATCACCGTTGTTGATGCTTCCTCAAGGCAACCTCTAGACCTTGTAGAAGACTACCCATTGAAGGTTGGAGAGTGTCTTGTCCCAACTGATTTCATTGTGATAGATATGGTTCAAGCAGCAAGGCTACTTCTTCTTCTAGGGACACCCTTTTGATATATCATGGTTTTTACCCGTTTTTAGACCATGATATAAGTGTTTTTATAGAGTTTTTTTGTTATTTTAGAGTCCTATTAGAGTCTTTACAAGATGGAGTACATTTAGAGCTTATTGGGAAGTTTTGGAACTTATTGGAGTATTCTAGAGTAGCAGCTGAAGTGATGAAGTCGGAGCTGAATTTACATGAAGGGTGTCGATCGACACCAGTGAAGGCGGCCGAGTTTCACGATTTCCATCTTGAAAAGGAAATTGTGCCAAGTTTGAAGGAATTACAAGATTGCCCCCGACGAAAGTTTCCTCTATAAATAGTTTTCAGGCATTGTTTAGCCAAACACCTTATCATTAGTTTCTGTTTTTGAGACCTAGAGAGAGATTGATCCTAAGCTTTTGGGGAGATAATTCTGTACTCTTCCAAGAAGTTTTTGAACCCCTGTATCATTCTCTATTCTTATTTTATGCAAGTTATTTCAGTCATGATTTGTGTTTTCATCTCTATGTCTGAGTAGCTTGCTAGTTAGGTTAGGGTGATTTAGGGTTGATAAAGAGTCTGTAGAATTATTATTGTTTTTAGGGAAATCAATTGGATCTTTATCTTGATTTGTGCTTAACTTGATTTCTTAATTGATCACTTAGAAATCAAACCCTAGGTTATTTAATAGATGCGAGAGCATTATTAGTAAATTGAGCTAATCATAGATGAGCAAAATATCTATTCGCAAAGAGATTTGGTTTAGATATTTTGTGAACAATCGAACCTGTCTTTATTGCTTACCTTAGTTGTTTGAATTTGCAAAGAGATTTGAAATTATGGAATTTAGGCATAGATAACTTCTGCAACGAGAGTTGATTGGTTTTAACTTAGTGTTTCGAGTTCTAGACGGTTCTTAATAATTCCCTAATAGCATAATTTCTGCATTCTCTGATTCAACCTGATAATTACCCTTGCCTAGCGCCTTAGTGTCCTGAACTTTAACCACTTTTAATCTCGTTTACTTTCTCGCTTAGTTGCTCAATTTACTTTTACTTTATTTGACTTAGCATAATTCGAACCTAGAATTCATAGTGTAGCATCTACTTCCTTTGGGATTCGATAACCCCTTATACTTCAACTGCATTGTTGTGCACTTGCAGTGTTGATTTATTTGGGTAAAACTTTGACCCTATCAAGTTTTTGGCGCCGTTGCCGGGGAAGTAATAGCTGCCTACGAAATCTAGTATTAGGATTTTGACTAGGTTTTATTTTTGTTTTGGTTACTGGCGTTTTTAGTTTCTTATTTTTGGTTTCAGGTGCATGCCCAGTACCAGAAGAAACAAGGAAAAGGAACTAATCACACTCAACCAGGAACTCGGCCGTCTCGAACGCACAAACCGAAAATCTGCAAGAGCGTCGATCGACACCAACACTAGCGTCGATCGACACCCTGCGCAGACAGAGATGGCGCAGCCTGTGATTATGATTCGCGATGAGGCTGGTAACTTCACAGACCTGGACGACAATAGGAGAAACAATCGTGGCCAGAGACTTGATGATAATGGAGCGGTTATCATCGAGCAAGCAATACAAGCCGCACATGCAGACGTTGGACGCAGAAGAACACTTGGTGAATACAACAGACCAGACCAGTTCTATGCTAATAGAGCTGCGATCCGTCCTCCTGCATTCCAGAGGAATGACTTCGAGCTGAAGCCTGCTTACTTCACACTGGTGGCTCATCATCCTTTCCATGGTCTTCCTCAAAAGCACCCCATGGACCACATTGAGAGATTTGAGGACTTGGCATCAAGCATTAAGGCTAATAGAGTGTCCAATGATTATCTCTTCTGCAAAATTTTCCCTTACTCGCTTGCTGGAGATGCATCATACTGGCTGAAGCAGTTGGATCCAGGATCCTTGACCACTTGAGAAGAAACAAAGAATGCATTCTTATGCAACTTCTTTGATGACGCAAGATCCGAAGAGCTGAGGATAAAAATCACTGCATTCTCTCAAGGACCCACTGAAGCATTCAAAGCTTCCTGGGTGAGGTACAGATCTTACCAGAGGGACTGCCCACATCATGGTTTCAGCGAGCCGCAACTTCTCGGAATCTTCTACCGAGGGATCGATTGGAGGTACCAGATGGCGTTAGACGCTGCAAGCAATGGCAACTTCAATACCAGATATCCAGATGACGCGATGGTGCTTATAGAGAATTTGGCCTCTTGTAACAGCACCAAGAATGCAGATTTTGAGAGGAAACAACATGCTGATGCAAATGGAGGAAGCCAAATAGCTGAGGTTAAAAGGAAGCTGGACCTCTTGGTGGGGAAGAAGCAAGTTCACTTTGCAAATGAGGTGGAGACATTTGAGCCTAATGAAGAATGTGAAGAAGAGGATGTCAACTACATCAATGGAGGTGGTTTTCAAGGCCAAAGGTTTGAGAACCAGCAAGGGAACATGAGTTTCAATGGGAATTATCAGAAGAGCTCCTTCACAGGAAATCAAAACTCTTCTGGTTATACTCAAAAGCTCCCATTCCAGAATAGCAACTACACAAGGAGCTATGGTTTTTCTTCTTACCAAAAGCCTCCTGCACAAGACAATAAGATGGAGTCTATGCTAGAGCAAATTCTGGAAGGACAGCAGAAGATGACAGTGGATTTCAATGGGAAGATTGATTCACTGTACCAAGACCTGAATGGAAAGATTGAGAGCTTGAACTCTCATATGAAGAAGCTGGATGTTCAAGTTGCTCAAACTGCAGGAGCTGTTAACAGGCAAGAAGGATTTCTTTCAGGAAAGACTGATACCAATGCCAAACGCCATGTGAACGCCATCACATTGAGAAGTGGGAAGAACCTTCCGCCTGTGTGATAACTAGCTTTTTCTCAGAGATTATCAAACCTAAAGCATAGTCAAGTCATTGTAATACTTCAGGATGTCAATCCAACCTTGGGGTGAAAGATACTAGGAATACAAAAAATTTATGAAGCTAAGCAATATTCGGTTTAATTGGGTAAGAATTCTAAAAACAATTGCTTGCGGTATTTAAACAGACACGAAAACAATTTTACAAATCCCACAGAAGGGTTATACTACTACTAGATGACTCCTAAACAATAAAACAACTGATGTACTAATTTTACAAAATCAAAACTTAAAACCGGATTATCTAGACAAATATATGCTAAGTGGCAAGATTTTCGAAAACTACTTCTAAAAATCAAACGGTTACCAAATCAATTACAGACATAAAGCAAGACTCTAGACAATTTCTAAAATATTAAAAATAGCTCAAACACGATTTTACAAATTTATTAAAACTCTATTGCATAATTAAGCTAATTTAAAGATTTTTAGAGAAAACAATTAACTTTGAACAGGGAGAAAATGATTTTTAGTTTTCAAATATTAAAAACAGATTCAAGGTTGGGATTCATTATTAGGGAGGTTGAAAATTCGAACTTGGGTTTTGAAAACATATTTTTTTACACTTTTTTAGTGCCTGTCTCTTATACACATCTAGATGTGTATAAGAGACAGCCATCAGTGTCGATCGACACCAGGAGCTGTCTCTTATACACATCTAGATGTGTATAAGAGACAGACCCAACCCATGGTGTTTGGTGGAAAGATAAGGTGAAGAACATTAAGCATAGATCTTAAAAAGTGGCTTAACTAGCTCCCTAAACATCCATGGTGTATGGGAAAGGATGAGCTAGTCTCTTGGATTTGGTTTTAAGGGATTTCCTAAGTCTTTTTGGGACAAGAAAATCCCTAGATTAAAGAGATCTCCATCGAGAATCTCTAGACCTTAAAACCCCCAAATCCAAGAAGAGAATTAGATGAAGAACAAGAAAATACCCAAAATCTAGTTTTCAACCCCCTTAAATCATCCCAACCCCAAACCTTGGTGGATTACTCACAACTCATGTTCATACCTCTCTTAAACATAAGTTTAGAGCTGATGAACATAAGCGGTTTTTAAGAAGAAGAAGGATTTGACTTTAGAAGGATGAAGATACTTGAAATTTATACAAAATACAAGAGTTTTTAAGAAGAGAAATAGCAAGAAACAATCAAGAACTATCCAGAACAAGTAAGAACAATCAAGAACAAGAGAAAGCTTATAAGATAAAAAGACTTGATTAAAAACTGACTGATTATTACAAGCACACACACACTCCTTATATAGAGTTTTAAACATGGCTATTGGCCTTAAAAGAGGGGTCAAGGGGCAAGGGACAAGGGGCAAGGGACAAGGGGCAAGGGACAAGGGCAAGGGACAAGGGACCTCTCTAATCCCACTTTTACTAAAGCATAAACACTTTTTGGAGCACTTGCAAGTGGTATCTTTTTGACTGTAGAGGCTAAATCGCAATGAAAGCTAACTCAATTTCCTAAAACTCTCATTAAGACTGTAGAGGCTAAATCGCAATGAAAACCCTTCATCCGAGCTGATCGTTCAGTTTGGTCGCCAAACTTCCAGACGGACATGTTGTTACTTAAATAGCCGTATCTTCTGAACCACTGACCATAATAACTTGAAATAACCTCTGAACGAAAGGTAACTCATTTTTCTATGCGTTTGATGAAGATTGCGGAGGCTGAATCGGAATGGAAAGTCTTTGTAGAGTCTGATCTTTAAGTCGCTTTAGGTGGCATGGATTTGAATCGGATGCAACATCTCGGTACAGCAAGTCAGATGACATCAATTTGCTCTCTACTTGTTCCTAGCTCATCATCTTATGTTTCCAGCTTCCACATTGTCGCCAAATCCATAGAATAACCTGAAATGATGCATATATACAAAAGAAAATGCAAATGCAAATGCAAATGTTCTAAATCCTATAAATGATCAAATACTATGTTTATACTTAGCTATAAATAAAATATGGATGAAAACTTATTCTAAATGCATGATAAATATGCGAAATATATGAGTATATCACTGTGCAGAAAAGAGGACTTAGTGCTGAAGAATTCGAGGAGTTTGAAGACATTGAAGATGAAGCAATTGATGTTGTGGAGCCAGTATCGATCGACACTGCTGAAGAGTGTCGATCGACACCCATGGAAAATCACGACGAAGCAAGCAAGCTCGACGCGAAGAACTCGACTTCAAAAGCAAGTGTCGATCGACACCAGGAGGGTGTCGATCGACGCTCTTCCCAGACGACCCCAGATTAGCCCAAGAAAACGAAAGTTGCAGCAGAAAGGGTCTACAAACCAAAGATCTCTTTCCCCTTGATACCAAAGAAGTCTAAGAATGAGCTACTTGATGCCATATGCAAGGCTATCATGGATAGACTAGTGGTTGAAATCCCTTTGATGGATGCCATTAGAACCACTCCAGTGATAAAAAGATACTTGAAGTGGATGATGACCAAGAACATGGACATGGAGGAATGAGTGATGATGATATCAGAGCAAGTTAGTGCTGTCATTCAGAACAGCCTTCCAGAAAAACTCTCCGATCCTGGAAGCTTTGTTCTTGATTGCTCCATCTTTTCAGACAAATTTGGGAGGTCTCTCTACGATTTGGGTTCAAGTGTTAACTTGATGCCTCTTTCAGTTGCTCTTAGGCTGGATATGACAGATTTCAAAGCCACCAGAATCTCCTTAGTCCTTGCTGATCGTTCTGTAAGGATCCCTGAAGGTGTCCTGGAAGATGTTCCTATCAAAGTGGGAGATTGTTTGATTCCCACAGACTTTTTGGTGTTAGCTTATGATGAGAAACCCAAAGATCCTCTCATTCTTGGCAGACCATTCTTGGTTACAGCTGGAGCCATCATTGATGTAAGAAAGGAAAGAATTGCGCTGAACGTTGGTGACTTGGTGATGAATTTTGACATGGAGAAGCTGATGAGAAGACCAACAATCGATAGACATACCTTCTATGTCGATTCACTCACCAACCTTGCTGAAGAGATTTTCCATGAGGACCATCCTACAGATCCTTTGGAAAGAGCATTGACGACCTCTACAAAGGAGGCTGAGAACTTAGACGATGCCTCTGCGGGTTACACAAAGATGATGGATGCTAGTGAGCAAGTACTGCAGCTGGTCGCACAAGAGGAACTCGTTACCACATCCGCGAAAGCTGCGAAACTAGGCGACTGGAGTGAGGCTAAAGCTCCAAAAGTTGAGCTGAAACAGCTCCCTGCCGGGCTAAGGTATGCTTTTCTTGGTCCTAATTCAACTTATCCTGTCATTGTGAATGCTTTCTTAAACAATGCAGAGCTCACTTTATTGCTAAGCAAGCTGCGAAAATTTTGCAAAGCTCTTGGCTATTCTCTTGATGACATTTCAGGTATCTCACCAGACTTGTGCATGCATCGGATTCACCTTGAGGATGAGACGAAGTCATCGATTGAACATCAAAGGAGGCTGAATCCGAACCTGAAGAAAGTAGTCAAGAAGGAGATCATGAAGCTCTTGGAAGCTGGGATCATCTATCCCATTTTGGACAGTGCTTGGGTCAGTCCAGTTCATGTGATTCTTAAGAAAGGAGGAGTCACAGTGGTGAAGAATGAGAAGAATGAGAAGAATGAGATGATTCCTACAAGGGCTGTGACTGCACACAGGATGTGCATAGACTACATGAAGCTGAATGCTGCGACCAGAAAGGATCACTTTCCTTTGCCTTTCATTGATCAAATGCTGGAGAGATTGACGAATCATCCCTACTATTGTTTCCTTGATGGCTATTCATGATTCTTCTAGATTTCAATCCATCCAGATGATCAAGAGAAGACCACGTTTACATGTCCTTATGGCACATTCGCATATCGCAGAATGCCATTCGGACTTTGTAATGCTCCTGCGACCTTCCATCGATGCATGATGTCAATCTTCACAGACATGATTGAGAAGTTTATGGAGGTCTTTATGGATGAATTTTCTGTTTATGGGTCATCTTTTAAAGGCTGACTGGACAACTTATGCGCAGTTCTGCAGCGTTGTGAAGAGAAGCACTTAGTCCTGAAATGGGAAAAGTGCCACTTTATGGTTAGAGATGGAATTGTACTTGGGCACAAGGTTTCGGCAAAAGGAATCGCAGTAGACCGCGCCAAGATTGAAGCGATGACGACTTTGCAAGCACCTGATTTTGTGAAATCAGTGAGGAGTTTTCTGGGTCATGCTGGGTTCTATAGAAGATTCATCAAGGATTTTAGCAAGATTGCAAGGCCACTCACTGCTCTTCTCTGCAAAGACGTGAAATTTGAGTTCACTGCGGAATGCCATTCAGCCTTTGAACAGATCAAGTAAGCCTTGGTGAGTGCTCCAATTGTTCAACCTCCAGACTGGGATTTACCTTTCGAGGTAATGTGTGATGCCAGCGACTTCGCAGTAGGCACGGTATTGGGACAGAAGAAGGACAAGAAGCTTCACGCCATTTACTATGCCAACAGAAGTTGGATGATGCTCAAAGGAACTATGCAACTACGGAGAAGGAATTGTTAGCTGTAGTGTTTGCCTTTGAGAAGTTTAGACAGTACCTTGTTGGCTCAAAGGTAATTGTTCATACTGATCATTCAGCATTGAAGTACTTGATGCAAAAGAAGGATGCAAAACCAAGATTGTTGAGATGGATCTTGCTTCTTCAAGAGTTTTACATAGAAGTTAAAGACAAGAAGGGAGTTGAAAATGGAGTAGCTGACCATCTCTCAAGGATTAGGATCGAAGATGACGTCCCAATTGATGATTTTCTGCCTGAAGAGAATGTCTACTATGTTGAGACTCGTTTTCAAGCCATAAGTTCGGAGCTTTTACAACCTTTTTTAGAGACAACCCCAGTGTCGATCGACACCCCATCTGATCATTCGAGGAAAATCACGATTCGACGATTCGAAGTCTGAAGAACTCAAGAGTGTCGATCGACACCATCGATAGTGTCGATCGACACCAGACGCCAACGTCAACATCACTTAGCAAGATCTTGAATGACGTATTTCGACAACCCATCTTTGCTCTATCTGATGCCAATCGACCGTGGTATGCTGACATTGAGTATGCTGGACACTTTGCTACTTTCAAGACAGTGTCCAAGGTTCTTCAAGCAGGTTTTTGGTGGCCTACTATGTTCAAGGATGCACAGCTGTTCATAACTCAATGTGATGTTTGTCAAAGGATAGGAAAGATAAGCAAGAGACATGAGATGCCACAGAACTTCATCCTTGAAGTTGAAGTCTTTGATTGCTGGGGTATTGACTTCATGGGCCCTTTCCCTTCATCTTTTGGGAAGCAGTACATCTTGATTGCTGTGGACTATGTCTCTAAGTGGGTGGAAGCAATTGCTTCTAAAACCTATAATGCTGCGGTGGTTCTTAAGCTATTTCGGACCATCATTTTCCCAAGATTCGGAGTGCCTCAGATTGTTATTAGTGATGGTGGTTCTCACTTTATTAACAAGGTATTCAACAAGCTGTTGAAGAAGCATGGTGTTCAACATCGTGTGGCTACTCCTTATCATCCCCAAACGAGTGGACAAGTTGAAGTCTCCAGCAGACAAATCAAGCAAATCTTGGAGAAGACAGTGGGAAAGAAAAGGAAGGATTGGGCTGCAAAGTTAGATGATGCACTTTGGGCTTACATGACTGCCTACAAGACGCCACTTGGGACTACACCATTCCAGCTACTCTATGGCAAAGCATGCCATCTTCCAGTGGAATTGGAACACAAGGCACACTGGACTATCAAGAAGATGAATTTCGACTTGAAGCCTGCTGCAGAAAGGCGTCTAGTACAGCTCCATGAGCTCGACGAACTTCGCTATCATGCTTATGAGAATTCAAAGATCTACAAAGAAAGGACTAAGGCATATCATGATAAGAAGATCGTCTCCAGACAGTTCGAACCAAATGATCAGGTACTTCTGTATAACTCTCGTTTACAATTGTTTCCAGGTAAATTGCGTTCACGTTGGTCAGGTCCTTTCACCATCAAAGAGGTCAAACCATATGGAGCCATTGTCCTGACAAACTGATAGGGCTCAGGTTTTACCCTAATAAAACTATTGCAAGTGCACATCAAATGCAATCGTAGTATAAGGGGTATCGAAATCCCAAGGGAAGTAGATGCTACACTAAGGTTTCTAAGTTCGAATTATGCTAGGTTGAATAGATAATTAAAAGTAAAAGACAGTGAATAACTAAAAACGGTGTAAGTTCAGGAGACGAAACGCTAGGTTCAGGGAAATTCTCAGGTGATCTAAATTGTAGGTCTAGACAGAATGTTAGGAATTATGAAGATCTGTTCTAGAACTCGGAACACAACAATAAAATCAACCAACTCTCGCTGCGGAGATTATCTATGTCTAAACCCTAGAATTCCAAATCTCTTTGCAAATTCTAACAATTCAAACAAGCATTAAAGTTCAGGTTCGATTGTTCACAAAATCCCTAAACCAAATCTCTTTGCGAATATGTATTTTGCTCATCTAACATTAGTTCAGGTAATCAATAATACTCTCGCATCTATTAATTAACCTAAGATCAGATTCTAGGTC
>JAHZTW010000004.1:72258200-72278383 GCA_020283515.1 Alliaria petiolata | reverse complement strand
TGGGTAGATGAGAGTCTAGTCTTGTATGCATCACTTGTCTTTTACCTTTAGCATTATGCATGAAGTTTAATCCTTTTTGAGTGAAACCCTTATGCGAATTGGAAGCCACATGAATTGAGATCATTTTTATTTCAAAGCCTAGTCCCTTAGCTAAATGAATTCACTTGCATTGCATTGACATGATTCACGGTTTGCAATAAATGAATGTTAAAGAGTTTGTTGGATAGGGAGACTTATCTAGATTGAGATCTTTGTGCATTTGATTGTTGTGATGGGCATGGCTAACTCGTTTGGAGTAGGATGAAATCAAATGCACCTTAGAATTAAGAACTAGGACATTGAGTTGATTGTATTTGTAGGCATTTTTGGATGATGAGCTCCCACCTTTAAGCCTCTCTCTTGGATTTGTCATGTTTGTTTGCTTGAGGGCGAGCAAAAGGCAAGTTTGGGGGAGTTGATATACTCATAAATTAGCATATTTTAGCATGCATTTTAGATAGCTTTGCATCCATATATGCATTCATTTGGTTACTTTTAGTCCAAATTGCATCCATATTAGAGTTTAGTGAGTTTTAGCATAGGTTTGTGCATATTTGTACATATTGAGTCTTTATCAGGTACTTTGGAGGCTTGGAAGGCCTCTATGGAGAGTTGGGTGACAAGGAGGAAGAAGAGAAGGGAGCCAAACAAGAAGTAGACGAGTTTTAGAAGTGTATCGACCTCGTATCGACCTACTAAGGTCGATATGGCCCGGCAGGGAGAAAACGAGCTGCGTGTCGGACGTTTGTACCAACCTACCAAGGTCGATACAGGGGCCACCCGGAATTTTGGAAGGAGCGTATCGGGCATTTGTGTCGGACTGCTAAGGTCGACACAGTCCTTGAAGAAAACTTTTAGCAGCGTATCGAGCTGTGTATCGACCTAGCAAGCTCGATACGCTGCCCGATTTTTAGACCTTAACCGGGTCAATACCCGGTTTGTTCCGGGTTGACCCGGGTCGTCAACTGTTCATTATAAATAGTAAAAGACCTAATTTTTCCTAAGTATCTTTTAATATTTTGTTCTTGCTTAGAAAACCTTCCCTTTTGCTTTCTAAGTGATTTTGTAAGACATTTCTTTGAAGTTTATGCAATTTAGCACTTGTCTTTATTAATCTTTCATTCTCTATCTCTCTAATCATGTTTAACTCTATTTCTTTCATAGGATTTGAGGGTTTAACCATGAATAGTGAGTAGTTTCATTAGGGTCTAAGGATGGGTTAGATCTATGGTGTTTTAAGGGTTAATCTTGATGTCTAGGATTAAATCTTCTCATTTCCCTCCTTGTTTAGTGTTCTAAATGCTAGTTTGGCCATGATCAAGCTAAAACTAAGCCTTAGGGAATTTCACACCCACAAGGTGTTTGATGAAATTCTCCAACCAACTAATCAAGGGATTTACATTCCTAGCTCATGGAAGTGATTGTCTAAGGTGTTTATTAGCAATTTAGAACTGTTTCATAATGCTTGTTAGATTCCTTTTCACAAATGAAAGTTTGATCTTGATTAGGATGATTAATGAAGAGATTAGTGCCATGAAAGTGGATTAGTCTAGCTATTGAGTTCTAAGCTTAAGGATTAGCATATTATGTTATTGATTGACATCAAAGATTGATTCTTGGAACACCTTAGGTTGATAACCCCATCCTTGGATTCGTTTTAGTCTTTTGATAATCTTGATTAGTAGTTAATTAGCTTCAATTTGGCTTGTTTAATCACTTAGGTTGTTAGTTAAACCCCAAAACTTTATTTCTAGCTTGGATTAAGAAGTTATATGCATTCGTAGTGTCTTAACCATTTCCATATGGATTGATCCTCAAGTACCTACAATGACATGAGTGGGTTTGAGTAATTGTTTATATATAAGCAAAAATCTACTTATCAACTTGTGACAAACTTACTTGTTTAGAACCGGTGAAACCGAGTAGCAATATTTCTGTTTCACAGGTCCAAAAAGAGAACTTACCAGAAGAAGCAAAAAGAAGTGTGTCATTGATTAGTGACGTGGAGCAGCAGACCAGCTTTGTGCCAGAACCAGTTCCTAAGTCATTCTCTTATGACTATCCAAAGCACTGTAAGGAAATTGATTTGGTTAGGACAGAGCCTAGTTTGTTTGTTCTTGTTTCTTCTCAAGATGAAAAACGTTTTGGTTTGGAAAATATGAAAGAGATTTGTGTTTAGTTTTTGATAGCATAATCCAATCTTGTGAAAATTTTAAATCTGAAAAGCTTTTTATGGCCAATTGTTTTCTGTTTGATGATATGCTTGATAAGTAGCATGGTTCATGTGTGAATTCTAAGATTGATTTCTGGAGTAGTTATAAAAAAACTCGAATGAAAAAGAGCGCTGATTGGAAAACTGTTTTTAAAACAAAACATGGTTTACTTGAATGGTTAGTGATGTCGTTTGACTTAGCTAATGTTCCTAGTACTTTGATGAGATTGTTGAATCATGTTTTGAGTCCATTCACTGCAATTGTTGTTGTTGTTGTCTATTTTAATGACATTCTGGTCTATAGCAAACACTTAGATGAACATGCTGAACATTTGAAACTTGTTTTAATTGTTCTAAGTGAAGGAAAGTTGTTTGTTTTGAAAAGGACTACCTGTTGCACATATAATTTCGTGTTTTTAGTCTTTGTTGTGAGTGCACAGGGTATGCAAGCTGAAGGAATAAAAGTCCATACACAGAAAACGTGGCTACACTTGTGGTTAAAGATTTTGTTGTTCGTCGTGACTATGAGTCGCTGGAGCGTAGAGGAAACAAGCAATAACAAAAGCAAGCCAGTAAAAGGCGTTGCAGATTGATCTTTGAACATGGTGATTTGGTTTCAGTTCAAATGAGGAAGGATCATGTTCTAGACCAAAAGAAACTAAAACTGATGCCAAGGATCAATGGTCCATTCAAAGTCGTGGAGAAAATCAGTGACAATGCCAATCAAAATGACTTGCAAGTTAAGTATGACGTGAGTTTAAGTTTCTATGTTTCTGACTTTTTGTTGCAGATAAACAAGATTTGAGGACAAATCTTTTTCAATAGGAGGGGTATGATACAATCATGAGAAGCAACTAAGATGATCAAATGGGAGCTAAGCCTGAACCCGAGGAAGCTATGCTCGAACCTAAGGAAACTGAGCTTGAACCAGGGGATGCAATGCTTGAACCTGATCAATCATGGAAAGCATCAAGGAAGAAGGACATTATGTCGAGCTCAAACGTGACGACGAGCTCAAGCATATGACTCGTGCAAGCGTTATTTTTCTCGGTGGCCCGACCGACTGATTTACTTGTCTCTGCCATCACCACGTGACCTTTTCCCGTGTTTTGGCCTCACTCACACGGTTCCGCAGAGGACTTCCCGGAAGTTCACCAATCCTGGTCCTACTCCAGCATAAGCACGCTTAACTCTGGAGTTCTCTTGGGGTGAGTGGCCGGAAAAGGTAAGTGCAATTTGATGACATAGGTAGCCAAAAACAATCCATTTAAACTTATTCAAATGGGCCGGGCCCGGATCGTTACAATTCTCCCCCACTTAACGGGAATTCGTCCCCGAATTCTCATCCCGCTAGTGTGAACCCTAACCCCCAAACCCCAAGCTAGTCTCCTGGGACAGAAGCAGTTTGACTTCCCTTGGCTCTGATACCACTAGTAATGTCCCGACCGCCCCTACCGGCGAGTCACCCATCCCTATGTCGGGTTCGTGGGCCCCACCCCTGTCCGACGGTCGGTGCAATATTTTTTCTCGGTGGCCCGACCGACTGATTTACTTGTCCCTGCAATCACCACGTGACCTTTTTCCGTGTTTTGGTCTCACTCACACGGTTCCGCAGAGGACTTCCCAGAAGGTCACCCATCCTAGTGCCACTCCAGCATAAGCACGCTTAACTCTGGAGTTCTCTTAGGGTAAGTGGCCGGAAAAGGTAAGTGCACTTTGATGACATAGGTAACCAAATCAATCCATTTAAACTTATTCAAATGGGCCGGGCCCGGATCGTTGCAATTCTCCCCCACCTAAGCGTGCTTATGCTGGAGTATGACTAGGATGGGTGACCTTCCGGGAAGTCCTTTGCGGAACCGTGTGAGTGAGGGAAAAACACGGGAAAAGGTCTCGACCGCCCCTACCGGCGAATCACCCATCCCTCCGTCGTGCTCGTGGGCCCCGCCCCTATCCGACGGTCGGTGCGTTATATTTCTCGGTGGCCCGACCGACTGATTTACTTGTCCCTGAAATCACCACGTGACCTTTTCCCGTGTCACTCACACGGTTCCACAGAGGACTTCCCGGAAGGTCACCCATCCTAGTCCTACTCCAGCATAGGCACGGTTAACTCTGGAGTTCTTTTAGGATAAGTGACTGGAAAAGGTAAGTGCACTTTGATGACATAGGTAGCCAAATCAATCCATTTAAACTTATTCAAATGCGCCGTGCCCGGATCGTTACAAGTGGTATCACAAACTAGTTCTGTCCTAGGAGACTATCTTGGGGTACACTGGCGGGATCCGAATTCGGGGACGAATTCCCTTTAAGTGGGGGAGAATTGTAACGATCCGGGCCTGGCCCATTTGAATAAGTTTAAATGGATTGATTTGACTACCTATTCATCAAAGTGCACTTACCTTTTCCGGTCACTTACCCCGAGAGAACTTGTAACGATCCGAGCCCGGCCCATTTGAATAAGTTTAAATGGATTGATCTGGCTACCTATGTCATCAAAGTGCACTTACCTTTTCCGGTCACTAACCCTAAGAGAACTTCAGAGTTAAGCGTGCTTATGTTGGAGTAGCACTAGGATGGGTGACCTTCCGGGAAGTCCTTTGCGGAACCGTGTGAGTGAGGCCAAAACACGGGAAAAAGTCACGTGGTGATTGCAGGGACAAGTAAATCAGTCGGTCGGGTCACCGAGAAAAAAATAACGCACCGACCGTCGGACAGGGGCGGGGTCCACGAGCCCAACGGAGGGATGGATGACTCGCCGGTAGGGGCGGTCGGGACGTTAATAGTGGTATCAGAGTCAAGGGAAGTCAAATTGGTTCTGTCTCAGGAGACTGTCTTGGGGTTTGGGGGTTAGGGTTCACACTAGCGGGATGAGAATTCGGTGACGAATTCCTGTTAAGTGGGGGAGAATTGTAGCGATCCGGGCCCGGCCCATTTGAATAAGTTTAAATGGATTGATTTGCCTACTTATGTCATCAAAGTGCACTTACCTTTTCCGGCCACTTACCCTAAGAGAACTCCAGAGTTATGTGTGTTTTTTCCATTGGGTTTTTCAGGAAAGGTTTTAATGAGCCAATTGATTTACAAACTTTATAAGGACCATTAATAAGCAAGGATTTCGACCAAGGGAAGGGAATGCAGCTGAAGAGTCAAGTTCGACCAAGGAGGGCAAGAGACATTCGTTGAATCTAGCCAAGAGTCATTCAACTCATTTATTTTCGGTCTTGGTCTTTCTTAATTAATGTTGCATTGTTTTTAACACATTTTAGTCTAGTTTTATACAAAGTATTTCTTATAAATAATCTTGTAAACCCATTAAAATAATCAGACCCTTTTTTATTTATTTGAGAGTGATTCTCTTTTGTTCTTTGTGAACATTTCCTATCCTTGGTGTGTAATATCCATTGATCAAACCTTAGTTCGTCTTGGTGCGTCATATCCAAGGGTTTAAGAGATTGTTTGGTGCGTCATATCCATTAAATCGACCTTGAATTCGTCTTAGTGTGTCATATCTAAGGAATTCAAGTTGGGGTATATCAGAAGTCATTCCGCAACTTCTGTGCGACCTTTCGATCCATCTTACCTTGTTCTTTGAGGATTAAGTTCTAAAGCCTATCCATCTATCCAAATCCAACTAAAGAGTGCCGATTCTTGGGAGGATCATATCAAATGGAGTAGAAGAAGATGAAGGAAAGAGACTGCAAAAGCTGTTGTGGAGTCCTTCTGTGTTTTCTTTTTGTAGGTCACATTTTCTCCCTTGTGACCAAGTTTTCTGTTCCTATTTGATTTTCATATTTCTTTTGCTCTCTCTCTTTGTTACCTTAAATACTTTATGTATGCAAAGTATATTGTCCTCAAGAAGTAACACGAAATCCTAAATGGATCCCAAGCCATCAAAACTATATTATTGTGCTATTCTGATTCACAGATCCAACTTGCAGCTTAGATTCAGATCTCACAATCAAGAAATCCAATTTGTGATAATAAAAGAATATAATAAGAGAAACTAATGATAAAATTCCTCATCCACAAATCCTACATTTAGACTTTGATTGATGATGATAATATTCAAGGCTCAAGCAAAAATTTGGCACAAATGAAAAATTTTAAAATATTAATTTTTTATTTTTAAAAATATTATTAAAGGTTCTACCAATGGAAGAGCAAAAAGTTAAGATCTCTTACAAAAGTTTTTAGAATTAAGCGATAGAAAATTTATAATAAAAAATTGGTTAAGAACCCTAATTGATTATATAAGAGCATGTGCAACGGTAGAACCTCTTATGAGGTTCTTATCAATTTTTTTATTATAAATTTTATCTAAGAATCCCACATCTTCATTAATTTATTTTTTCTCCTCCAATGGTAAAACCTTTGATGGGTTCTTAATAAAAAAAAAAATTATGAAAATTATTTTATTTTAGAAAAAGTTTATTTTTTTTGAATAAAACATAAAATATATTGCATTGAATCCGGCGAATTAGACATCGACACGTGGCACTAAGAACCCACTAAGAACCAGCTCTTAAAGTTCTTAATTAAGAACCAATTCTTAGTAATAAAATTATTTTTCATTTAATTTTAATCTTTTTTGCATTAAGAACTCACTAAGACTAAGCATTTTAATTTTCTCCAAGAATCCGGAATCCTCGAATTTTCCGACAACAGAGACATCGATAATATACCTTATCGGATAAACATTTAAACACAGACAACACAAATAAAATTTGAACATCTTTTATTGTTTATGTGATCATAATTCTAAGTTCAACATTCTTTTCTCCCAAAACCGAATTGTGTTTTTTTTTTTTTTTAATAAAAACAATTGCTCTCGAAGAGTGTTTAGAGCTTAGGGGCTGCAAAGATTCTAGCCTCCAAATTCAACATCCCACAAAGCTCCGGATTCAAACTCTTCCTGATCGACGAATAAACCTCACCGTTCCATTTCTTCGCCACCAGTTTCTCCCCAAGGCGCCCACTAGCATCCACAACTCCTTCTTCACTATTATGCGCCGCCGAGTCAACGATCCCCAAAGCCACCGCTTCTTCTCCTCTGATCTTTGATCGGAACATCGCCGCGAAGTAATTCGGCATCGAAAGCCCGATGTCCACCTCGCTCAGGTACAGAACCCCACGGTCTTTCCTCATGAAAACATAGTCGTGGCTCAGCGCCAGCATCAGGACTCTAATCTCAAATGCCCCTCCGTACTGGAGAAGAATCTCAAATGCCCCTGTTATAACATTGTTTTATTTATTTATTATATTTTAAACGGAAAAGCGTGAAAACACGAAGAAGGGTAGCCGATTTCCTCTAAATTACAAACCAACCTAATAATATCTATTGAGTTCTAAATCTAAATTCGGCGCACACCTAAATCTAATTCCGGCCCAAACCCAAACGAAAAACAACTTCTAAATCCCTAAAATTTCGATCAAACTGCTAACTTTTCCACAACTTTTCATCGGACCCTTTTCATCTTCATCGGACTTTAATCGTTTTACCCCGAGTCCGAACCCAAACCACCGATCAAATTCGTATTTATCGACCTCATGGCGCCGCGTACTAAAGGAGGAGTTCGGTTGAGAACGCCGGATGATACTTCATCGCCGCCGCCGTCGAGTTCAAATCCGCCGGCGAAGAAGAAAACAGAGGCGGAGAAGCGTCCTGCGGCACCCCGAGGAAAAGAGAAGAAGCCGAGGAAGAAATCAAAATCAAAAGACGGAACTGCCGATCGTACCAGTCGTACTAGTTTGACAGCAATATACTAAATCAGATTTCTTATTTTTGCAGCATGATGATGATGATGATGTAGAAGAACCAATGCGGCCTCTCGGATATTTCTTCAATCCCACTGAATATGGAAAAGGATGTAAGCTAAGTACTAACTGCTTGCAACACAAATTTAAGGAGGAAATATTTCCAACTTTGGAAGAGGTTGAGAATAGTTGGTTTCTGAACCACCCGCAGTTCAAACACCTATTTCACATGAAGACTTATGCAACGAGAAAGGTGATGGGGCTGTGGATGTTGCTTCTACCCACGGTACAAACAGAGAAGGGTATACAGGCTTGGTTTGTGGTAAATGGAGTGCCCGTTAGATACTCCATCAGAGAGCATGCTCTCCTCTCGGGACTGTACTGCCACGAGTACCCAACCAATTACCCGAAGTTAGGTGGCAAGAGGTTTTTTAATAACCATTTTAAAGACAAAAATGTTACAGCTGAAGTTGTGCTAAAAGCACTTCAGGGGATGAGGTATGATGGCAGTAGGAATCGGCTAAGGATGGCTGTCCTGTACTTCTTGGCGACAGTGATAAGAGGGAGATCGAAGCATGGAGTAGCCATAGAGCCTTTCATTCTGAGCATGGTTGATAGTCTCGAGCTGTGTGAGACATTCCCGTGGGGACGGTTTACTTTCGATGACAACATCAAAGAGATTGATCATATGGTGAAGCATTTCAAAGAATCGATCACAGAGAAAGCGAGTTGGACATTTCCTGAGTTCCTCAACCCTTTGGAAGTAAGTCGTATTTCCTTATGAGTACAACTAGTCCGAATAGTACAACTATTTTAACTGGTCTAATTATATGTGCAGATTTTGGCGTTTGAATGTATTCCAACCCTAAAGACACAATTTCGGGTGAAAGTAAGAAATGCAGAGGATGATTGTGCACGAATGTGCAAGTGGGAGTTCACGCAGACTGGCACAACTGGATATTCGTTGGATTCAATAAATGAGCATCTTGGAGATACAAAGGTATTTTACTTTTTGTTATACAAAGATTTTCGTCCGAATAGTTCAACTAGTCCGAATAGTTCAACTAATCCGAATAGTACAACTAGTTCGAATAGTACAACTAGTTCAATTTTGACTGACCCTATTTTTTTCCGTTATACTTCAGGACATTACTAGTATTTTGAGTGCTGAGGGTGAGGAAGTAGATCTCATAGAGAGGGTCATGGAAGAGACCCAATGGCAGGACTATGAACTGAAGGATGATTCAGATGTAGCTGACCCTATTGTTGATGGGTGGAACAAGTTTATAATCCGCCAACAAGGGAAGATACTGTGTGAGGATGTCTTAATGGCCGATTTCCAATCCCGAGTTGTCCAAGAAGAAGATGATGTCCAAGAAGAAGATGTCCAAAACGAAGGTGCGGCAATAGGTGAGCGAGCTGAACAAGAACCTGCAGCTGTGATTGAGCCAATAGCCGAGCAAATGAAAATGATGATGAACGTAATGGAAGAAGGGTTCAAGGAAATGAAAGACATGATTCAGGGTTTGGATAGAAGATTGGTAGCTGTGGAGAGCTTCGTGGAAGAGCAAATAAATCCTCCAGATTTTGAGTATGGTGGATACAATGATTTCGGCAGGGAAGAGAGGGAAATGGAGGAGGCTGCTGCGGCTGCAGAGAGGGAGATGGAGGAGGCAGCTGCAGAGGCTGAGAAGGAGAGAGCTCAGGCTGCAGCTGCAGAGAAGGAGAAGGCTGCAGCTGCAGAGAAGGAGAAGGCTGCGGCTGCGGCAGCTGCAGCTGCAGAGAAGGCTGAGAAGGAGAGAGCCGCGGCTAAACAGAAGGAGAAGGCGGAGAAGTAGAGAGCCGCGGCAGCTGCAGAGGCTGAGAAGGAGAGAGCTGAGGCTGCAGCTTCAGAGAAGGAGAAGGCTGCAGCTGCAGAGAAGGAGAAGGAGAAGGTTGCGGCTGCGGCAGCTGCAGCTGCAGCTGCAGAGAAGGCTGAGAAGGAGAGAGCCGCGGCTGAAGAGAAGGAGAAGGCGGAGAAGGAGAGAGCCGCAGCAGCTGCACAGGCTGAGAAGGAGAGAGCTGAGGCTGCAGCTGCAGAGAAGGAGAAGGCTGCAGCTGCAGAGAAGGAGGCTGCGGAGATGATGGAGGCTGCAGAGACCGTGGAGACTGTGGCGGCTGAGGCTAGGGCAGCTGCGGATATAGTGTTAGCGGCTGTGGATAAGGCTATGGAGAAGGCTCTAGCTGGTAAGTGGAGTTTTTTTTCAATGAGCCAAACCATTGGAGATTTATTTTTGATATAATGAGTTTCATCGATTTTTCTTTTTTTTTGTTAGGTGGAGACGATGTCGATACAGTTCAAACTCCTACGAAGTAGAAAATCAACAAACGACCTAGTCTTCAAGCCCAAGCAGCAAAGAAATTAATTAAGAAGCTGAAGAGGAGTAAAACTCCCAAGCGAAAAACAAAAAGGAAGTTGACTCGTTCACGTTTGGCGAAAGATTGTTATTAAGTAACTTAGGCCTTTGAACTTATGTTATTCTGCTATGTTAGAATTTGTCTTTGTGTTTTTCAGGATTTGGACATATATATTTTATGCATGTCTTTTTTTTTGTTAAATTAAACGGTCCAACTAGCAGAACTAGACCAACTAGAACTGAATATATAAAACGTGTGAAGTTAAAAATGGATAAAATATGAAGTCACGTGCGCCGTCAAAAGAGGAAACTTGCGCCGTCAAAAGAGGAAACTTGCGCCGTCAAAACAAAAATTGTATAAAATTTGATCAGTTTTTTATAACATAGTTGTACCCAATTTCAAAACAAAAATTGAATCTAGCTAAAATTTTGTAATCCGTGGTACCATACTCTAAATTAATCATTTTTAGTAGTACTTGTGAAATTTAGTAAACAAACTACATTAACATATTTCTAATGCTATAACTTGTATAAAAATACAAACTTTCATAGTTTTCATGTTTGTGTGGTTAAGATTTTCAAAATAACCTTAAAAGTATAAGGTAGATTGTGTAGACATCAAACATTTTCATGGATCAAACATTTTCAAGGATCATATAATATAATTATGAAATGTTCAAATATGCTTGCACATGTTCTATGGCCTATTTTATGTGGAAACATGTTTACAAATACATTTAGAAATTGTGTTATTGACATTTTTGTAGAAAGCATAGTCGTACTGATTTTCCCAGTTGGACTCGAGTACAACTAAAATGTAGTTACACTAGTTGTACTTAAAACGAGTGGTACTAGTCGAACCAGTCGTACCAAACATATTAGACGCGAAATATAGAGTTGTACTAGTGGTGCCTAGTCATACCTGATAAAAATAACATGCATACAAGTCTCAGTCATACAAAGTTGCACACATAGTTCACATAATTTAAAACATAAACATTACTCTTCACTACCATCAATCTCAAACCATTGAGCCCAGCGTCCACCTCTTCCTCTTCCTCTTCTTCCTCTTCCTCTTCCACGATGTTCTCCAGCTGATGGGAATCTTTTCTGTTGCGGTTTTCCTTTCTTTACCTTATATTTCGGAGGTAAGACTTCTTCTGCATGTATCTCTTCAGGTACAACCCATTCAGACATATGAGGAACTGGATAGATTGTCCTGGAGTATGCCAATTTCCATAGCTCTACCAAATAATATTTGGAGCAAAACTCTTGTAGATGAAGTTCCCTATCTCTACTCATATGGATGGCAGCAGCAATTGCATGCACACATTGGTATCTGTCTATATCAAAATACTTGCAAGAACAAGTTCTCGCAGTCATATCAACCAAATAATTCTTCCCATCAAGCCCAATCACATTGTATTCATGGAGATAGCTGTTTAACTCTTGCACCATGAGTTTCTTTGCATCCACACATCTTAGATCCATTTTGTCCTCCACATAAGGCACAAGCTTCTGTGACAATGAGACTTCAGCGGCAGTCTGCCTATGGGTGTTACACCATTCAGCCAATTTGGCAACAATTACATCAATCATTGGCAACAGCGAGTACTTTCTTACGTTTACAAAAACACCGTTGATAGATTCTACAGTATTGGTGGTATCTATGTTGTACCTTTCTCCTGGAAAATAGAATCTTGCCCATTTTCTCTCATCAACACTTTTGTCTAGATACTCACCAGCAGATGGATATTTCATCCTAAAAGCACAATAAAGTTTTCCAAACTCAACCTCTGTATAAGCATTAGCGCACTCGATAAACTTATTAGCACATGCATCTATGTGGGTGGCAACGTGTCCTTTCACATTCTGTGACAAATGCCTTACACAATACCCATGTTGAGACAAAGGGAACACTTCCATTATTGACTTGATCAAGCTTGGATTCCTATCCGAAATAAACACCATTCCAGGGACATCTGGTGTTACTAACTTCAACCGATTCAGAAACCACGTCCAACTTGCATCTTTCTCACCATCAACTACACCAAAAGCAATGGGATAATGATGATGATCAGGATCCTGAGCCGAAGCAACAATTAGAACTCCACCATATACGTTCTTCAGGTGGGTTCCATCTATAATGATGACTTTCCTCATCGATAGAAACCCTTCTATGCAAGCTCCCAATGCAAAGAATATGTGCTTAAACCTATTCTGCTCATCTAATTCCACACAAGTCCGTGTACCCGGATTCAATTTCTCCAGCATGTACAAATAAGAATACAGCCACCGATAACTCTCCTCAGAACTTCCCCGCACCTCATTAGCAGGTTTGTTTTTTCCTCTCAGCGCTGTCGAGTACGATACTTTCACGCCAAGCCTGCCTTGAACCATATTGATCAACGTTTTGGATTTGGTGTGTCGAATCGACCTGGATAGTCTTCAGCCAAAACAGCTGCAACTAAGTGTGGTGTGCCTTTCCTTTTTTGTCTGATTGTACTTGTAGTAACCCGAGAGCATGTGTGCACCTTGTTGTAAGTGACAATAGTGAAACTATTTGAGTTCATACGCACAGAAGCTCTTAAACCCCACTTGCATCCCTCTTTTTCTCCCCAACATTTTACCACGAAACGTGTGGGTTCAGACTTCTTCGTTTCATACTCAAAACCATTCTCATGTGCACCTTTCTGCAGGAGAGCTTGCAGTCCCTGCCTAGTGTCAAATTCTTGACCTTTATATATATCTAAACCGTCTTCCCATCCATGAATTACTTGCGAGTTTCCATCATAATGTCTGACTTCTGTATCATCATCATACACGAGCTCATATCTTTCTTGCATCTCATTGTCTTGCATGTCATTGTCTTACATTTCACTGTCAGGTATTTCTAAACCATCTCTAGCAGTAGCAAAAAGCTCATCATTACTCTGACCTAGATCAACGTCAACTCAATGATACTCTCTTGAAACATGCACGCTTCCATGACTTTGATCAACATCCTTAATGAACTCCACATGTAGAACACTTCTACATTGATCTTTACTCATTTGTAGTAGATAACCAAATTTTTTTTCGTCATTCCAAATATATGATGGTTTCTTCGTGTTCAAGATTAATGGATAGTAACTAATTTTCAGCTAAGTTGTAGTTGCATCTATCAAAACCTTTCTGCAAATTCCCTCCACTAATCCAGCATAAGTGACATCCTCCAAAGATTTCCTCATCACAAAAGTGTGAATCTCATCTTCTACAGAATTCCATATAATTTTATCACCGTTTTTTGAATATAATCCCCCATAATCAAAACATATGACTGTGCAACCACTGCTACTCATTTCCCCTGAAAACATCAAAAAAATCGTAAGGTAATCTTATCATAGTTTTGCCAATTTTACTAGTCGTACTAACAAACTTTCTGGGTACTACTGGGTACAACTAGAAAGTTTTGTTCATCCTAGTCGTACTAATTCACTTAATATGTCCAGTTATGCTAGTTGTACCCAGTAGTACCCATAAAGTTTCGTTCATCCTATTCGTACTAATTCACTTACTATGTCCAGTTATGCTAGTTGTACCCAGTAGTACCCAGAAAGTTTGGTTCATCATACGAATCATCACGATTTATTACGATGCATTGCTCAGTTAACCAAGATATCCCATTTAATTAACAATATCAGTTTCTAATAGCCTTACCCAACTAGCTCAGTGACTCCAATGAGCAAAAAAAAAAATCAAAAATTTCTTTACTATGAATTTCCCTAATTGAGAAGAAACTATGTATTAATTGCTTTGGTATTGCTTTGCCTATGACATAAACTTGATAATTCAATCATGAAATCGAAAATAGCATAAAAAACAGCAACAACTAACCTTCAATTTCACGCCTCCAAATCGTCAATGGTGGAAACGTGAGAAGAAGAAGACGACGAGAGGTGGGAGCAATTAATTTTTGGTGGTTGGTTTGGTTGGTTTAGAGAATTAATTTTAGGGATGGTTTGAATTAAATTCCTACCCGATTTCTTTTTGTTTTTCATTTTCAATTTGTTTTTTTTTTTATAAATGAAAGACTAAACAGTTCATTCATGAAGGAGAGGGGCATTCAGATTAGAGGGGGGCAGTTAAATTTTCTTCCCCGTACGGAGGGACATTTGAGATTAGAGTCCCCAGCATCAGTCCCGCGGCGGCGGCGTGGCCGTTCAAAGCGGCGATCGTCGGCATCGGGAGATCGAGGAGCACTGCAACCACCGGTTTGAACGATTCGACCATCTGGTGTAGACGCTCCCCGGCAACGGCTTCGGATCCAGAGGATGTGGCCCATGCCAGATCGAATCCGTTGGAGAAGAATTTCCCGTTACCGGTGGTGATGAGGACGGAGCAACGGGTGGATTGAGATTTGGCTTGTTCGAGAAGCGAGAGGATGGAGGCGATTGCGTCGGGGTTGAAAATGTGCTCGTTGTCGCCGGTTAGGGTTAGGAGGAAGAGATCGCCGCGCTTCTCTAACGTGCACATGGTGGTGGTGAGCAAGCGCAGGATTAGGAATGGAGAATAAGAAAGAATTGAAATTGAAATTGAAATTGAACTGCATGAAATGGTGATTTTTGTATAATTGTATTTATGCGAAGAGAGATACCATTTGTCGAAACTGGGTTAGATCGATTCGATACCCTTGTTTTCGCTCGGCCGGTTTAGAAAAGGGTGAACCGGGAAACACCATTATCTAAAACAGCTTTTCTGATCGGCCAGGTCGGATTAATCCGCAGAGAGTATAATTTTCTGTTTCAGATCCAGTACTTAACGTTAGCCTTTCCTGTTTAGAGTACTTGGAATTTCTTCCGTTCATTAATATTTATTGCGAAAATAATTTCAGCAATATTATTTCAAAATCACCTTGAAGAGCTGTGCTCTTACCGCCGTTATACAAAATAGTGTAATAATTTAATCTAAAATTATCAAAGCATAATTATCATATATCCCTTATCTGTTTCTTTTTCTATTTTAAACCGGTTTTCCTTTTTAATAATTTTCTAATTTTCCATCGATTAATGAATACGAAAGTGGAATCTATGGACCTAGAAAAATGACCTCCTTAGAAAGTACTTGTAGGTTTTTCCTATTTCCTTCATACAATTTGTTCCCCTAATCTCTAATCAGATTTTAATTAGATTATCCCTGAGACTTATTACCCGGCGTTATCTAATCCTTCACGACTTATGAGATTTACTGCTCTTGATTGTTTCAGGTACTAAGAATTCGAGTTTTCTTTTCTAAGGCGTGGAACCTTTCGTCTTTCTACCCACAAACATCCATGTCACAGTATCGTCGGACGCATTCCGAGTATTCTACCGTGTTTACTCAAAAGGCTATTATTAAATAGACTTAAACCATATCTATTATATAAAAGATGGCCAACTCTCCCTCTCAGCTTGACATGTCAGCGCTTGAGAGAGTTACATTCATTATTTAATTTTCAAAAATTTATTTTATTTGCATTAAAACTTGCACCCATGAGGACTCGAACCAACAATCCTCTCAAATATAAGACAACTGTTTTATCTATTAGGCTATGAGTACTACTTGACAATCCTCTGTAAAAAAAAACTATGATATTATCTCTATGTTCTACACATTAAATTCAAAGCATTTGTTTATAACAATTGTAAGCACTTATATGAGAAATACATTGTATGATCACATTTGAACTTTAAATTTGATAGTTTTATTTGTAAATTTGGATTTCTGAATTGAGTCAAAATTTTAGATTTCTGATTAGTGAAATAACAATTTTTTATTTATTATCTTCATCTTATTTTGGACCCGTTCATAATTAACTATATGACAAAAATATTTTACGCATTAATTTCTTTAATTTCCTTAAAAACAACCTCTTCAATTTATCAAGCCGTGCTCGTGAAGTCAGCCGTGTCCGTGCTTGTGAATTGGATAGGTGAAAACCCCGTATGGATGATATAGATACAAGGGGTAGCATTTTTCATTCATCGATTTTCAATCATAAGAATGTGATCTTACTCAAGAGTCAAATCAAAATTTTGCATCTTCTAACAAGTTTGATGAGGATGTACAGATCCCCATCAATTTTTCATCAGGTGTATGGTCTAATATTTGTTTATAATCTTCTACATAGCGAATTCGAATTGCAATTGTATGTGAAAATTGATCCAAAAAAATTCTATGAAATTGAAATTAATCAAAACTAATATAAGGATAGAGATAAAACTCAATTATTAAACTTCAAAAATTCTAAATTAAAAAACAAAAATTATAAGTTATAAATACGACTGTTTAACTTTATAGAGTTTGTGGGAATAGAACAAGTTGTGGAGGAAGACGGAATGACTCTTACCATCTTCATTCTTTTCACTTTCCGTCCACGTGAGTTTTAGTTTGTTTTAAGAATAATTTAGACTTTTAATACCTATTTAATTTGGACTAAACTTCCTTATAGAATCAAACCACAATTAATGCATCACCATTTTTGCTTTTCCATGGCCCAACAAAATCCTTTGCAAACAAAAATTGTATACTCTTTTAATATAAATATATAATGGTTGAATGTATCAAATTATAATTAATTTAGACTTTAAATACCTATTAAAATTGGACTAAACTTCCTTATAGAATAAAAGCACACTTAGTGCATCACCATTTTTGTTTTTTTATAGTCCAACAAAATCCTTTGCAAACAAAAATTGTATACTTTTTAATATAAATATATAATGGTTGAATGTATCAAATTATAATTAATTTTGAATGTTGTAAGCGTAAAATGTTTGAGATATATAAATAAGACATTTTTAAAAAAAATGTATAGAAAAAAAATCTGCGCGTATGCGCGGATATTCTCCTAGTTATCCTAAAAGATGAAGGAATATATAAAAACACAGTTTTATTTATTCATATGGATTACATATATATTACACATTCCTCCTCATAACAGTTTCCTCCTGGATCCTTGAGGAATTACTTCATACCTCAGAATACATATGCTTGATTTATTTTACAATGCTTGATATGAAAATATTTTTATATAATTTAGAGAGATGATGAACTAATGATCTTCCTCTTCTCTCCTCTTCTCCTTATATATGGAAAGGATATGGGTTTTGCCTCCCCCGTTTCTACCTTCCTCACGCCTTAGCTTTTAGGTGGGGTTCCATCTTTCTCATTTTTCAAAAGAGAAGATTCGCTTTGTCCACCATCTGCTTTTCCTTTGGCGTCTTCCTCATTTTCTTCAATTGAGTTTTTCTTACGTCGGCAAGTTTCTTCATCTTTGGAAGGATCATCTGGGTCCCTCCTTTATCTCTGTTTGTTCACAGAGTGCGGTTCTGAAATGTGTGCACCATTGATTGGCTAAAAGAGCTCTACAGAGAACTCCATTGGCATCATTCCACATGATATGATTGGCCCAGTCAAGACGGGTATCTAGGATATATTTGATCTTGATCTGTCTTATTTTTTTGATGGACATAATTGGTTTGGGCCTCCTACTGAACTTTCTCGGTTGAGCGGAAAGTCCGTGAATGAAACTTCTTCGATCTCATGTTGGGCTGCTATCTTCTTGGGCTGTTGTTCAGATAAGCCTTCACAGTCTTTTTTGGATTTTCAATATACCCTGGGCTTATGCTGTCGAATAAAACACAAAGCTCACCATCCATATTACCCGGGTGTTGGCAGAGATAGTTGATAAAATCCTTTATCTCCGTCCTACAATAATCAAAAGTCTTTGGTGTCCAGATTATTGCATATCTCAGAAAACCGGATTGCAAGAATCCTTGTTCTGGATCTCCTTTTTCTCGGGTCGTAGGTTGAGTAGGACGTATAGATAGTCCTGTACTTTCGGGATTATTGAAGGTAGACAAAACATAGATTTTTCTTCTCTTCGTGTCATCTTTTCTTCACGTGTCCATCTCTTCTTTTTGGAATTTTCTCCGGTTGCCTTTTGCTGGAAATTCCGCCTTTCTTCATTTTGGAAACATATTACCGCTGCCTTATAGGTGTTGACATGGAGTCTTGGTGGTTTGCTCCATTCCTTCTCGATGTCAATTTGTAGCTTGGCCATCTCAAGTTCTACCTCAAGCTCTCTCTTTCTCGCCTCCATTTCCTGGATTTTTCCTGCCATCTATAGAGGATTGTTAGTTTAAACAGTTTATGCAAGTACTAATTTCCTTGAGCACACCCTTTTAGGGATTTCCGATCTTGCCAAATACTTTCCAGCTTTTGTACTAGTATGTTGGTCTTATAGTCGTTGCTACTGATTTTCATCAGACTCCTGATCACTTAAGACCAGTTGTTGCTGATTTTCATCAGTCTCCGTGTTCTTAGATACTCGAGAGTTCCCGAGTTAAGGGGTCTGAAATATAGTTTCTGGCCCCGGGGATGTGGTTTACTATCATCCATGACATGTATTTTGGATACATATCATATCCCATATTTGCTTAGCCGAAGCTTCCTCTATTGAAATCTTCTTGAGGAATTCGATCACCGCTCTACTATCAGTCCTTAACGTGAATTGTTCATATTTGACAAAGATCTTGAAAGACTTCAAATCATTTTTTATTGCCCTCAACTCTTTATCAAAGGTACTCCATCGGGTTTCAGATTCTGACCATGAACCTGGCGTATCGCACAACCCTTTCTTCCGGCTTCCATTGGTTTTCGCCAGTTTTTTCTTGGGAACAAAGAACACCGGCTCAAGCGTGTTCGCTTGCATCAGTGATCACTGTTAGTTTGTCGCCTTCTCTGGGCAAGACTTGTGGTGGAAGATGTTTACATGCTTCCTTTAATCTCTGAACCGTTGTAGTATGTCTTTTTCCCAATTTCTTTGACATTCTTTCTGATTCACATTAGCAGTTAAGTCTTTGTATTTATGGTGATATTACGTGAAAATCTCGATTGTTAAATATTTCCATCATTCTGCTCTTACATTTCCATAAATGCTTTTCTCCTTCTTTTTTTGTTGTTGTTTCTACTAAAACTTTTTTTCCTCTTTTATAGCAAAAATCTTCTCTTTCCTTTTTATTCTTTTGTTAACATTTTTTTATACTCCATAAATTGTTGTTTTTTATTTGTTTTCTACAAGATTAGAAGATATTGTTTTCATACCTTTTATTTTCGTAATTTGAGTTTTCTATTTGTTACTTTCAATATTAATCTATAGAAAATAACTATTTATAAATATATTGTATAAGGAATAAATTATTATGTGTAATATACAGTTTTATGATAATATTATTTAAAAATAGATATTAAGTATGGGGAACAAAAAAATTTATATTTTAAAAGTGAATTAGCTTATAATACAGAGTGATGGATAGAAAAATATATTGGATGTAATAATTTCGTAATTGGTTCTCTCGCTAAAGATTATGTAATGATGAAAAATATTATTTTCTACTAAAAATGAGTGATGGATAGAAAGAAAGAGAGTGGGCAAAATTATCGTGAATAATGAGAGATGCGCTTTTGATATCTCTGGTATCATTAAATGCTTCCATATTTGAAAAAAATTGGTTGCGCAAGATACACCGCCCAACAGCCAAAGATTTATTTCGATTAAATATAAATAGCATCGAGAGAAGTAATATCTTGGAGAGTAACGCAAGTGCTATATTAACACACAAAGGCAAGTCATCGTTAACATCAACAATTACTTCTTCACTGAACCAACAAATATTCCACTGCATTTAGTTCACCAACAGAGGTTTTGAACATTGAGAGAAAAGAGTTCGATTGTTGATGTATTTAATACTTTCGAG
>JAHZTW010000004.1:72227998-72253644 GCA_020283515.1 Alliaria petiolata | reverse complement strand
GACTGAAAGAGGAATCAAGTTCTGCGCATACCTAGTTCTTATAAGGGGATCTGAACTCGCCCTGTTAGACTGATTCCACTTGCAGCTTTCTACTTAGTAAGTCCTGCAATCAACTCTTATAGCAATGGTTCTTTCAAGTGTCAACTTCCTGTGGTTAGTTCCTAGAAAAACTGAAAGTTCCAACTGGTTTTGACTCAATAAAACAAATTTTGAAAACTTTTGACTCAAGACTCTCAAAACAAAACACAAAGTCAGTAATCACCTCCCCCAGACTTAAACAACACTGTCCCCAGTGTTATCAAGCCCGAAGTTGGCTGAAAGAAGGATTAGAAACAACATAAAAGACCAGATAGAAGACTTACCTTTGTCTGCGCGTGGTGTCGATCGACACTATTGGTGTCGATCGACACTGGCCTTTGTTGAGCCCAATGTCTCCTTTTCAACTGACTGAAACTAGGACTTAAGTAAAACCAAAACAAAATATAAAGAAAAATGTACCTAACAGTGGGTTGCCTCCCACTCAGCGCTCTTTTTCAGTCATTAGCTTGACTGTGTCGGGGTTCAGACGTCTGGTGGATCAGAGGGTGGCATCGAATGCTTCCCAGACGAATGTCTTCTCATCCATGGTGGTGTATAGGCATTAGGTGCATGAGATTGACCAAGGAAATGAGGAACAGCAGCAGGGTGGGCCTTGAGTTCGGGTGGGACACTTCGTTTTCATGCAGCATCATCAAAAGAAATACCAAGCCTTCTACGAGAATCTCGTGGCTTGCCTAAGTGTGAAACATCTTTTGAACATTTGGTATTCTTATTGACAAGATCAGGAGGTTTGGAATTCATTTCAGGGAATGAGTACCTTTGCTTACTTCGAGGTTTATGAGCTGTAGGATGTGAAGGCATCTGCTTGATCAAAGGAAATGGATTTGCAGCATTGGAAAAAGCTTCTGTCGTGATCTTCGGAGGGTGTCGATCGACACATATGGTGTCGATCGA
Organism: Alliaria petiolata; assembly: GCA_020283515.1. Taxonomy (NCBI): domain Eukaryota; kingdom Viridiplantae; phylum Streptophyta; class Magnoliopsida; order Brassicales; family Brassicaceae; genus Alliaria; species Alliaria petiolata. The sequence continues at coordinate 72,252,651 of JAHZTW010000004.1, read as the reverse complement.
CACATATGGTGTCGATCGACGCCGACTCTGCAGTCTGAATCTCTGCATCTTTTCTGCAACTCAGCTTTGCAATCTTGGTCTTCATGATGAAAACGTCTTCTTCCATCAACTTAGCATTGATTAGACCCTCATTTGCGCCCAAAGTCCTGAAGATATGATTGTTTCCACTCCAATCTTCAAGCTCCACATTTTTCTTAGAATTCTCAGCCAATGCCTCTTGAATAACCAGCTTGTCCTCTTGATTTTCAGTATCAAGCTCCTTGACATACCTAGCAGTAATGGCATCCGAACTTTCCATGATTTGACCTTCATTTATGGACATCTCTACTGAAAAAGCTTGACCATCAATGGTGGATGGTCCTCTTAATTTGTCCATGTCAAAGTTCATGACAACTTCACCCAAATCAAGCTCCATTTTCCCTCTTCTCACATCAATGATGGCACCAGCTGAAGCCAAAAATGATCTTCCCATAATAAGATGGTCGGCAGGCTCTTCATCGTACTTCAAAACCACAAAATCTGTAGGAATCATGCAGCCTTCAATCTTCAGGGGAACATCTTCTAGAACACCTTCTGGGATTCTCTTTGATCGATCAGCTAGGACAAGGGAGATCCTGGTTGGCTCGAAGTCAGTCATGCCAAGTGTAACAGCTACAGAGTGTGGCATCAAGTTGATACTTGAGCCTAGATCGCAGAGAGAACGAGGAAACCTTCCTGTTGAGATTGAGCAATCTAGCACAAAGTTTCCTGGATCAGGTAACTTCTCTGGAATCTTCCTCTGAATCACAACACTGACTTGTTCAAAAACCCACACCTTCTTCTTCTTCCTTGGAACTATGTTCAAGAGAATTGCAGTCACTTCTCTGGTAAGCAATGCTCCTTCCTCAGGACTAAAGCCATTGACAACCATTCTCTTGACATATCTTCTTAATGCAGGTGAAAGTTGGACTGCATCAACTAAGGGTAGCTCAACCATCAGCTTACTCATCATCTCCTTGCATCTAGCTTCCTCTATCTCCTGTTTAGATCTTCTGGGAGGCAGGGGGTAGGGTATCTTAGGTTTATACACTTTTACCTCTTGAGATGGTAAAGCTGCAGCTCGATCCAGCGATGTCTGTATAGGGTGTCGATCGACACCAGCCTTGTGTCGATCGACACACGGGCTCGAGCTCTTGATTTCGCGATGTTCTTCGGGTGTCGATCGACACTCTCCTGTGTCGATCGACACTGGATCTGCAGGGGCGTCCGGAGCTTCTTTTTCAAATTCCTCCAACTCCACAAGGTCTTCAGCACTTAGATTCTCCTTCTCCTCTGGTTCCATCTTGCTTCTGCTCCTTGTCGTGATTGCATTCACATGGCGTCTGGGATTTGTATCAGTCTTCCCAGGAAGAAATCCTTCTTGCCTATGAACAGCTTCTGCGGTTTGAGCAACTTGAACATCCAATTTCTTGACATGGTTGTTCAGAGATTCGAATTTCCCATTCAAGTCTTGGTACATGGCGTCCATCTTTCCAGTCACATCTTGATATAATGTGTCAATCTTCCCATTAAAGGCCACTGTCATCTTCTGTTGCCCTTCTAGAAGCTGTTCTATCATAGATTCCATCTTGTTGTCTTGTGCAGGAGGCTTCTGGTAAGAAGAAGAACCATAGCTTATCTGGAAGTTGTTGTTCTGAAAAGGCTTCTGGTAAGAAGAACCATAGCCTTGCTGATTGCTGAACCTTTGACCTTGAAATCCAGCACCATTGATGAAGTTGACCTCTTCTTGTTATGGCTCAAAGGTTTCCACTTCTGCAGCAAACTGAACTTGCCTCTTTCCCACCAAGAGATTGTGTACGTTGTCCAGCTTCCTGTTGACATCAGCGATATAGGCTCCTCCATTCACTCCAGCGTGTTGTCTTCTTTCGAAGTCTGCGTTCTTGGTGCTGTTACTAGAGGCCAAATTCTCTATAAGATCTACCGCACCTTCTGGAAATCTTGTGTTGAAGTTGCCATTGCTCGCAGCATCTAGGGCCATCTGGTACCTCCAATCGATCCCTTGGTAAAAGATACCGATAAGCTGCGGCTCGCTGAATCCATGATGTGGACAGTCCCTCTGGTAAGATCTGAACCTCACCCAAGAAGCTTTGAATGCTTCAGTGGATCCTTGAGAGAATGTAGTGATCTTCATCCTCAGCTCCTCGGATCTAGCATCATCAAAGAAATTGCAAAGGAATGCATTCTTTGTATCTTCCCATGTAGTCAAGGATCCTGGTGGCAGCTGCTTCAGCCAGTATGATGCATCTCCAGCAAGCGAGTAAGGGAAAAGCTTGCAGAAGAGATAATCATATGTAACTCCATTAGCCTTGATGCTTGATGCTAAGTCCTCGAATCTCTCAACGTGGTCCATGGGATGCTCATTAGGAAGACCATGGAAGGGATGCTGAGCCACCAATGTGTAGTAAGCAGGCTTCAGCTCGAAGTCATTCCTCTGAAATGCAGGAGGACGGATCGCAGCTCTATTAGCTAACGTTTTTCCTCGTCCAGCTTCTGCAGCTTGTATTGCTGGATCGATGATGACGGCGCCAGCCTCATCAATTCTCTGGCCTTGGTTGTTCCTTCTGTGCCCTTCTGCATCAGCCAAGTTGCCTTCAGCGTCTCGGGTTAGAACCATAAGATCTGGCATCGCGTTGTGCGGCTGGTGTCGATCGATGCCAATGGTGTCGATCGACACTCGTGCGATTTTTCTGTTCGTCCGTTCGAGACGTGCTAGCTCATGGTTATCAAGTCTGATTAGCTCCTTTTCCTTGTTGCTCCTGGTATTGCGATTAAGCATACACCTGAAAACAAGAATAAGAAACTAGAATTAGTAACCAAAAACAAAAATTAAAAACCTAGACAAAATTCTAATACTAGAAATCTGTAGGCAACTAATCTCCTTCCCCGGCAACGGCGCCAAAATTTGATATGGGTCAAATTTACCCTAAGCAACTCTCTCAAATTAAGAGATCAGTTGTAGTACTTAGGGATCGAATCCACAGAGAAGAGATAGTCACACATCAGTTTTCTAATTTTGAATTAAGCTAAGAAACAATATGGAATTAAAAGACAGGAAGCAATTAAACGATTTAGATTAAGGAGACGAAACGCTAGGTTCAGGGAAATTCTCAGGTGATCCAAATTGTAGGTCTAGACAGAATGTTAGGAATAATGAAGATCCGTTCTCGAACTCAAAGCACAACAATAAAATCAACCAACTCTCGCTGCGAAGACTTTCTATGTCTAAACCCTAGAATTCCAAATCTCTTTGCAAATCCTATCAATTCAGACAAGCATTAAAGTTCAGGTTCAATTGTTCACAAAACCCTAAACCAAATCTCTTTGCGAATAGGTATTTTGCTCATCTAACATTAGTTCAGGCAATCAATAATACTCTCGCATCTATTAATTAACCTAAGATCAGATTCTAGGTCGCGAAGCTAGAATAAGCATTAAACACAAATCCAGATGAAGAACTCTAATGATTTTATCCTAACAATTTAATTCGACCTAACAATTCATTAATCACCTTTGAAAAACCCTAAACCTAACAAGCAAACTACTCAGACATGATCAATGAAACAGAAATCATAACTTGAATAGAAAGCATAAAAGAAATCAATAGAATAAATAAAGGGAGTTCCAAATTTGCTCTAAGGAGACAAATTCTTCTCTCCAAAAACTATCTATAAATCTCTCTCTAAAATAATTGGTGGCCTAAACAATGGCTGAAAAACTATATTTATAGAAAAGGATTTTCGTTCAGGGGCAATCTTGTAATTCTTCAAAGCTTGAGTGATTTCCTTTTTCTGATGGAATTGGGAAACTTTGGCCGTCCTTCCTTGGTGTCGATCGACACAGATGGTGTCGATCGACACCCTGTGCGTAATTCCACTCTTCTGACTTCATCACTTCGCAGCTTCTTGCAGAATGCTCCAAAAAGCTTCAGAATCTCCAATTATGCTCCAAACGTAGTCCAACCTATAAAGACTCATAAAGGACTCGAAAACTAACAAAAGACTCTATAAAAACACTTATATCATGGTCCAAAAGTGGGTAAAAACCATGATATATCACTAGGCTCTTTGCATTTCTTCCTAGATAATGCACCAATGCCTGATGGTCTGCGTCCGCAAGTATTTGTCGAAGTTTCTCCCATCTTTCCATCTCTATATCGAAGACAGAGAATAACTTGATGCGGATAAACTTGTATTCCAGTTCACCTTGTGGATCATATCCGTCGAGTGGTAGTTCTGCTGGATAATTCCTTTCTTGGCTCTCCTGGGGCTTATTTATAAGGGCCTTTACACTATTGTTCTTGTGAAACTCTTCTTCCAGTCCTTGGCATAGTTTCACCTATCGAGTCTCGTTCCAAATTGAGTTTATTAATTCGTACTGATTTGGGGTTAAGATCATTTTTACTCCTTTCCTTCATAAATCCTTGTTCTGAATCTCCTTTTTCTCGGGTCGTAGGTTTGGTAGGACTTATGGATAGTCCTCTACTTTCAGGATTATTGAAGGTGGACAAAACACAGCTTTTTCTTCTCTTCGTGTCATCTTTTCTTCACGTGTCCATCTCTTCTTTTTGGAAATTTCTCTGGTTGCCTTTTGTTGGTAATTCCGCCTTTCTTCATTTTGTGAACATATTACCGCTGCCTTGTAGGTGTTGACAGGGAGTCTTGGTGGTTTGCTCCGTTCCTTCTCGATGTCAATTTGTAGCTTGGCCATCTCAAGTTCTAGCTCAAGCTCTCTCTTTCTCGCCTCCATTTTTTGGATTTTTCCTGCCATCTATAGAGGATTGTTAGTTTAAACAGTTTATGCAAGTACTAATTTCCTTGAGCACACCCTTTTAGGGATTTCCCATCATGCCAAATACTTTCCATCTTTTGTACTAGTATGTTGGTCTTATAGTTGTTGCTGCTGATTTTCATCAGACTCCTGATTAGTTAAGACCAGTTGTTGCTGATTTTCATCAATCTCCTGATCACTTAAGATCAGTTGTTGCTGATTTTCATCAGTCTCCGAGTTCTTAGATACTCGTTATGCAAGCATCTCCTCCAAGCTTGTCTTCCTCAAGAGTTCCCGAGTTAAGGGGTCGGAAATATAGTTTCTGGCCCCGGGGATGTGGGTTATTGTCATCCATGAAATGTATTCTTGGATACATATCTTATCCCGTATTTGCTTAGCCGAAGCTTCCTCTATTGAAATCTTCTTGAGGAATTCGATCACCGCTCTACTATAAGTCCTTAACGTGAATAGTTCATATTTGACAAAGTTCTTGAAATCCTTCAAAGCATTTTTTATTGCCCTCAACTCTTTATCAAAGGTACTCCATCGGGTTTCAGATTTTGACCATGAACCATTGGCGTATCGCACCACCCTTTCTTCCGGCTTCCATTGGTTTTCGCCAGTTTTTTCTTGGGAACAAATAACACCGGCCCAAGCGTGTTCGCTTGCATCAGTGATCACTGTTAGTTTGTCGCCTTCTATGGGCAAGGCTAGTGGTGGAATATGTTTACATGTTTCCTTTAATCTCTGAACCGCTGTAGTATGTCTTTCTTTCTAATTGCTTTGGCATTCTTTCTGATTCACATTAGCAATTAAGTCCTTGTATTTATGGTGATATTACTTCAAAATCCTGATTGTTAAATATTTCCATCATTCTCCTCTTATATTTGCATAAATGCTTTTTTTCTTCTTTTTTGTTGTTGTTTCTACTAAAACTTTTTTTTCCTCTTTTTTAGCAAAAATATTTTCTTTCCTTTTATTCTTTTGTCAAGATTGCATACCTTTTATTTTCATAATTTGAGTTTTCTATTTGTTTCTTTCAATATTAATTTATACAAAATACCTATTTTATAAATATATTTTATAAAGAATAAATTATTATATGTAATATACAGTTTGATGATAATATTATTTAAAAATAAATATTAAGTATTGGCAACAAAAAAATATATTTTAAAAGTGAATTAGATTATAATACACGATTAACCATTTTATAAAGATATTGGATGTAACAATTTTGTAATTGGTTCTCTCACTAAAGATTATGCATGATGAAAAATATTATTCCTACTGAAAATGAGTGATAGATAGAAAGAAAGAGAGTGGGAAAAATTATCGTGAATAATGAGAGATGCGCTTTTGATAACTCTGGCATCATTAGGGATACACAGCCCAACAGGCAAAGAATTATTTCGATTAAATATAAATAGCATCGAGAGAAGTAATATCTTGGAGAGTAACGCAAGTGTTATATTAACACACAAAGGCAAGTCATCGTTAACATCAACAATTACTTCTTCACTGAGACAACAAATATTCCACTGCATTTCGTTCACCAACAGAGGTTTTGAACATTGAGAGAAAAGAGTTCGATTGTTGATGTATTTAATACTTTCGAGCAATAACTTTTTATTATTTTGTGTCGGACACCTAATATAAAGCCAATAATTAGATTTTTATGGGTTGATAAAATCATTTTTCTCCGTCCTACAGTAATCAAAAGTCTTTGGTGTCCAGATTCTTGCATATCTCAGAAAACCGGATTCCACCAAAGTGGCATAGCGGCTGCTTCCATCGTGCTATAGACATTTACGCGATTTATTTCTCCGTCGTGAATAATTTTTATCTGGGCTCTTTGCATTTCTTCCTAGATAATGCACCAATGCCTGATGGTCTGTGTCGGCAAGTATTTGTCGAAGTTTCTCCCATCTTTTCATCTCTATATAGAAGACAGAGAATAACTTGGTACGGATAAACTTGTATTCCAGTTAACCTTGTGGATCATTGATAAGTAGTTTGTTTGGTACTCTTTTCAATACCCAACCCTACTCATGTCATTGTAGTAGTTGAGGTTATCAATCCAACTTGGGAGAAAAGAACACTAAGAATGCAAGAAGAAGATGAATCTAAGTCATATTCGGATTTAAGTGGTGAAAGAGAATTTTAAAAACTACTTATGCAAACTAGAAAACTTGTGAATGAAATCTAAGCTATTAAACACTACTTTAGGCAATTTATAAAATTATAGGAATGACCAAAATCAAAGCTTAAGTATTTAAAACTCTAAATGCAAAGATTAAAGGATTTTTAGCAACCTAAGCAACAAACTTGGAAAATAAAGGAGATTGATTCTTGATTTATCAAATATAAAAGATAGACCCGAGGCTAATGGTCTTAATAAGGGAGGTTCAAGGCTTGATCTTGGGTTTATACAAAAGTAGATCTACACATATTATGAGCTAATCTAAGCCTAAGAAACAAATAAAGATCCTTCCATGGTGTGTAGATAAGATCGCTTCATCATCCCTTCTCTCCAAACCCATGGTATTTGGTGGAAACGAATGATTGATGAGCATGAAAACATATATCTTAAATTGGCTTAACCATTCCCCTAATCTCCACCATCGTGGGCTAGGAGAAGATGATTTCTTGGTTGGGTTTATGACTCTCTTTGGCATTAATCCCTCCAATCCAAGAAGAGTTAAGAGTTAAGAACATGTTTAAACCCCAAGATCTAAGCTTTTAAACCATCCCTAAACCCTTGGCCTCAAATCTAAATCAAACTACTCACTAATCATTGTTGAATTACTCTTAATCACGAGATTAGAGAGAGTCAACATGATTAGCGTAAACAGAAAGAAAATTAAGATTTAAAACACAAGTTCTTGCTTACTCAAATCAAAAAGTGCGATTACAAAACAAAAATCAAAAGCTTAAAACCTTAACAATGGTGAAAGCTAAAAGAGCAGAAGGCAAAAAAGCATAAAAGATCAGATGTTCTGAAAAGGTAGGATTTTTAGCCATATATAGTAAAAGGAGAATGGTTCCCTCACAAGAGGACAAAACGGATGAGCTGGCCGGATAAGGACGCGCGTCTGGCAAAAGAGATCGAGCATTGACTTCGATCTCTTGCCCGATCTTGGCCCGAGAATGGCTTGCTTCGCTCGATCGTTGGGTCGTTTCAACTCTGAAATCGACCCTCTTGCTCGATCTTCGCATCGTTCTAATTTGGAACGATCCGTGACTCCGATTTTGCGTCCGTTCTTCCTGGGTGATGTCTTTGGGTCCGTACAGTCGCACGACCGTCTTGGTCGATCTAAGCCTCGTTCTTCTTCCTTGAAACGGTATGAATGCCTCGATCTTGTGGTCGATCTCGTCTAGATCGACCTGTCTTGTCCGATCTCCTCCTCGATCTTAGCCCACATTTGTTTGTCCGAGATTCTCTAAGTGCTCCCAAGCTTCCCCTTTAACCTCATCATGTCTCAGCATCCACCATAGCTCCAATGCACTCAAAACAACCTGATAATGATGCAGAAATGCAAAGAACTATGCAAATGCTAATGCAAAGTGTTCTACGACCTAAAATGAGATAAAACATGCAAACTAACCTATTATGAATGCAATATGGATGCAAAACCTATACTAAATGTATGCTAAATATGTGATCAACTCACTACTCTCCTTCATGACTCACCATTTGATCGAATTACAACATTTTATCCTACGCTATGTGTTTCAATCATCTTTATACCATATTTGGAGGGAACGGAATCGGCGACGACATGGTGAAGATCCGACTCCTCCTCCACGTATGATCATGATTATCGACAAGAACATGTGCAATCGCTTCAGCTCAATCCGTGTTGCAGGAGATCATGACTACGATGATGGCTTAAGCAGATGGTTCATGACTCAGATTCAACAATAGATCTCTTCTTAGTTATTCAGATTTAAAAGCTTGTTCAAGTTTTTTGTCTGGTTTTCAAAATAGTCTCTATATTATGTTCTATTTTTTTAAAACTGATGCAGAAATTGTAAAACAGTTTTTTTTTTATGTGAAAAAAAAAATATGCGAAATATATGAGTATATCAACTCCCCCAAACTTGCCTTTTGCTTGGCCTCAAGCAAATCAAAGGAAAATCCGAGAGAGAAGTTTAAAGGTGGGAGCTCAATATCCAAGATTGCCAACAAACATAATCAACTCAACGTCCTAGTTCTTAATTTTAAAATGCATTTGAATTTATCCTACTCCAAAAGAGTTAGCCATGCTCATCTCAACATTCAAATGCACTAAAATCTCAATCTAGATAAGTCTCCATATCAAACCAACTCTTTAACATTCATTAAGTACAAACCGTGAATCATGACAATGCAAAGCAAGTGAATTCATTTGGCTAAGGGATTAGGCTTTGAGATAAAGGTGATCTCAATTCATGTGGGTTTCCTTTTCAAATGTGGGTTTCACTCAAAGAAGATTGAACTTTATGCATAATGCTAAAGGTAAAAGTCAAGTGATGCATACAAGACTAGACTCTCATCTACCCGAAATGCTATCAAGAGTCCTAAACCCATCTCATTCATTTTTTTAAAAGCTCACTCAACCCTCTAGAAGTACCCTTTTTCTCTCAAGGCTCTTTATGCCTTGCCAAACCCATGAATTTCGAACATACTTCTTCTTTTAAGGCTCTAAGTGGGGAACTTGTTCAACCTATAACTCATAGCGAATGGTGTAATCTTTTCCCAACTTAGCTCTTCTTTTCATCCCTAGGTAGTCTTTCTTTTCTTGGGCCTTTTTTGGCTCTTTTGATTTTCTTTTTCTTTTCTTAAGACTACCTAGCATTTTCCAAACTTTGAACTATACCTTTTAAACACAAGATTCACCATTTCAAACTATGCTTCCCCTTATTTTTCACCAAGCCCTTTTTCATCATCCCTTTCTTTCTACTTTTTTCCACAACTCATCATGCAATAAAGCAAGCATATAATCCTTTTTAACGCATCAAGCAATACCACGGCCCAAACCCCCAAATCCTAAGCCTACAACTAGCCCCAAAATGCAAGAGCTAGAATCTACATGAGAGCCTAAACTTGTCGTCTCAAACCTAACAATTTATGCTAAGTTTAATCAAAATAAGGGCTCACAATCAAATTCACTTAGAAAAATTGGCTTCAAAGGAGGTAAGGTAAGGTTGGAGTACTACTTGAGCTAGCAAGAGGGTGGCAAAGTGAGTAAGAATGCTCAAATATTTTTACAATCCATGAATTCACCTTCAATGCAAGGCATGATAATTCAATGTCAAGATTCGGTTCAAGTGAGTAGAGTTGATTATCAAATTCAAGACTCTATTTCGACCAAAATCGAGTGACAAATGAAGTGGTCCAAGCATGGTTCTTCCTTACTTTCAAGATTTATTCACAAGCATCAAAGAATTACTAACTAGGGCATTGAATTGATTACATGAGTTAACAATCTACAAGGATAAGCTCATCATTGCTCTCAATTCATATGAATGCAATCCTAAATGATAAAAATCTAGACTCAATCCTAAAAAACTCTACATTTGCAAATGCAACTACATGAAGTTTTTTGGAATTGTTGAAAAAATTCTGATTTTTTTTGTTTTTCTATGCAAATATATGATGCATGAAGACTCAAAGATGAAAATAAAAATAAGATCCAAATAAAACATGTCAAAGCACACATTCTCCCCCAAACTTGAATGATAACGTCTTGGTGTCAAACAAGCTCAAGAGGAGACAAAAATTCATAAAACAAAAAAATGAAAAATGCATGATATGTACAAGGTTGATTCAGCAGTACCTCGGAATAGGTGTGACCTGAGCTTGAGATCGAGTGGTTGGATCGATTTTTGGGTCGTTTCAGCAGGGATCGAGCATCCTTAATCGATCTGATTATCGATCCCCTCTGGAAATCGGGAAACTTGCTAGATCTTCATGATCGATCTCTGTGAGATCGATTCATTAGGGGTCGATCTAGACCTCGATCGTCTGCCTCCTTCGACCACTCCGTGCATCACTTACTCCTTGTAACAAGGTTTTGGTTCCCATTCTCTTTGTCCCTGCTTACAAACACTTAAAAGCATAATCTTTAACAAGAAATAAAAACAATATATACAATGAAAAATATGGGATTGCCTCCCAAGTGCGCTTGTTTTAAGTCTCTAGGCTTGACTTTTACCGTATTAGGCTGGTTCTGGGTCTTGGAGATGTGATGTGACTCTCTTCTTGTTACTCTCGTTGGCCATGTAGGGTGGACTCTTTGCCCATTCACCGTGAAGCTTTTTCCTTCCTTGTCAACCAAAGTGATCGCCCCATAAGGAAGAATCTCTTTGATTTCAAACGGTCATGACCATCTTGACTTTAACTTCCCGGGAAACAGCTTCAACCGTGAGTTGTACAGCAACACCTTGCTTCCCTCTTTAAGATCCTTCAGAACCAACTTCTTATCATGGAAGGCTTTTGTCATTTCCTTGTTAATCTTGGAGCTTTCAAACGCGTCCAACCGTATCTCATCAAGCTCTTAAAGTTGTATGAGCCTCTTCTCTTGGGCTGTCTTAAGAGAATAGTTCAGCTCTTCACAGCCCACAGTGCTTTGTGCTCTAATTCCACAGGGAGATGACAAGACTTGCCATAGAGGAGTTTGAAAGGCGTAGTACCAATATGAGTTTTAAAGGCTGTCCTATATGCCCAAAGAGCTTCACAAGCTTCCTTGCCCAATCCTTCCTTGTGACTCCTGCGGTTCTTTCTAGGATGATTTTGATTTGCCTATTTGAAACCTCCACTCGGCCACTTGTTTGAGGGTGATATGGCGTAGCCACCTTGTGTTTAACGCCATATTTCTTCAAGAGATTCTCAAAGATCTTGTTGATAAAATGGCTACCTCCATCACTGATCACTACCTTAGGTACTCCAAACCTTGGAAAAATAATTGTCTTGAAGAGTTTGACCACCACCTTTGAGTCATTTGTTGGTGATGCTATGACTTCCACCCATTTAGACACATAGTCTACAGCTACAAGTATGTACTTATTTCCATAAGAGGATGGAAATGGACCCCCATGAAATCAATTCCCCAAACTTCAAAGACTTCCACTTCAAAGATTGGTACTTGCGGCATCTCGTTCCTCTTGCTTATATTCCCGGATCTTTGGCAAGCCTCACATGCTTTAATGAACTCATGTGCATCCTTGAAGAGTGTAGGCCACCAAAAACCAGCTTGTAGAACCCTTGTGGTTGTCTTGAAAGATGCAAAATGACCTCCATATGTCGAACCGTGGAAATGGAGAAGGATGTCCATTGCTTCATCTTTTGTGACACATCGGCGGTACCAGCTGTCCACACATCTCTTGTACAAGTAAGGCTCGTCCCAGAAGTAGTGAGAGACATCCCTCATGAACTTCTTCTTGTGGTATTGGTCAAGGTGGGTCGGCTCTTCTTCACAAGCTAAGAAGTTCACTATATCCGCATACCATGGAATATCTTCTTCCTTGAGGGTCAAGAGTTCTTCAATCTTCTCACTATGGTCCTTAGGACAAACTATGGTATGGACCATCATAAGCTGTTCCTCAGGTAATGAGTCATCCAAAGGCAAAGCTTCATTAACCCTCATTCGCGAAAGATGATCCGCTACTCCGTTTTCTATACGTTTCTTATCCTTTATCTCCATGTCAAACTCTTGTAGTAGGAGGATCCACCTTAAGAGTCTCGACTTGGTGTCCTTCTTAGCATATATATACGTTAGGGCTGCATGATCTGTATAGACAATCACTTTAGATCCCACCAAGTAGCTTCTAAATTTCTCAAACGCAAACACAACCGCAAGTAGCTCCTTTTCGGTTGTAGCGTATCTAACTTGTGTATCATCAAGAGTCATGCTTGCATAATAGATGACATGCAGTTTCTTGTCTTTTCTTTGGCCTAGCACAGCTCCCACAGCATAATCGCTTGCATCACACATGATTTCAAAAGGCAAATCCCAATCCGGGGCTTGGACGATCGGTGCGGATACTAGTGCTTCCTTGATGGTTTTGAAAGCTTCTAGACATTCTCCATCAAACTCAAACTCGGTCTCCTTACACAAGCGCCTTGTAAGAGGACGAGCTATCTTGGAGAAATCCTTTATGAACCTCCTATAGAAACCAGCATGACCCAAAAAGCTCCTTATTCCCTTGACATTAACCGGAGGTACCAAGCTCATCATGACCTTAACCTTTGCTTTATCCACTTCAATACCCCTTTCCGAGATTTTGTGACCGAGAACTATACCCTCTCTGACCATGAAGTGGCACTTCTCCCAGTTGAGAACAAGATTAGTCTTCTCACATCGCTTTAGAACCCTGCACAAGTTATACAAACACACACCAAACGAGGAACCATACACGGAAAAGTCGTCCATAAAGACCTCAACAATGTCCTCTTTTAGATCAGAAAATATGGACATGGTCTTTCCTAGTGGTTGAGTTAAGTTTTCGGTAGTCAATTCACATCCTATGACCCGGTATAGTCCTAGTTGGTATTAACTCGTCTTTCTCATTCTTTACAACCGTGATACCTCCTTTCTTTGGTACCACATGGACTGGAGAGACTCATGTGCTATCACTGATAGGATATATCACGCCAGCATCTAGAAGTTTAAGGATTTATTTCTTGACAACTTCTTTTAAGTTTGGGTTCAAACGCCTTTGGTGTTCAATGGATGATGAGTTTTCATTGTCTAAGTGAATCCTATGAGTACAAAGAAGTGGTGAAAGAACTTTGATGTCACTTAGTGAGTAACCAATGGCCTTTTTGTACTTCCTCAACTCCTTAAGGAGTGATCTCAGCTCATCATCACTTAGACTCTCATTGACAATGATCGGGTATGTAGAGTTCGATCCTAAGAAAGCATACCTTAGCTCGTTTGGAAGTTGCTTGAGCTCAACTTTTGGTGCAATCAGCTCACTCCAGTCCCCTTCCTGACTTGTATTGAGGTCGCTTCCCTCTTTAGCTCCTCTGGAACTCGAGCCTTGGACAAAAAGACTTCCCTCTTCATTTATTTCAACAGCAGAAATCGATCCGCTTGATCGATCGCTGGGTCGATCTAGGCTCGATCGAGTGATCTCTGTCGATTCTTCGGATCGTTCTAGAAGAGATCGAGGAACGAATCGATCACTGGGGTCGATCTCACGATGAAACGTTGTGCCTTGGTCGATCCTGGTTCCATTCTCTGCCTTGAATCGAGGGGATGAGTCGATCTTTTCCTCGATCTCTAGGTAGACTTCATCATCTCCTTCCAAAATCTCGCGGTTATCAAGCAACTGGACATACTCTTGTGTTTCCTTGCTTAAATAGCCATACTCTCCACCTTCCTTTGTCAAAGCCAGCTGTAAATGGTCTTCTTGCCTCAATTCCTCCAACAGCTCGTCCGCTAGAGCATCCATAGTGTCAATGTAGAACACTTGACCATCTATTGTTGGTTTCTTTAAAACCTCATGGATGTCGAAGTCTAGCTTGATGTCTTTACCCAAATGCAAAGAAATTTTACCATTCTTCACATCTATAATGGCTCCAGCAGTTGCTAGGAATGGCCTTTCAAGAATTAGAGGGTCCTTAGGCTCTTCATCCATTTCCAACACAACAAAGTCGGTTGGCACACTAACGTCGCTTATTCTCACTGACAAGTCCTCCAACACTCCAATCGGTAGCCTAATGTTCCTATCAGCCAGGACTAGAGAGATTCTACACTTCTTGAATTTTGTGAACCCCAACTTCTTTGCAATAGAGTGAGGCATGATGTTTATGCTCGCTCCAAGGTCGCACAGACAATTGCTGAACTTCAAAGGGCCAAGTGCGCATGGAATGGTGAAGGAACCGGGGTCTCCAAGTTTCTTAGGTGAGATCTCCTTGTGAATGATGGCTCTGCACTCTTGGCTTAGTATCATGACCTCTTGAGAATCCTTTGCCCTTTTGGCAAGTACATCTTTCAAAAACTTGGCATACTTCGGCACAAGTGTCAATGCATCAAGCAAAGGCATATTCATCTCAATTTCCCTCATATTCTTTTCAAACAATGCTCTATGCTTCTCTACTAGTTGCTTCTTGAACATTGCTGGGAAAAGGAGTTTCGGTTTGTAAGGAGGAGGGATAAATACTTCTTGCTTCTCTTTTGTTTCCTCTAACGGTTTCTCATTCACCGTTTCCTTCCCTTTTCTTGATCTCTCAATGTACACATCATCAAACGTGATCCCATGGTCTTTTGAAAGACTATCCTCCCCCTCTTGAATCACAATGTCCTCATTGTTGTTAGGTGGACAACGTGGTGGCAACTTTTTCCCACTTCGAAGAGTAATGGCCTTAGCATACTCCGTTGGTATGGCCGGTGATGTGTTGTGGCTGAATGAACTGGATTTTCCCTTCTCAAGCTGCCTAACCTTTGTGTTGAGGTTACTTATTTGAATGGCAAGATCCTTGTGAGAAGAGTCCGTCCTTGTACTAAACTCATCAAGCGTTTTGGTGACATGTAAAGCCATTGTTGCTTGTCGTTGCATAAGTTGTTGGAGCATCGCTTGAACCGTGTCTTGAGTAGTAGCTTGACCTTGTTGTGGTTTCACAAAACCAGGGGGTATCCTTTGTTCCGTTGTTGTTGTTGTGGACCTTGGTAGTTCCCTTGTCTTGGTCATTGATATGTGTTCTTGTTCACATATCCACCTTGGTTTACAAACTGTTTTTGTTGAGGATACACTTGATCTTCTTGATTCTCAAGCTTCTATAGGACAAGTTGTTGTTGTTGCCTTGGTACTTTGGGAAGTATCCTTGTGGTTGTGGATAGTCTTGGCCACCAACCAGTTTAGCTTCTTCTTGGCATTGTTCCAACTCATCCAAGACATTCGTGGCTTCACCAACAAAATGTACATGCTTTTGATTTGCAAGTACCAACTTGTCTATCTTCTCATGGAGTGATTTCAACTCCTTCTTGTGTGCTTCAAGATTAGACCCTCTTGGTGCTCGGTCATAGTCCTCGCTGTAGTTGTCATCACTCAAAGCAAGATTCTCTATGAGCTCCATACCCGCGGTTACATCTTGCCCAAGGAAGTTTCCTTTGCTTGCCGTGTCCAAGAGCATTCTTATTTTGGGTAATGCTCCTCTATAGATGGTGCTCAAGAGAGACTCTTCACTGAAACCGTGGTGAGGACATTGGATAGTGTAGTCCTTGAACCGCTCCATAGCCTCACTAAACGTCTCATCGCTCCTTTGCGTGAAGCCACTAATCTCACTTCTTAAACGAGCTATCCTTGTGCTTGAGAAAAACTGGGACATAAACGCTTTCTTGCAATCAGCCCATGATGTTATAGTCCCTTGAGGCAAGGTCTTTTTCCCAATGCCGAGCCTTATCACCAAGTGAAAATGGGAACAATCTCAACGTGAAGCTATCCTCCGAGATCCCATTGATCTTGATCATGCCACATACTTGCTCAAAGTTGTCCAAGTGCTCAAGAGGATCCTCCATAGCAAGACCATGGAACTTGTTGTTCTGCACCATAGACACAAAGCCTGGCTTGATCTCGAAGTTATTGTTTTGGAATGGTGGATGAGTGATGCCAAACCGATTGGTATGTGTGTTTGGCGCATCACCAGCACCAATGATCCGTGTCTGCCTTAAAACATGGTTTGGATTTCCATTACCCCTACCAGCAGCAACATGTGGTGGAGGAGCTGCATCTTGATCAACCATACCGTCTTCTACAAACTGTTCTTCAAAGGCTTGCTCTCTTTCTCTTTTCAAACGTGCACTTCCAAGGAGATGAATGTTGTCTAGAGGCTGTAGTAGATTGTTGTCTCCTCTAGACCTCAAGTTCATGTACCTGAAAATACAAACAAGCAAGTAGAAAGATTAGTAACCAAAAGAAAATATAAACTTAGTCTTGACCAAGTTCCAAATCCTAATGCTTTCATAATCCCAATTTTCCAACGGCGCCAATTGATAAGTAGTTTTTTTGGTACTCTTTTCAATACTCAACTCTACTCATGTCATTGTAGTAGTTGAAGTTATCAATCCAACTTGGGAGGAAAGAACACTAAGAATGCAAGAACAAGATGAATCTAAGTCATATTCGGATTTAAGTGGTGAAATGGAATTTTAAAAACGACTTATGCAAACTAGAAAACTTGTGAATGAAATCTAAGCTATTAAACACTACTTTAGGCAATTTCAAAAATTATAGGAATGACCAAAATCAAAGCTTAAGTATTCAAAACTCTAAATGCAAAGATTAAAGGATTTCTAGCAACCTAAGCAACAAACTTGGAAAATAAAGGAGATTGATTCTTGATTTATCAAATATAAAAGAAAGATCCGAGGGTAAGGGTCTTAATAAGGGAGGTTCAAGGCTTGATCTTGGGTTTATAGAAAAGTAGATCTACACATATTATGAGCTAACTCTAAGCCTAAGAAACAAATAAAGATCCTTCCATGGTGTGTGGATAAGATCGCTTCATCAACCCTTATCTCCAAACCCATGGTATTTGGTGAAAAAGAATGATTGATGAGCATTAAAACACAGATCTTAAATTGGCTTAACCATTTCCCTAATCTCCACCATCGTGGGCTAGGAGAAGATGATTTCTTGGTTGGGTTTATGAGATTCCTAAGCCTTTTTGAGGTAAAAAAATCTCTAAGGACACAAAGATCTCCATCGAGAGTCTTTGGCATTAATCCCTCCAATCCAAGAAGAGTTAAGAGTTAAGAACACGTTTAAACCCCAAGATCTAAGCTTTGAAACCATCCCTAAACCCTCAGCCTCAAATATAAATCAAACTACTCACTAATCATTGTTGAATCACTCTTAATCACGAGATTAGAGAGAGTCAACATGATTAGCGTAAACAGAAAGAAGATTAAGATTTAAAACACAAGCTCTTGCTTACTCAAATCAAAAAGCGCGATTACAAAACAAAAATCAAAAGCTTAAAACCTTAACAATGGTGAAAGCTAAAAGAGCAGAAGGCAAAAAAGCATAAAAGATAAGATGTTCTGAAAAGGTAGGGTTTTTAGCCATATATAGTAAAAGGAGAATGGTTCCGTCACAAGAGGACAAAACGGATGAGCTTGCCGGATAAGGACGCGCATCTGGCAAAAGAGATCGAGCATTGACTTCGATCTCTTGCCCGATCTTGGCCCGAGAATGGCTTGCTTCGCTCGATCGTTGAGTCTTTTCAACTCCGTAATCGATCCTCTTGCTCGATCTTCGCATCGTTCTGACTTGGAACGATCCGTGACTCCGATCTTGCATCCGTTCTTCCTGGGTGGTGTCTTTGGGTCCGTACAGTCTCACGACCGTCTTGGTCGATCTAAGCCTCGTTCTTCTTCCTTGAAACGGACTGATTACCTCGATCTTATGGTCGATCTCGTCTAGATCGATCTGCCTTGTCCGATCTCCTCCTCGATATCAGCCCACATTTGTTTGTCCTAGCTTCTCCAAGTGCTCCCAAGCTTCCCCTTGAACCTCATCATGTCTCAGCATCCACCATAGCTCCAATGCACTCAAAACAACCTGATAATGATGCAGAAATGCAAAGAACTATGCAAATGCTAATGGAAAGTGTTCTAGGACCTAAAATGAGATAAAACATGCAAACTAACCTATTATGAATGCAATATGGATGCAAAACCTATTCTAAATGTATGCTAAATATGCGAAATATATGAGTATATCAATCATATCTGTCGAGTGGTAATTCTGCTGGATAATTCATTTCTCGGCTCTCCTGGGGTTTATTTATAAGGGCCTTTGCACTATTGTTCTTGTGAAACTCTTCTTCCAGTCCTTGGCATAGTTTCACGTTTCGAGTCTCGTTCCAAATTGAGTTTATCAATTCGTACTGATTTGGGGTTAAGATCATTTTTACTCATTTCCTTCAGAAATCCTTGTTCTAAATCTCCTTTTTCTCGGGTCGTAGGTGATGGGGTCTAAATAGTCATCCGAGTTTGGGGGATTTCTTTGGGGACTCGTCAGTCTTTGAATTTGTAGGACCCTAAGCTGCAAGTGCACAGCGTGCGTTGTAGTACTTAGGGTATCGATCCACAGGGAGGAGGTCAACTGCAAAACAGAAGAATCAGGGCAACCAAAGACGCAGAGAATTGGGGTTTGGGGGTAAGTGTCACGGTTTTTGCAGAAAATAAAGAAAGCAGTATCACGTCTTATATAGAGGAGGTTGTCAATCTCTTCTATGACCAACGGGAAAAGGAAATCAAACTTAAGAACTTGTAAAAAGGAAATCAAGCAAGCAGTGCAGGAAAAGTAAATATTGAAGTGCGTAAATCTCGATGTAAAAGCAGATGGGGCGAACACGTTGGGAATCTTCTCGGGAAATCTATGGGGTTCTAACTAGAAATCAAACACACAAAAGTTAAGCAAGCGAGACTAGGCGATTTTCCCCAAACTGATTCACTGGTTTTAACAACCTAACTTTATCAAACTAGGTCGATCTGCGAACTTCCATTCCACAGGTATACTTTCATATCCTGCGTACTAGACGAACACGCAATAGGATCGGGACAATAAACATTCAGACATCTTTTAAAGGATGCTCTCTACCCTATTTTGGTCTAGATCTGAGATTCAGGACATTCGTCGTTCTCAAGACCCTGCGATCAGAATATAGTTCATGACGCCAGACTCATGCAATAAGAACGAATAAGGTGAGACAGAAAATCCTAATCTTCGGCCTAAACAATCGGTTCAACAACAGTTAATGAAATTCCCCATAGATCCCCTTAAAGAACACCCAACGAAAGTAAACTACTCAGACATAAAAGAAGAAGTAGAAAACGTGATTGATGAATGCATAACTTGTATAAATCGATTAAAATAAAAGAGGGTTCAAGAACAAATCAATCTCCCTCAAAGAACAAAGTGGAAACCACGAATCAAAGATTCGCGGCCGCCAAGAGAAGTTTGTAACAATAGAATTTTGTGATGCTAAGTGGTGATGCTAAGTGGTGATGCCCTAAAAAAACCCTAAAGGTCGAGTATATATAGGTCTTCAAGTGCCCTAGGTCGTGGATTAGGTCTTGGCTTGCATAAGACGGATGCGGGTTTAAGTTGGGCTTCAAATGGCCTCGGGAATCCGTGAGTGGCCTGGCCGCGCGAGCGACTGGCCGTGGCGCGGCCACTGGTCGTCTGGTTTGGTCGTGGCGCGGCCAGTTCGTCCTTCCGAGTGCTTGACGGACCTTCTTGCTTCCTTCATAACTTGAGATCCAACCGTGGGATTGCTCTGAAACCACTTCGAGGTGAAAGACAGCTGATAAGGTTACCTTGTCTCCAAATATGAGCTTGATCTCGTGGTGGGAAGGCCTTCATTTGGCGTTGAACTTCTGTCCTCGGGCACTGTTTCCGGAATTGTCCATTTTGCTCCAAAATATGCGTCTTTTGCTAAGATTACCTGAAAAGAGTCTTGAACAACCAAATACTCGAAATCTAGTGTTTATGCATCAAAACCTTAGTGAAATGCTTATTAAAGCACACACTTATGATAGTAAAAACGGGTAAAATATGCATGTTATCAACTCCCCCAGTCTTAAACCTTTGTTTGTCCTCAAACAAAACAGAAATCTAAGTAAGGAAAAGAGGTTTGAAAATGTGGAAACTCACCAATACTTGGGAACTCATCAAGTCTAGCAATCGACCTGTTGAGCCACATAACTCGGAATTCTGCTTCAAGGCGTTTGGGTCTAGTTACCTTGAGCTTTTCACCCTTCCCGGATACGCTTCATGGTCCCATTGAGTATTTCGAGCTCCCTCTTGTTGACTCCTTCATTCATTTAGGCGTGCGGTCTCTATCGAGGGAGTATTGGTCAACGAGACATTATACTTTCTCTTCCAAACATCTAGACATAGACATTTCAGACACAACTCTCCTATTTTCTCTTTCCTTAGTCGATTTCTTCCTACTTTTCTAGGGTATCATTTTATTTTTTCTATCGACTTTCTTATTCCATTTTTTTTTTCTTTCTTCTTAGCTTGAGAATGATCACTTCTTTGAAGTTTATATGATTGCTGTGAACCGTCATTGTCCTTTAAGGAACTCTGGTTGCCATTCCCAAACTAAAACCTTTCTTTCTATATTTTTTTTTCTTTTCTTTTCTATAACAAGGGAAGATCAAGGAGAGGTTGCATTGCATCTACTTAGTCATGCTAGAGTCTAAAAGAGGAGCAAAGTTCGAAGTACCTAAAGCCCCTTGACGAGAAGATTTGATTCATTAGGTGCGGAGTCAACGCAAGATCCTTCGAGTACTCTAGAGATTAGAACTTTATCCGCTGGAATGATCCACTCGCCGTGTTCAACTTAGTAAACCTTGCTTCTAAATCCGTGAGAATGGTCATTAAGGTTCCTTGTTCAAAGTGACTTGTACCTAGCAAAGTTCATAGTTTCCGACTAAAAGAAAAAAGTTTTGACTCTATAAAACGACTCGATAAATGATGTAAGTATGCATAAGACTCATCAAATAAAAGCATAATTAGTAATATAAGAAACCCCCCCCCCCCAGACTTAAATCAAACTGTCCCCAGTTTGTTTAAATCGAGTTGAGGTGAAAAAGATAGGTAAATTCAAGTACAAGCTTGTGAAGACTTACTTGAAAGTGGCGTTGGGTTTGGTATGGGTGGATGGGCGTGTGGTATGATTGAGCTAAGGACTTGATCATTATCCTTATGTCCCTGCTTAGAATCGATTTGATTGAACAAAAGAAATCGAAAACTTAGCTCGAAAGGAAATGTGTTGCGCGGTTGAGCTTCCTTGCTTCGGATGGAGGTGGTGGGCGTGTGTGGGTGATGGATGAGGATGGTGATAGGCGTTTGGTGGTGATGATTGGCTCGCCTTTGATGTGAAGAACATGTACTCCGGTTGTTGAGTACTCATCTTGGTTCCTTGACCTTTGATAACACCGTGAATGAGAGATGGAAAATCTTCCGTCCTTGCGTCTTGAAGATTGCGTCACCTCAGAAACTTGACTTGAAGTTTGGGTCTATGATGGCCTATCCAGTGATCTGTTCGGGATCCCGGAAGACAGGTGTTGCTAGTATGAACTTCAATGCCATATGAAATCCTTACTTGGCTTCGATAAAGGTCTTGGTTGCGGAAGAGAGAAGCTAGTCTTCGGGAACTTTCCTCTTCGCGGTTTGGTGAAGGAAGTTCCATCTTCTTCCTTCTGGAGCTTGCACTACGGTTTTCATCCTCTGGAACCGTGGTGTTCTTCTTCCTTTTCGTGGATACAGGTCCGTTGAACGTGCTGGACGAAGTAAGTAGAGAGATGGATCATTAACTTGACTTGACTTGGATGGAGTCTTCTCTTGTCTCGCCATCTTTGATGCAACAGCAATGTGCCGCGGTTGTGGAAGTGATCTTTGCGGTCTTTAGGTCGTGTTCAGGCCATTGAATCAAGCAGGATACTTGAAAGGCTTGAAACAGGTTGAAGGAGATCCGGTTTGCTGAGGTCGGGACGGAAGCGTCTCAGACGAAGGCTGGCCGCGCGACGGGTCGTCGCGGCCGCGGCCAAGAGCCTTGCCTCTGCGCCCAAGCGCCTTGCCTCCGTGCCATCGTGGCTCGTGGCGCGGCCAGGCTCCTTCTGGCCGGCCCACGGGCGGTTCGTCGCCTGGTGAGTGTTCTTCGGGTTTCCTTCTTCATTTTTTTTGGTCTTTTCTGGTTTTTCTGATTTTTTTGTGCTTTTGGGGTTTATGAAAATGCTGTAAACTAAGAAGAAACCAAAACTAAGAATTAGTATGGTTAAAGAGATGAGAAAGAGAATACCTAAAATGGGTTGTCTCCCATTAAGCCGCTCTTGTTTAGAGTCTTTTAGCTAGACTTTGGTAGTTTGGGAGCTTAGTTGGAGGTGGAGTTCGACCTTAGGCAAGGTCTTTTTGCCTTCTGCGCGGCCTCTTCTGCTAAAGGCACCTCGAGTCTCTCCATGATGGCATCTTCATCCTTCTCAAGAAGGTGTTTCTCCATGGTGTAAGGTACCGCGGGATAGAACATCTTTCCGTCGATATTGGCAAATGAGACTCGCCTGTTTGGCCAATCCATGATGGCTCCTACAGTGGCTAAAAACGGCCATCCCAAGATGAGAGGTGCAGCTTCTTCTTGGCGTGTCTTGACTATGTAGAAATCTACCGGGATTCTACAATCGCCAATGATGACCGGGAGATCATAAATGACTCCTCTCGGGGCAGCGAAGGATTGATCCGCCAGTCCAATCACTACTTCCGTCGTGTGGGCGTGCCTGATCCCGAGTTCTCGCACCGCGTAGGTAGGTAGAACGCTAATAGTCGAGCCGGGGTCGCATAATGCCTCGACCTTGATTCCCTTGATTTCGCACGTGACGAGAAATCGACCAAGGCTCCTCGTCTTGTGCAGGGTGAGAAGTGCCCTTCCTGAAATTGCTCGTGCGAAAAGGTCTTGTATCTCCAGAATGGTCTCATTGATTTCACAGAAATAGTGCCCAATAAGATGCTCTGTCCATGCTTCAGTGAACGTGATACCTGACGGAAGGCTTCGAACTACCTCGTTGAACTCGCCGAGGTTCTCTCGAGCGATCCTATTAGTGTAGCTCTCGTATTTCTCAGCGCGGGAGAAGTAGGCGGCTCTGGCAGAGGGGCTTGAACGTCTGGCTTGACCAAAGTGAACCTTGATCTCGTTCCAGCTCTCTAAGCTGTCTTCAAAGTATTCTTTTAAGCCATAGCCTTCCCATGCTTCATCGAATCCTATGCTTACCGGGATTCCCTCCACTTTCTTTTGGAATTCTACCAATCTTTCCCTCTTGATATGCAGCGTAAGAGGTCTCTCCACGTGGATAATGATACCTGCGGCAGGTCCGTCCTCAGTGAGTTCGGGTGACTCTTCCCGAAGGGTCGGTTCGTGCATCAGATGGGGCTGGACGAAACAACAGGGTGCTTTCTCGTCTTCAGAGGCTAGGGCTTCGTGTTCTTCTATAAGCTTATTGATGAGCCCGTCAAACCTCCTCTGTTCCTTGGACAGTCTAGCCAAGATGGCTTCGTTTTTCTTTTGACCCTTTCCCATGTTCTCGACTTCGTCTCTCAAGTCTTCGACTTGTGACTCAACCTTATGCTGGGCGCGTTCCCTCTCCTGGATGTCTTTCTCCATTCGGCCCATGATGCTGTAGGTGGTCCCACGAGTTTCCTCGAATTCGTATTTCAGGGCGCAGACATCGCCTAGTCCGCGGTTCAGGACCCCTCTGTGATCTGCCAAGTCCTCGGAAGTTCTGGATAGTTTGTTGATGTTGCCAAAAGTGCGGTTCTCCAATACTTTTACGTTGTTGGCGACTTCCTGGAGCTTGTGAAAGACTTCACACTGGATAGAGTCCATCCGGGCGTGCAAAGATCTCTCAGACTTAGCTTGATAATCAGTCATTACCGTTATCGCCTCGATAAGGTTCTCCACTTGCTGATACAAGGGAGCAGGTGTGACTTTTTGATCGTTCTGAGCAGGAGGTGGCGTCTGGAGGTGGAGACTCTCGCTTCCGTGAATAATAGGAGGTGGGAATCCTCCTTGTGGGTGAGGCGTGAAGCGCTCGTGTGGTTGCGGTGTCGGCGGCGGTCTCCGAAGATGGTGCAGAAGTTCTGCAGGTGGGCGTGAGTTCGGGGGCATGAAGGGACTGCTCCTTGTATGCTCCATGATATGGTAGTTCCTGAAACTCATAGAAAGAAATCTAGAAGTTAGAGAAAGGAATGTCTTTGAGTTGTGATCCTGACCTTTGTCTTGGACAGCGAAACGCAGCCTCCCCGGCAACGGCGCCAAAAGCTTGATGGGGTCTAAATAGTCGTCCGAGTTTGGA